>JAECWR010000194.1:18192500-18782500 GCA_018150935.1 Drosophila pruinosa | reverse complement strand
TTTGAATTGTGTAAGGTAAGAACAAGCACAAACATGGCGTCCCAAAAAGGCTGCGTTCATTAATTTGGTTTTGGCAAAACTGTACTTCAATATTTGGGAAAAAATCGCTGCTGCTGCTGCCTGACTTCACTTCTCCGTCTAACAAATACAGTCCACAAGTATGGTCACCCTTTCCCTACCCCCTTCCCCAACACACCATTACTCTTCTTCTCGCTCTGCCTTTCCCTCCCTCTTTCTTTCTCTTGCGTTCTCTTTTCATCCAGCATGCTGCTAATTTAAAAACATGAATTGGCGAAAAGAAGAGGAACGACAAAACCAAAAAAAAAAAAAAAACCAAATATGTGAAAACGAACAAAGTTGGCTGTGCTGGGTGCGCCGGCGCCGGCATCGCTGCCAGCGTCAGCTGTTGTGGAATTTTCTGCTATTGCTAATCTCGCTGCTGCTGCTGGGAAGCCCACCACACACTCATAATTAAACATGTATGCATGTCTCTGTATTTGTGTATATCTGTACAGGGCACACACACACATTAATAAGGGCTGCCTCTGCCTCTTGCCCGCCCACTCGGTAGCTCTCACTTTGCTCAATAGATGGCAGCAGAGTCAACGATCAAATTTCTGGCCCCGGCTAAAGACCGTGCCCAGGCCCAGTCGCAGGTATGACACTTGCCGCATCAGTGTGCGTGCGTGCGTGAATGTGTGTGATAAGAGCTTTTCACAAACACAAACGTATGCACAAACACTTGCACAATAGCTGACTTATAACTGTGCTTTTTCGACTCCGAGCATGTGGAAACATCGATGCCGCCGCTGTTGCCGTTGTAGTTGTTGTTGTTGTTGTTATTGCTTTTACTGCATGGGAAAATTTTGAGGCTGGCGCCAAAGATGGCGAAGATGGGGCAGCACTTGAAATTTTCGCCAACGCTTTATGGCGTCCCCATGCTGTAAATCTAAGCGACCGTCGATTCCCCATCGTTTGTGCATCAATGCGAGCGAATGAGAATATGTGCGTGTATGTGTACATGTACATACATATACACACAAATGTTTGAATGCATTGACAATTTCGATTACGCCAACGCCAACGACAACGCTAGCGGAAGCAACAACACCAAGGCAGCGGGCGCCGCCATCGTCATCAGCAGCACTGCAGACACCTCGACTGGGACTGTGCTGTAATAATTTTGCCGGCCAGCCAGACATCTGCATGCGCTGCGGCTCAAGGTCGTCGGCTGTAAGACAAATTATTGTGAAATGCAGACCAAAAGGAGCTTTCAAAAGCTCACAACCGTACAACAAAACTTGCACACATGGGAGTGTGTAAATATGAACATACATATATGTACTTAAGTATGTACATTAGAAAAGCTTTGAGTGTCTGCTCTTTTACGTAAGTCAAAAGGTACCGCATTATCGATATGCAGTGTGCATGTACATATACATACATATGTATATGTATGTATGTATATAAGGTATACTATTGATAACGATATCAATAAACACAAGGCGAGATACTCATGACGACGATGTTGAATTGTGACGTCGACTGCAATCGGCGAGGGTTCTGCTCGCGTTTGTCAAAAAGAGACAAGAGTGAGCGAGAGAGCATACAAATACTGATTCTAAAAGCTTTAACGGATTGCAATCGTAGTTGTTGCTGTAGCTTCGGCAAAACAGTACAAAAGGAAAATAAAATCACAAGCAAATAAGAACACTAAACCCACAAATAAACAAACGTGCAATGAAGCAAAACGAACGAAAGAAAGAAAATGAAATGAAAAGAAGAGATGAAAAAATTAAACAAAAACGAGTTAAATTTACACTAACCTCACACACACACACAATCATGCAAAAGTGAAATAGAATGCGGGAGAATGAGCGTGTGTGAGAGAAAGGGAAAGAGAGAGAGAGAGAGAGAGAGAACAAATGAAAGACAGCGAGAAACAAACGCACATGCAATCACTCACTCGACCCGTCTGACTGCTGCCACCCACAAGGCCTCGAGCCGGCGTCGGCGTCCTAGTCGTCGTCGCTGTCTTCGTCAACGCCGTCGTTGTCATCTTCGTTGCGAAAGAAGATATCAATCACCAAAAATCGTTGTCCAGCAGGGACGCGAATTATTGGCAGAGAAACGCGGGTGGTTCATGAAGTAGTGATTATTTAATTTATCCATACATACAACATATGTATATATATGTATATATACATACATATGTTTATGCATGTATGTCATGTCAAATCTACGTAGTTACTGCATGAATATGTTCATATGTACATATCATATATGTATATATATACATACATATATATATATATATGTACACATGTACATGTATTATATTTTCGCTGTTTGCTGTTCTCTCCCCTCTTTCTCTGTCTTTCATTAGCAGTCAATACAATAGCCGGCCTTGCGCAACGCGCTCGCTTACTCATTCCAACGTTCGCTTCTGCCCGCCCGCCGCTTTGCCTGCTCTTTAATCTCGAGAGTCACCAGAGCCCAAAGACTCGCAGTCGAGGCAGGCCCCGTTTCATGCGGCAGGCACAACAAGTTTTTCAGAAGAGACGGTGATGGCGGCGACATCGACACATACACATGCACACATACAAATGTATATATGTACATACATACATGCATACAGACATTCGTGTGAATACAAGCACATTCTGACGTTGACTCACATAATATGTATAATAATAAAATTCCCTAATAATACTGCAAATATTACAAACAAAAAAATATTAAGAAATTCAAACATACTTACGTATGGATGTATGTATGAATTTCTACATAATAAATACTTTATATTGTACATGTAAAAGTAACAACACAACTTTACACAACTCGCTTATCTCTTGTTCGCTCTCTCCAAGCATGTTTGCTCTGCCGCCTCCGATGGCCATTGCCCCTTCCCCCACCCCTTGTTTTTCGCACGCTACGTTGTTTCTACGGCGGCGGCTGCTGCTGTTGTTGTTTGTTTGTTGTAGTTGCCTTCTTTTTTCGTTAATTCATTATTGAGGCCAATTGAATTTGTGTGTAGCTATGTATGTATGGATGTCTATATGTGTGTATTTTAGAGAGAGAGAGAGAGTGTGTGTGTATATGTGTGTGTATGGATCTGCGTGAGTGTGTGCCTAGCTAGCAGCGTGCTTGAATGAGTGACGAACTGACGGGCTGACGACAACGACGAACGTTCGCCTTGCTTGCTTTTGCTTGGCGGCCGGCTGACGAGAGCCTGGCAAGAGACTATGCAACACGTTTAAATATGCGCATCGAGGCAGCCGACGGCAAACGAGCGAACAACGAACGAACAAGAAACAACAACAGAGAAAAAAAACACCAAATACATACCCACACACACACACAGCCAAACACACGCATAGCCCAAAATGACAGAGCGTTGCGTGGCAGCAGCAGCGACGGCGGCAGCGACAGCGACGCTTTCGTGTATGTATTTGTGCGTGCTTGTATATACATACGTATACATAAGTATGTGTGTGTGTGTGAGTAAGCCAATCTGTGTGCACGAGTCCAATGAAAGAAGAAGCAGTAGCTGCCATTCGTGTCGCTACGAAGTTTGATGACGACAACATTTCGACTATAGCAAAGTCTAACTGTATGCACGTAAATATGTATGTATATGTATGTATGTGTTCATGAATATGCATACATACATATGTATGTACATATTGTATGTATGTATAAATATATATTAACATCGCCGCTCGGCTGCCTTAACAGAGCGCTAACTTCGGCCCCACCCACCAACACAGTCACATACATACGCACATGCATATAACCCGCTAAACGTTTTGCGCGATGTTCGGTTTTTTTCTTTACGATTCTCTTTATGTGTTCTTTTTTCGCGTCTTTTTTTTATCGTTGTCGATTGTTCTTGTTGCTTGTTTGGGTCAGAAGTTCGCTGCGCCGGCTTGTTTGACATTTGACATGCGCTACGTTACAGCAACAGTTGCGCTCACCTGTGCGAATAAGAACTGTTGTGGTTTGTATTGTCTATGCATGTACACATTTAAGTGCAAACTACAATCTTGGAGTGGATCATCTTTAAATATATAAACACACATATGTATATGTTTGTATATGTATACATACATATGTACATATAAAATACGAGGGAAAACTTCAATGCAAACATGCCCCACTTAAAGAAAAGAAGCGCAAACGTCTGCAGAAACAACTGCAGAGGTAACGACGGCTATTAAAAACGAACGCCGTCGCTGCGACGTTGGCATCGACGTCGACGTCGACGTCGCGAAATAGAAACGGCAAAAGAAAGATGCAGCTGGCGATGCGAATGGATGGTCACAGCACGCGACAATATCAATCGCATGCTTTGATACCAGGTGGCAACCCCGGCTGTTGCCATCAAAGGATATTTGTTTTTGCTTTCGTTTTTTTCTTTTTCGCGGCCTCTTGATAGCTTGTATACATTTTGATGAATAGAGGCGCAAAAAAGCACAACAAATACGTCAGATGTGTTCAAATGAGCTATTTTCTATGCGTTTTCTATATTCGTGGGTGTGTGTGTGAGAGAGAGGAATGAGTTACAAACTCCATGCAAACTAACAGAGGAAGAGAGGGAGAAACTGTGTCTAAGCGAATGAAAGTGCATGCCAAGCAAATAAACTATGTTGCGGGTGTGTATACACATTTATTAGACACTTCTCTCTTTCTCTTTTTCTGTCTCCTTCTCTTACTCATGCTTCTCTGTTTCTGCTTGTTTATTTGCATAGATTACAATCGCAGGGGCAACAACAACAATGTCAATGACAAAATTAATATGATAAGCAAAGATGGGGACAGTGATAATGGAGCAGAAAGCAGACAGCAGACTTGTCGACAAAACTTGTAACGATTCTTAAAGCCATTCAATTGTTCGAATGCGAAAGGCTGGAGATTGTTTCCCATTGAAATAGCTTCAATATGTAACTAACCTCAACTCACTACGATGTACTGAGTTCACTTTAACTGCAGCAGGAATTAGTTAAATGTCAAATGTTAATTGTGTTTTCATGTTTTCCCAGAGCGTGAAATAAGAACTTCAAAGGGAAGCTGCATGATTTCATAAAGAGATATTATTTGTGTTTTTCAATTACTTGTCTACTTTGAAGACGTGCAAAGGAAAAGAGACATACATACATACATACATATGTAACTTACAAAGTACTGTTATTCCTAATAGAAAATGCTCGATTTATAATAAATGTACATATATGAAATATTTACCTTACTGATGCTTTTAGTTACAATTTTTAATTTAATTTAAAGCTTGCGAAAATCCCTTGTATATTGTTGTTGGCTTTTAATGTGAAACGCCTGGGTGCCGCACAGTGTCCCACAAGCGATGAATTTCCAGTGAAAACTATGCAGTCCCCTAAATTGAATATTTAATGTATTGAAACGGCCAGCTATTTAACAACTACCCAACATACGCACACATATTTACAAATATTTGAGTATATTTTATTAAATAAAACAATTTAATTTATTTATTACATTCTTTTGTGTATGAATATTTTTTGAAATAGATTATATGTACGCTATTGTTAATAAATTATTAAATTCATATAATTCAGCGCCTCTTTTTCAGCTCAGATCAAGTCTTCTTTCAAAATATTAATACATATATAAACTCAAGACCCCAATATCAATTCAAAAGACGAATCGTTATGCTTCAATTAACGCATAACTTAATACTTCTATATAACTAATAAATATCATGTTGATCAGCTTATAAAATTGTTTAAAAAATGCAACAATTATGATGGATTGTGGAATTATTCCATATTAAACCAAGCAATATATTGCGAATTTGCAGAAAAATACAATTCTTCTCACAGTTGCGCAACATTCTTCTCGATCGCGGCTACCTTTATTATTGGAATCTTTTTAGATTTGAAGGAAGATTGCAAAATAATAGGAATAACTGTGCAATCGATACTTTTTATTTAGTGTAAAACAAGGGAAAATAAATCATTCGTTTGGAAATACAAAAATAAATCATTTATTTTAGTACACGAAGGGGCAAACTTTTCTTAATACCCACTATTATATAATGTTCGAAGACTGCACATACATACATACACATGTACATATATTTATATTTATGAAATTGCTCCTGGGGGTCCTCGTACGATTGCAGGTGCTTTGTGCTCGGGAAATTAACGAGACCCATGCACACACACACAACGCCCCCCCCATACCATAACAATTTCTCAGAAATATCAAAGCCGAGGTATTGGCAGTGCGAAACTAGCAACAACATGGCGAACTACTACCAATAACTCACACCGAGTACCCCCCTTACTCAAATGCTAGAAGGCGGGCGCACTCTCTCACTCACACACATACACTTGTACGTGTATGTACGTGTTTAGCTGTGTTTACATAGCAAAGCGTGCACGAAACGGGGCCTTGCTTCTCGCTGCGGCTGTTCGGGCTGCTGCTGCTGCTGCTGCTAACGACGACGACCGAAAACGACGCTTATCGATGCCTGTGCGTGCTTGGCTGTATGTGTCAGTGTGCATACCCATACATACATACATAAATATATATACATACATACTTAATATATAAATAGAACATAAATACTATATGTATGTATGTAGGTATGTCGGTGTGTGTATTTCTGATTTATGACACAGACAGAAAAAGTAAAGTAAGGGTCGCAAAGCGGAGCGGGGAAACACCACAGTCCGGACGTAGCCCATTTTGAATTCACAAATACGGAAAAGGCCCATAGAGCTGACTAATTAGAATAGCGCTTCAAAATCAAAGCTTCTCACCACATGTACTTGTGTATGTACATACGTACATACATACATACATACACACATATCTATGTATGTATGTACATATGTACGTACGAAAAGAAATGTAGTAAAGTCTAAATTTAGACCCAGCTGAGCAGAAAAAGCTTTGCTCAAAAAAGAAAGAAGAAGCTTTAAAGCGAGCGGTGTGAGAACGAGAGAAAGAATGGGTTGTCGATGGGTTCAGGTAAGTGCTTGGACAATAAAACCAAATGTTTTCTTTTTTTTTGTATTTTTTTTTAGGGAATGCACTCAAAGGGCGACCTTTTGCGCTGCGCAGCTGACGCCACCGTCATTGTCGTGGTCGTGGTCGTCGTTGTAGCTGTAGCTGTAGCTGTAGCTGTTTTGCTTTTACCATCGCGTCGTCGGCAGCGACAGCCGAGCCGACATCCAACAACAAAAACGCACTCACACTTACATACGAAGCGCTCTCGGGTTTGCCGTCCGCTGTCCGCTCTGTCGTCGGCAGCTGCTGTCTTGTCTGCCGCTGCTGCTGCGGCCGTCGGCTGAAGCGGGGCCTTTCTTGAGCACAGTGCGCGAATAACGAAAACTTCTTGCATTCACACGCTAGGAATGAGATAGCGACTGAGCGCTTTAGTGTGATTGTCAGAGGGAGAGAGAGCGAGAGTGAGAGCTAACTAGGGGGAGAGATAGAGAGAGAAAGGGAACGTGCTCACAGCCAGGGCCTGCAATCGTACCCGTACCCACACCCGAACCCGTACTTATACCCGGACCATGCCCATGCCCATGCCGCCTGGTAATATACATACATTTGTGTGGCATGCTGCATGGCGGCATGGGTCGCTGGCTGAGCCGGGTGGTGGCGATGTGATGCGATGGCGACGTGGATGGCGGTTGAGGGACGGGGCTCGGCATGGCTATGCCAAAAATAGAGACGCCCCCGCACACTGTTTGCTTTGCTGCCCCGACCAGCACTCTCACTCATACACAGACACACACACACACACACACACACACACTTAGACGTGGCAATGGCATGTTTGACCCACGCTGCAGCATAGACCCACAGCCAGAGCCAAAGCCAGCGTCCGACGCAACCGTTGACGTCGCCGCCATCAGCTCTAGCTCTATGTGCTCGAATCGTACATGGCTTAAGCTTTGCTTCTACAGTGGTCACCATCTAATGGCTATGGGGCCAAAATGCTAAATTATCCGAGTGAATGTCTTCAAACTTTAGGCCGATTAGAAATCAAAACTGCTAAAGAGAAATCAAATATATTGATAAATGAAATCAAACTATTTATATATAGAAATAATATATTATTATTTTATTCAGAATGTTGAAATTAATTTATGTATACACATATTATATATTATATTTATAAAATTAAAATAATTTTAAAATTCACAAAATAAAACGATAATTACATTCAGCACTCCAATTTACCGTTTTGTGGTTTTCCTTGTAATTCGCCTTAGTTTAAATTGTTATTATTATTAATAAAAATGATTTCTGGTTCTAACTCTATAGCATTTGAAATGCAAAAATTAAAAATGATTATTCTCATTTGTCACATTCTCATTAGCAATGATTTGTTACTAATATGGAGAAAGTAGAGAGCAGTTGTATTGTCGGTTCTGCCAAAAGTAATTGCTCCACTGTAAGTGTGCCGTTGTAGTAGCTGTAGCTAGCAGCACCGCTTAGCTAGTCGTCGGAAGAAGTGCATAAGGGGGTTGTAAGGTGTGCGGTTGGTGGACAGCAACAAATTTAACAACAACAACAACAACAACTATGACGACGGGGCTAGAGCAGCAATTCGGCAAAATGTTCGGTTGCATGCTCGTGTCTGTGTCGTCATGTTGTTGTTGTTTCTGTTGTTGCTGCAGCGGCGGCGGCTTCGCCAGCTCTATGTATTTTGTATTTCTTTTTGCGCTTTGTATGCGTGTGCATGTCTGTATGCATGTATATACATATTTTAGCGTATACACACACAAAGCTGCTGCGCTGCTAGCGTCGACGTCGCTGCTATGTACACTCACACACACACACACATACACACACGCACAGACAGTTACTCACTCACACACACTCTCGCAGCGCGCGCGCGCACACATCTATAGTGTACGTGTGCCGCACACATTTTTCAGTTGACTTCGTTGAAATAATTTTCGTAACAACGATCACACTCGTTTGTGTATTGCGAAGACGGGAGGACGTCTCGTCGCAGTCCGCAGAGCAAAAAGCAGCGTTTTTTTTAGCGTCGTTGTCGCCGTCGTCGTTGTAGGCGTCGCGTCGGCGGTGTATAATCAAAAACACAAAATAATAATTTATATGCATATATACATATATATTTAAATGTTGTATATAAAAGCTATAAGCAATCAAGTCGACTATGCCGTTGTGTACATTTTTTTCAAGTTTTAATGCCAATTGCAAAATGCTAATAATTATTGTAAGTGTACGTGAAGTAAAATTCATCATCCATCAGTAAAATTCATATATGTTTTAAAACCAATGTGTCTGTCTGTGCATTCATTACTTATGTGGAATAAAATGTTTGCCAGTTAAAGCAAAAAAGAAATTTTGCAAAACATAAACCTCGCCTCGCCTTGTGCTCGCAGTTTTTTGCCGCCGCTACAACAATAACAACAACCCCAAACACATACAACAAACAACAACAAAAAGTGCGCGCGAAAGAAACAGCATGATATACCAGTTACAACAACGACAACAACAGCAGCAGCAAGAAAAAGCCCAAAGCAAATGGCAGATACAAAATAACATCAACAACATAGCAGCACGTTTCTCTGTGTATGTGAGCGTGTGCGTGTATGTATGTGTGGTGTGTGTGTGTGTATGTAGCCAACTGCCGAGCCAGTGTTGCCATATCTGTGTCAGCTGAGAACTGACACATGCCGGGAGAGTGACAGTGTGAGAGATAGCGGCGACAGTAGCAAAAACTGCATTGCATGCGAAGTGTATATATCGTGTGTGCATTATCAATGAATTTGATTTCTTTTTTTTTTTACGTCTTCATATCTTGTGTTTATTTTTTGCCAGTGTTTATAACAAGTTCTCGTTTATTTTTTTACCTAATTGCAGCGAGTGCAAATTAAATTAATGTTGTCACCACAATTGTAACAACACACAACCAAAAAAAAAAAAAAAAAACAAAGACAAAATAACAACAACAACTTGCAATCAACTCAAGCAGAGAGAGTGTGTGCGCAAGCCGACAAAGAGAGCGTGAGGGAACGAGAGAGTGCGAGTGCTCAGCAGACGCCATGTCCAGCAGCGATGATGTGCAGATCACCAGCGTCGTGGACGCCAACGGACAGACGCTTCCGCTGCACGGCAACAGTCTGGGCGGCTCCTTGGGTCCGCCCGTCAAACAGGAGCGTCCCGATGATGCCGAAATCCGCGAATTGGCCGCCAAAATGAAAGAACAACAAAAGCAACAGGCCGCCCAACAGGCAAGCCGCCAGGCAGCGATGCAGCATGCCAATGGAGCCGGCGCCGGTGCTGGTGGCACCATGCAGCCACCGATGACCAATGGCAATGGTCAGACGAACATAATGAGCTATTTGTCGCGACACCAGAAGCTGCCCAATGGCACCATGCAAGTGGTGCCAGCGCTGGCCGCCAATGGACGTTCCAATGGCGCCATTGATGCCGAGAAAGCCGCACAGAAATCCAGCGGTGGCCCCTGCGATGAGGAGTCGATCAAAGGCCACTTTGGTTGGGCACAATTCGGCAAGGTGTCCATCCCATACATCTACAGGCAGTCGGAAAAGTATTGCTCGGTGCGCATGATCGAGCTGAAGCTGCTCGGCAAGTACCTGAACTGCTTGCATCCGGACATCTATTCCAGCTGCACATGTGTGCGCAGCTATTACATTACGGATGCGGAGGCGCGCCTCTTCATTGAGATCAATCACAAGCACTGCGATGGCGAATTCGGTCGCGATATATTCACGCAAAAGGATCTGGTGGTGCGATTGAGTGACGCCTCCAAGTTCTATCAGTTCTTGGACATCTGCTATCGCAAGCTGGTGTCCGGCAGCAAGACGCCATCGGAGAAATGCGGCTTCATTCGCATCAACAAGGAGTCGGTGGTGCCATATACGGTGCGCAACAACCAGCAGGTGGTGCCGCTCTTCTATTTCGAGGGCGAGACGGAGAATCTGAAGACGAAGGCGGAGCTGCTCAATGGCTGGGATTTGGCCTATTTGAAGTTCTGCTGCAAGGTGCAGGGCATACGCAATGAGCTCTTCTCCAGCGAGAACGTTGCCGTCATTTCGCTGACCGACATTAAGAGCTACTTTCCCAATGGCACCGAATTCGAGGATTATTGGCCCAGCAAGGTGGTTGACTCCAATCTGCTAATTGGCAATCGTGCCAATGTCAACAATTCGGTCAACTGGACGCGACAGCCATCGGCACCGCCGCCAAAGGTTACCAACAGTGTCAACACCAACAGTGGTGGTGGCGGCGGCGGCGGCAGCGCAGTCAACGCCAGCGCCCAAAAATCACAACAACAGCATTCCACAGCCGTTAGCGCAGCGGCCGCGCAGCAGCACTTGATGAAGCAAAGGGCTGCGGCTGCCGCCGCTGCGGCCAATGCAAATGGTGTGGCCAACTCTGGCAGTTTTCCTTCGCCCGCGGCAGCAGCGGCCGCAGCAGCATTCAACACGCAAGCGGCAGCCGCAGCGGCAGCTGCAATGCTGCAAACGCAGGGCAACACACGGATGCTGACCACCGTGCAGGCTTTGGCCGGTGGCTGGATGAATTCCACGAACAACGTATCGCAGATTCATGCCCAAATGTTGGTGAGTAATTTCTACTGTTCTCGATAACTTGTAGTGTGCGTTATCGATATATCGCCAACGCAATATTAAACGATAGTTCATTAACCGGCACGAACTAAAACGAAATGTCGATCGTTTTAGGGAATTGAGCTCAATTGTTTTAGGCTGCCACTTATTAATTGTGTCTGTGTGCCACTGAAATTGTTTGTCATATGAAATCATTGTATTGTAAATATAAACGCAGTTATTTTAATCAAAACGGTCAGCTGAAGCCCTATTAAAGATTACTTATGCAGTCGATAGCCAAAACGACTACTTTCCTGCACTAATGACTCGTACTCGTCATTCGCTTCCGAACCCGTATGAGTGAGTGTGTGTGTGTGTGTGTATGCCTGTGCGTGTAATCAAGCTCCCTTCCTCTCTCTCAATACAAACGCAACTAAGTATGGGTGTTCGTGCGTTTGATATCACAGCAAAAATTCATTAATAAATGCCTTTGAGATTACTTTTGTTGTTGTTCGTGACAACACATTTGTTTTTGCTTTTGCCAATTGACTAAGGAGCTAAAGCGAGAGAGAGCGCTGCGTTGGTAAAGGACAGAAGTATCAAAAGTAATTTTTTGTAAATTTGGAATCTCAGACACATTTACAGCCACGACTCTAATTACACACACACTCTCACACACATTCGTTAATATGCGTGCAATAGTATATGTGTGCAATATGTATATGTCTCCAGTCGATTTTTTTTCACAGTTTGGCAATAGCCGTTGTCTTTGCCGAGCCGCAGTCGCACAGCAGCTTAGAAACTGGGTCATGCATAGATACACGCTGCTGCTGTTGCTGCTTTGCTCTTGCTCTCTCTGTAGTTGTTGTAGTTATTCGAGCAAACATTTTTACAAGATGTAAATATGTACATAGTGTATGTGTACGAATGCACATATGTATGTGTGTGTTGTGAGGTGGCAACCTGTTGAGACTTTTTGTAGCACTCTTACTCTCCCACATATGTACATACGAGTGTTAAACAATTTTTTCACCGCTCTCTTTCTCTCTTCATCCCACTATTTGTAGCAACAAACACATGCGAATGCGAACCGCGTCGGCCCCTATCGCGAGCACCTAAACAACATGATGCTGAGTGGCAACAGTCGACAAGCGTACACCTACAACAATCCTGCGATTTCCATGTCCTCCGTGAACAGTCACAGTGGTGGCGGCAATGCGCCGCCGCCGCTAGTTCGTTCAGCGGCCGGACAGAGTGCCAATCACATGTAAGTATGATGAGTAATCGATATGTCGATTGTTGCTATCGATTTGTTATTGCGCGGTTTAAATCAAAGCAATTTGCAATTCAATTTTCAATTTTCAATTGTAATAGTTTTTGCTACTTACTTTGATTTTGCTTTTCTTTTATACATTTGTATGTATGTTTGAACCAATAACATACACACTGTAATATTTGTTGATTGACGATTGATTGATTATCAACGATAAAAATCAATTTTTTTTTTTTGCGCAGAAATTGTGTTTTTCAAATTTTGTTGTAATTCGTTTAATATGTGTACATGCATACATTACTTTTTCCATCTATATTAAGTTGAAAATTTTTCTGCCATTAGGGTGCCACAAGAAAAAAAAAAATTAAAACCAGCAGCAATTTTTTTTGTTCTCTTCTACTATGCACCAATTGTTTTTTTCATCTTAGTTATAATACAAAAAAAAACAAAAAAAGAGAAAACAAAATACCGAAATCGGCGTTTGTGCACGCATTTTATTTAATTTTAAAAACATTTCGACTGTGTTTACCATTTTTTGATAAATATGTTATGAAATTATGAAAAATAATCGATAAACGCATAACTTATTTGCTACCATTTGTTTGCCCGGAAGTCACGCCACATTATTTTTCGTAATTTTCAAACACTCTAAACAAAAAAATAATTATAATTAAATCCAAAACCAAAGACTCTCCATGTTTTTCTTATTGTTGTTGTAGACAGAACCAAAAAAACAAAAAAAAAAAAAAAAAAAAGCTTTCTCATCGCATTCAGTTTTTTTTACCATAAAAAACAACCTCGGAATATGCTATGTACATAGCGTATTTCATTAAGGGCGTCACTGTATTTTATGTTTTTCAAAATATCCACATAAACAAAGCACTGAACTAAACTAAAGATACATAATTAATTCCTACTTCTCTCACATTACTAACACAAATTGAGTTTCGACCAACTTTAATCACAAAATCAATTTATAATTTTGGCATGCAGTACCAAAAATCGATATCGGAAATATCTCTCCCTTAAAAACCACACTAATTGGGATAAGAGTTGAAGATTAATAAAAATGAAAATGAAGAAAGTTTGAGCATTGTACGCAAATCCAATCCCCAATTCCCCAAAGCCACTTACATGTTCATTTACATATACACATAGAATCATAAACATACAAACATTCATATTCATATACACTTTGTAGTTATATTTTTAATTTCCTTCGATGTAGTTTGCATGCCCTCAACTTGAACGCTTTTATATCAATATCAATATCAATTTCTATTTGTTAAGCTTGTTCAAAACATCTAATTGATCTATTTAGTCTTGTAATGCAATGAAATATAACACTTACGTATGTATGTATGTGTATGTACATACCAATTTTTTCTCATCATTTTTTTTCTTATAATTTTCAATAATTGATCATTTCCGGAAATATTTCTTCTGTTTGTATTATACTACATGATTTCAATGAGATTATTGAGCAAAACGCTGTTAGAGGAACTACAACATATTTTGAAAAACATGAATTCGCATAAAGCAGAATTAACAATATATAGAATATTATTTTTTATATATTGCAATTAATTTAAATATATAAATATACGGACAAACATATATACATACATATAATTTATGGCTGTGTGTACTGACAACCCCTAATAATTTTTGATGCACTTGAAATCAAAAAAAACAAAATCATGACTTAAGACGAAACTCTTTACAACTACAACAACAATTACTATCAACCCAACAACAACAACAAATATATGGAATTTCCGAAATTCTGATGACAGGTATCACCCATATGGCAGAGACTCCCATAAATCACACAATCGACCAGAACCCCGGCGTCAAGAAACGAATCGACACCACACGAACCGCAATCAAACCCATCTGCACAACTTTAGATACCTTAAATATCCCCCAACACAGTGAGAGATCAAGATAACATTATATATAATGCGTGTACAAGTTGATAATTGGCAAACAAAAATTACAAAAAAAAAAAAAAAACAAAAACAATTTCCTCTGCGAAATGTATGTTCGTTCTCTAAGGCTTTTTATGCATTTTGACAATTTGACACGATTTTCATGTGTACATACAATGTATATCTTAAGGAGAAGAGAAATAAGAATAAGAAGGAAGGAAGATTCGAGATTTGGCATACCAAAAAAATAACAATAATTGCTGTGAAATATATGTACATATATATGCAACTTGCAGGTTGCAATCAAATAATATTGTTTGTCATGCACACGCACATTAAACACGAATACATTCACACAAACACACACATACTCATCAAACATGTTAATTCTGTTGTACACAAAGGCACATACATGCACACTCACATACGGATAATGTGAGTGTGTATGTTTGGTTGTTAGGCATTAAATGACAATAAAAAGCTTAGCGCAGAATAAGTAATGAAAATAAATGTATAAAACAATTTAAAAAAAAAAACAAAAAAATACATTTCCAAGTGTTTTAATCGACCGAGCAAATACAAACACAAAAAAAGGCTGTAGTAGAGCAACACTGGCTGGCCAGCTTAAAGAACACAAGCAGAAACAAAAATGCAAAGTAGCAGGCAAAAGCAAAAGCAAAACAAAAGCAAAAGCAGCGATAAGAGGGGCTGCTGCTGCATAGCAGAAGATGAAGAAAAAGAAATTCTAAAATCACACAAGGTTGCAATTATTTCGATATACAATTAACGATAACTGATTGTCTACTGATGTTTGTACATTGAAAATTAAGATTTGGGTATGCAATTATTAATTATTAGACACATGTATATATACGTATATACATACGTGTGTATTGTATGTATGCACATTTAAAAACACATTCACAATCTGCATATGTACGAATGGAACAATTACATACAATGTAGTTCTAGCGAGTATCAACAAAATTTGAAAAATGCTTAAAACAAACACAAATTACAACAATTTAAAAACAAAAACAAAACTGGAAATTTTGCAGCCAAGCTTAAAGCGACTCATGTATTGTATATAATGTTTCTAGGTCAAATGTCGAGCAATCACTGGTGCAACAACAACAACAACAACAACAGACACAACAGCAACAACGACAACAACACCAAAATAGCACATTTAACCATGCACAACACTCCCCAAACACGCACAGTCCACGTAGCCATCACGGCCATGTCCTTGCCAACAACAACAGCAACAACAATTCGCGTAACCCATCGTCCTCGTCCTCTTCCTCCTCCGCCGCCATTAATGCCCAAGCGGCAAACACAAATGCCAGCGCCGTCGCCGCCGCCTCAGCTTCAGCGGCAGCTGCAGCCGCTGCCGCAGTTGCCAATATGCATGCTCTATTGGGTAGTCCCTTCAATTACAATATGCCCTCCACGCGCGCCGACTACACCAATCTGGCGCTGTGGAATCAGCTGACGCCTGCCGAGCGTTTGCTGTTCACCCAGCAAATGAAAGGTGCCGGCATTGGCATTGGCGGCCTTGGTGGCGTCGGCGTCAGCGGCAGCGGCAGTGTTGCCAACTGCATTGGCGGTGTCAGCGGCAGCGTTGCCAATGCGTCGCAAAAGTCGAACGGCAACTTTCCGCCGTTGCCATCGCTGCCGCTGGACACGGATCTGATAACCATGTTGGACTACAACAATCCCAACAAGCAGGCTAGCAATAAGAGCAATAAGACAACTGTCAATGCCAATAGTGGTGGCACCTTTACCAAACCCATTGTGCCGCCACTGATCCCGGACGAGCACCAGCTACAACAACAACAGCAACAACAACAGCAGCAGCAACATCAACAACTGCAACAGCACCAACAACAGCAGCAGCAGCAGCAACATCAACAGCAGCAGCAGCAGCAGCAAAACCATCAGGCAAGCGGGAAGAGGCAGCGTGGAGGCAGTGGTGTGACCACCATACCATTGAACTCCACGCAAGCTTTAGAGGATTTCGAAAAGAAATTCAATATGACCGACGAGATGCGTGCCGTTATACACAAAGTTCTGGCCAATCCTGATCTTTCCACGTCCATACAGACCAATGCGAACCACAATAATCCCCATCCTGTGCCTTCATACATTTCGCCGCCCATGTCACCGGCCATTGGTGCCACAAATGTGACAACTTTGTCGCTGGCCTCCAATCCAAACGTGACCATAACGCCTCAGTTGCCTGGCCACTTTTTGCACTCCCCCTCCAGCTCTTGCTCCAGCTCAAGTGCATCCACAACGGCGGCTTCGCCGCTGGGCAGCAGCAGTGCCAACAGCAATGGCGGTGCTGCTGCCTCTGTAGGTGCTGGTGGTGTGGGATCGCGGCAAAAGAGCGTCATATGCTCAACCAAATCAAATTCACTGCCATTAGCCATACTCTCGCTCTCCAGCGGAGGTGCCAGCGGCGCCTCTTCTGGGTCGCGGCATAAGCAAACGGTTAGTGGTTATGGGCGTCAGTCACACAGCCATCAGTTTAGTATCGGTAGCCACTTGGACAGCATAGGGAGCACAACAATCACACCAAGCACCACGCCCACTGACGTAATCGATTTGTCTTCATCCCGAAGGTCGTTAGCGGCGTCCGCATTTCATCAGCAGCAACAACAGCAGCATCACCAGCAACAGCAGGCGGTGGCTGCCGTCCAACAGCAGCAGCAACAGCATCAGCGCATGTCCGCCGCCTTGGCCCATCACGCCCAGCATCTGCAGAACGGCGGACGCAGCACCGGCAGCAGTAGCGGTGGCTCTAGTGGTGGTGGCTCCTCATCCGGTGGCGGCAACTCGAGTGCCAACAGCGCGTCCATGCATCTGCAGCGGCACGCGGCATTGGCGCATGCAGCGGCCGCCAGTGCAGCGGGCGATGGGGCACAAAGGTTGTGCGTCATACCCGAGATACCCACCAACAGCATGAATTTGACCCCGTACAAGGTGCAAAAGGTGTGCGTGGACAAGCATTTGGTGCCGTGCATCAACATGAAGGCCTACAATGACTCCGAGCAGCTGATGACTCTCACCGAGTTCCAGAAGAACTTTTTCCCCACTGTCGCCCTCGATCATTGCAAGCGATTGATTGAGGCGCTTGGCGTGGAGCTCTACAAGGCAAATCGGTAAGTGAGCAGCAAACCCTGCTGTCATGGCTGCATCGAATAGTTCAATTGAACAGCTGACTCAATTGAACGGTCACTCGGATTCATTTGAACGAAACTGTTCAGTTGAACTAAGTTTGATGCAAAACTATACTCGTATTTCGATAATTGTGAATAAAATGATGAAATTACTTATTTTAGTTGTTGCTAACGACTGAGCATTTGAATTGAACTAATTTGCGGTTTGATTTTGATTTTGATTTTTCCCACAGGCGACAGGTGCAGATACTCATGGAGTACGATCGTTCCTATAATGAGAATATGCCCCTGGTGCAGGTGCGCGACATCATCAAGTATATGACACAGCTGACTTTCATGACACGCCAGTCGGAGCAGCCACCCTCGAAGCGTACGCGCACGAGCTAGGAATTAAGCTGGGGAGCACAACATTTGCCTAATACAACAGCAACAGCAACAACATTAACAGCTACAGACAACAGCAACAGCAACATCACAAAAACATCAACAGATACGCATGCCAAACAAAAGACGTCCGTATCTCACATGGCACACTTGGCACCGCCACCAGCACCACAACAACAGCAACAACAGCAACAGCAACAACTACAGCAGCAGCAACAACATCACCATGAACCACACCACAACCTGCATCATCACCATCATAGTCACAGTCAGCAGCAACAACAACAGCAACAGCAACACTATCAGCAACAATCAGCACACAACAATACATATGAAATGTTGTACTCCCACAACCAACTCCCGCAACCTCACCTGCACCCGCTGCAAGAGCTGCATGCAACGCAGCCAGCACCTGCACCTGCAACTGCAACAGCACAAGCTACAACATCCGCTACACGGCACCAGCAACATCATCAACAGCAGGAGCAGCAGCGCCAGCAAAAGAAACGACAGCATGCGGAACAGAACAGCTTGAGCGGCAGCAGCAGCAGCAGCAGCAGTAGAACGACTACCAGCAACAACAGCATCAGCGGTGGTGGCACCACTAAGAGCAGCAACGCCGCCAGAACTGCTGCCCAACAAATGGCAGAGGCGGAGCACGCATACTTGTCAACGCTGTACGGGAAAGCGGCTGCCAATATGCTCAGTCCGCCACTGACTGCGGGCATTTCAGCGCAGGAGCAACGTCACATCAGCAGCAGCAGTGGCAGCAGCAGCAGCACGGGCAACAGCAACGTGGCCTTCGACTGGAGCACTACAGGCGAACAGCAGCAACGTGCACGTCGTTGTCCACCATTGCCGTTGTCCCAGGATGCAAACGGTGCGGCGGCAACGCGTGTGGCAGCTGTGGCGGCGGCAGCTGTGGCAGCCGAGCGACAACAGCGGCATGCGATCATGCATCGACGGCACAGCATTTGTGTTGCCGCCGCGGCTGGCATTGCCAGCTTGTCGCCAGCATCATCCACAAATTCGTCATCGGCTGCTGCATCGCCAACGGCAGCGGCGGCTGCATTAGCCGCTGCCTCCTATTATGGCGCCTTCTCGGCGCCCTATCATCATATGAGCGCAGCGGCAGCAGCAGCGGCCGCACATCATTCGCATGGCCAACCGTCGCCAACCATTTATCCACCCACACCACCGCCATCGGCCCCATGGGTGCATCCCTGGTATGCAGGCGATGCGTTTTGAATGCGCTGCCGCACCCGCTCCGCAATAGCACCATGAACATGCTCATGCTCCATGTACATTGTAGTCTATGCCTAAGTTATTTATTAATTTTAAAGATACGACATTTTTTTCAATATTTTTTTTTTTTTTTTTTAGCGCGTAAGTAGGTTAACTAATTTCTGGGCATCATATGCCGCAAGACTAATCGTTAATCGATAGTTAATGAAGAAGTATCGATGACAGCGCTTGCAGACTAAAAAACTATCTTTAATTTCGGGTTTTTGTTTTCTACAAAAATTTTTGGACAATTTTTTGCTGAGAAAGACCTCAAAGAACTGATTACATTAAAGCAACCGCAGCAACTAAAAACAATAACCATTGTAACATTTTTCAAGGTCAACACACATGCACTAACACCCCAACATATACATACATATATTATTAAAATTTCTATTATGTTTTTAATGCGCGCTGCCCGCTCGAAACAACAAAACACAAAAACAAAACAGAAGAGAACAGCAACAATTTTTGGCTCGTTCGCTAGCGTCAAACTGACTGCATAGTTATAAAACAATTTCTTTTTCTAGCAATATACATTCATATATAACACACATATATATACATATATTGTATGTATACATATATAAAGTCATTAACTTGTAATTCTAAGCAAGAAATGAAATTTCTTGTATCCTACTCATTAAAAAAACAAAAATTAAATGTATAAACCAATTCATTCAGTTTGCGACGAGTTCTCTTCGAATTCGGACAAACGGCGTTGAACATGTTCCATAAAGCAAAAAAAACCACTTATGTACTTTGTAAATGAAAAATTTCCAAGTCTTAATATTATTCTAAATACACACAATGAAATGAAAAACGACTAACAAAATGAGAAATATGTTTAAAACATACAAAAATGCTTATGTTAAATAATGTATGTATATGCAAATAACACATACAAATGTATGCATACTTGTATATGTGTATGATTTACGTAAATAATATCCGTTTTATGGATTATTTGGCAAAGAACAAGCTAATAACAGAACATATTTATTTGTATTATTATGTTTATAATTAATATTACTTTAATCAATACAATAGAAGTTAGACATATTTTTTTGTGCTGTTATTAAATTAGATGGGATATGATTTAAAGGAATTTTCGTTTCACTTCATAACTTTAAAATTTAGTATACAGTCTCCCAAGCCCTAAACAGATAGACAAATTACAATGTATGTATATACATACATACATATGTACGTAATTTTTATTGTTAGTTGAAGCCGTCAAAGTATTTGTAAATCATTATTATTTCTGTTTATTTATGTTTATTTTGAAAGGCGAACAGAAAATAAAGCTAAAAAATGAAGCAAAATAAACTGAAAAACAAACGCTAAAGATACAACTAAAAAAAGAAACATAGTTCATTTTCTTTATAGTGGGAGGGAAATATTTTTGAATTGTATGGCAGCTCTCCGCCTAATGTGCCGCCTAATTTATGTTCACCTTGATCAATGCAACCCTGTATTGCGGCCAACCAAGCAGTGTGGCCACTTTCGCAATATTCAATTTATGTTGGTATATTTAAATGTCAAGAATGGGATGACTGAATATTTAGGTATATTTTGAAATTGAACTTGCGGTCACGCTGCAGCCAACAAAACATTCATATAAATAATAATAAAGCGCAGCGCACGGCCCTGAGGCGTCGCCAAACAACGTCAACGCAATGGGTTTTCCGCGTATTCTGAGCAAAAACAATAAGATTTATACGAAACTTGGCGAGTTTTGTCTATCCGGCGATAGCTTCTGGATTGTTTGCCACACTTGCCAGGAAGAGCTGCAAACGCAGGATGCATTCTGGAAACACATACAAGATGAGCACAACTTTCTGCACGGCGTTGCCAAGGTAAGCACAGCAAACCCAATGCCTTATCCAGCGCAATGCTCAAGAGTCATATGGCGGCACGAGCTTCCAATTATTGCCTGATTTTGGCGCCCAAAATTTGTATGCAAAAATGTACGTTTATTTTATTGTACGCGAACAGCAGGAACACAGTCGCACCTCCAGCTATTGCTTGACAGATGTTGAGGCAGCGGCTGCCACATCCAGCGCCACAACGACTCAGGCGGGGCCAGGCAGCGTCACAGCAGTGACCGTGCCGCTTGCGCTCTACCATTGTGCCACCAAGTATACCGAGGAGGAGCAGCGCGAGGTTGCCGCAGCAGTGGAATTGCATGAGGCACAACAACAGCAGCATCAACAGCATCAACAACAACAGCATCAGCAACATCAACAACAGCATCTGCATCAACAACAACAGCAGCGCGATGCCAAGGATTTAGCCGAATTGCATGCGGTGGCAGCAGCTGCAGCTGCAGCAGCAGCCACCGGCGAGGGTAGCTCACGCAGCAACAGCGGCATCGACATTAAGGTGGAGCCCACCAGCCTAACGCTGACGCCAGAGATGCAAGCAGCGGCTGCTGCTGCCGCCGCTGCAGCCAACACTACCATTTATCACTTGTCACAGGTGGTGCCTGCGCCGCCGCCACCGCCTCCCACACCCAATTTCGTGAATGTCGGCACCTCCACCACAGTGAACGTGAGCACAACGCCACCGCATGCAGTCACACTTGCTGGCACTGGGCCCGTGTCCTTGCCTGTGCCCGTGTCGGTGCCAGGTGTTGGCGCCGTTGCAGTCGCCGCCACATCCGCAGTCTCCAATGCCAGCAGCAATTCAGTAATGCAACAGGCATGCAACACGCTTAGCATGACGGCGTCGGGCATGCCACTGTTGGCGGGACAGGAGCTGGCGCCGAAGGATTCGAACAGCACAACGGCGAGCGCAAGCAGTGCCGTCTCCTCGGACGACGGCGAGCGGTGGTATATCTGCGATTATGGTACGTGCGGTCTGAAGTTCAAGTACAAGTCGCGCATGGAGCTGCATCGGGTGGTGCACAGCAAGGAGCGGCGATTCAACTGTGATATGTGCAGCGCCTCCTTCAAGCAGTCGTGTAATTTATCCACGCATCGCAAGAAGAAGCATTTGATGCGAGGCATCAAGAGCGATCTGTTGCCGCAGCGCTTCTAGGCAAACCCAGTGGTTGCCATCAGCTCAGCTCACCAGCTCCATTGGGCAGTGCAAGTTTTTTTTAGTGTGTAGTTGTAACTATCTCTCCCTGTCCCCTGCCCCGTCCGCCCTTTAAACCATCTTGTGTAAAATTTTTGTACGCTTTTCTTTTCATTTTCTCTTAAAGTTATTTAAGTTGTATGCTATACTACATAAATATATATATATTCAATGTATTTCATGTATAGTGTTAATCCCATTCCCCCCACCCCCCTCGCCTTCGCCCTTCCCACTCTAGAATATTAGGCAGTGTAAAATGTTTAAGTGAGGTTATGTTAACCTCAACAGGCATAGCTGACCTGTAAATTGGTGTACTTAAGCCGATTTCAGACTATGCTATATATATATTATGAGCATACCAGCATACATATATGTTTATATGTATACATATGTTACGATCTAGATGTACATGCAATTTTTATGTAGTAGATAAGATGATTTGGAGTAATGCGATTTACCGTTAAGTTAAGCCACATATTACTTGTAAGCAGCCATCTTAAAAAACCAGTTTCAAAACTGTTAGTCAGTTGTTAGCAATTGCATATTACATACATAACATACATATATAAATATGTCAACCCCAACAAAACGATCAATCCAACAAAAACGACAAAAATACATACCTTAATGATTGTTCAACTTAACACTTGCTCGCATTGTTTTTTTTATCTAAAAACTTCTTGTTTTATCTAATAGACTCTTATACTGCATCTCAGTTACATACATTGCGTTTCCATATGAATTTCCTTTCATAAAATATGGGTTTTGTGTCGAAACTATGTTAGCTGGTTCACGTCTCCGCTGAATTCCATTAGAGCGAAATCAGATTGCAGATTCGCCTGGTTCGTGTCTATATGCTACAGTTTATAGCTTCTGACTTTGGCTGTTCTTAAATTTATAGTATGCGCCATAATTTATGTCAATGAATATACCGCTAATCTTAATATTGGGATTTTTAATTTGTCTGGTTTGCGTCATTGCGTCTTATATACGGGGAAACACCAATTTTAATTTGAAATTTTTGAGATTGGGATTTTTATAGGGAAAATATGGAAAAACCGATAATTTGTAATCGAAAAGGTAGTCTATTTTAAAATTCTTTGATTTTCCGTTATACCAAAATATTACAAAAAATTTTAAAAGAAACCACAATCACATCGCGCAGTATTCAAATATTATTTATATTATATATATGTATACATTCATTAGGTCATGGTAGACATTCGACCAGTGTTTCTATCTACAGTGGAGGGGCAGATCTCCTTAAGTAGACCAAAATAACTCTGAAAACAAAATGTGATAATATTGACAATAATTGTTAATACGAGTATTATATATCCAATATATATTAAATAAATATCTTGGAAAAGTACCAACTAGAGATACGCATTAGATTATAGTCAAATTTCTATATTAATTCTAATGAAAATAAAAAATATATATAAAAAAAAAAGAAGACATGGATTTTTAAAGAATTGGGCTTGTCCGATTGTGCGTAACAGGCAGAAGGAGACATCTGCAATCCCATAAACTATATATATTCTTGATTGGCATCAACAGCCGAGTCGATATGGCCCTGTCTATCAGTCCATCTGTCTGTATGAACACCTAGATCTCAGCTAGAGCTACCAAATTTGGAGACAACATGCACAAACTTTCCGCGCATATGAATTCCATATTAATGATTCCTAAAGTTTGGTTAAAAACGGTCAATAAACACACAAGTTCTTCAAGCAATACTTTTAAAGTGCGAAATCAGGTGCAGCTAATAATGGTGTTCAATAAACTAAATAAAGTGCAATTAAGCTAATAATTTTGATCGAGTATATTAGTATATTTTTTATTATATTTACCAAAAATTGAATATTTAGCTCTTAATTTTTGTTGCCTTCAGCTAAAATGGGTGACGGGTATCTCACAGTTGAGCAAACTCTACAGTTAGCTTTCTTAATTGTTTTTATTGGTAACAACAAAGATATTAAAAATAATATTTAAATGAATATTTTACAAATCAAAATAAAAATAAAAAGATTAAATTAAATTATACAAAATTTAAATCTGAAAAACTGGAATAATCAAAGTTAATTAAAATGATCCAAAATTTTTTGCACGAACTGGGAAAAACCCAATCACATCACTCTGTAAATAACTATTGGGAGCTAGTAAGTTCAAAATTAGTTTCTTAAAAATAAACAAAGATGGCGCTGTGGTTCTGTTCTTCATCGAAAAATCGATCCCATCTAATTGGCTTTTTGTATAAAATTACAACCAAACAAACTCTACGAAGCAGCAGAAAATATATATAAAATTACTAGCAAACCCGGCTAACGTTGTCTCGCCTCTATTTAATGACTTCGAGGTAACAGGGAGCAGTATCAAAGCCAAACCAAATGGTCTCGAATCACCTCGTAGATCCTTCATAGTTCTTCCTTCATTTTTCCAAAAATTTTCTTACAATCTGACAATCTGACAATCACCTGGCAATTATGAACAACTTAAAAAAAAATCAGCCAAATCGGCACAGTGGTGCTCATAAAAAACAGTCCCACTTTTTTGGCTTCATTTTTGTATATAATATATAGATTTCTTAAATAATTTCTATATTTATTGTCCGATCCTTACTAAATCTTGAGGGATCATTTGTTCTCTTCGATTTGCGGGGCGGAAGGCGGCGTGGCCAAGCTCCAAGACAACCTTAATCTGCGTGGAAATACAATATAAGACATATTGTCACAAAGTTTGGTAGCTCAAGCTCTTAAAAACAGATTGATGGACGGACTGGCAGATGTGATAATATATATCTATTTATACACATATACAGACGAGTTATAATATCCTAGAGGGTATCAAAATGAAGAGCATTCACAACTGCAGAATGAATTATATTCGGAGCTGGCAACAAAGGAATGCTTACCTGATTCGGGACAATAAGAATCTGAAGAATATTCGAGGCTCTCAACTGCAGCCGTATCGAAAATATCCGCCATCGCCATCGCCATTGCTGGAGCACTGGCCGAGTGCAGAAGTGCTGACTAAATGAGTGAATAAATGCGAATGCCACAAAAGTCAGCAGGCAATCAATTTGACAGATTTCGGCGGATTTCACACTTGGCTTTTGGCAAGGATTCATTTCATTCAACACGTTGGATCAGGTTGCAGGCAGGTCACTCGCCCGACTGCCACAGTGGACACTCGATAAATACTGAGATATGGATTCACTTTCCAATTTAGTGTGTTCAGATTGTGGAGTTAACAAATTGCATTTAATATCAAATACTAAAAAAGTATGCGTCATGGCCCATTAATTAGATTGAGAAATACAATATAATTAAAAAAGCGCATTTTAAATCAATTAACTGCTATTATAGATACATATCATAGTAATTACACACACACATATGTATGTACATGTATTGATTAATGCAAGTGGAGAACGTTGTTTGCTGCCCAGCGAAAGCTGTCTGCTGCGACACTCGAATGCAATGTGAAAGCTGACGCCTCTTAAAATTTAATGAACAGCCGACATATGAGAGTGTTAGTTGTTGTTGGTATTGCTCTGTATTGGTGTATTGGTATTACTGTTTGTATTTGAGTGCTGCTTGCATGTGTATGTGCGATGCTGAATGCGTGTGAATAGCTGAGTGAAAATATGTTGAAAGCACAGTGAAGAGGAAAAAAGCGTAAATGAAGCGGAAATTGAAATGTGTGCGCCAAACGAATGTTACTCACTGGATTTTTGAAAGGTTTTTTGTGTTGATGTCTGCTCTGCATTGTATGCACACACCAATCTACCAATTCTTGCAGGCAGACACACACACAATTACGAACTGATACATGTATGAGCACGCACGCTCAATTTGTTTACAGGCCTTGGCTCTGTCTCACTTAAGTAGATACATGCATATATACTCACACACCCACACACTCACGTGCCTAACTAACTTTTAGTCTGGCTTGAACTTGAACTGTGTGCCAAGTGGAGCTTTCGAGCAGTGGACAAGCCATGCTTATGATGAGCGAGAGCGAGATGGGTAGCAGTGAACCAAATTATTGCAGCTGCTGTTATAAATGGCACTGCTTACATAATCGCAGAGCTGCCTGATTCTCATTGCATTATTTATTTAACAGCCTTCATGCAAACTACAACAATACATTGTTTGTGCATTTTATGTTTTTTTTTTGGTACCCGTATCCTTTTCAGTCTGTCGCAGCTATGCAGTTGCATTCGCTTTTGTTGTCATTTCTGAAAGCGCCGCCAAATTAAATATTTTACAAAATTGTTGGCTTCCATTTGTCTGTCATTTGTAATGAAGCAGAACACGACAAAGAAAGAACGCGAAGACGACAGCGGGAGCGGGAGCGGGAGCGGGAGGGAAAGCGCGCAAGAAGAAAGGTAATGTGGATTGTGGAGTGTGTGTTTAATCAGCCAAGGAGGGCTTTAAATAGCTTTGTGCTGAATCTGCGCTGAGCTCTGAAATGATAATGATGCCAGGCCAAGTGAAATAACTCTTCAATTGAAAGAGCTAATTAAAGCGAAACAGCATACATACATATGTCTGCATGTATGTGTGTGAGTGAGTGTCAGATGCAGTGCGTGTGTGTGTGTGTGTTGCTTTAAAAGGAAAAACTACGCAATCAAATTAAAATTCCTCTTTTTACAGTTGCCGCCTCTTTTTCATTTGCCTGTTTTTGCATCTCGTTGCATTTGCAGCTCTTGGCAGAGGGCATATTAGCTGATGATTTGAGCACAAGCTTTTTATCCCGTTACTTCTTTGTGAGGTTAAGTAGAATTTTAATCACTAATTAAAATAGTTCGTGTATTAATCTCTGAAAACAGCTATCAACAATCGACACTAAGAAAATAGAGAATACTCGTCATTTGTAATTAAGCTGTGGTTAGCGGGGTATCTGTGAATAAGCGCCTCTTTCGCCTGCTGTAACTAACAGTTTATTCGTCTGTGTTTTGTTGACTTTGCCTTGTTTGTTGTTGCTAAGTATTTAGTGCTGTTGCTGCTGCTGCTGCTGTACTTGCCACATTTGTAACAGTTGCAGCTGCAACATTTGTGCGGTTCTCATTTCCCTGACTGATGAGAGCCGTAAACGTTTGTGATAACTCGGGCGACTAATTAGAGCGCAAGGTTGTGATAAGGATTTCGGATTGTTTCGAGGCCAACATGGAGAAAACCAATCAGCAAGAAGCTGCTTTGTGGATTGCTCCAAAAAGTATATGCGCCTTTCCGAAATACGCAATTGCGAAAACAACAAAAGTTTTGTTAATTTCAATGGGTTGCTGTTGGCCATAAATTATCACTGGCCAAACAGCTGTAAATTTTGCCACTGACATTAAGCAGATAATGACAGTAACTCAGCCACTCACATACCCAAACACACACACACACACACACACCCACACATATACAGGCATCTATTTGTGCAACTGTTGCAACAATGCAGTGTTGGTAGGCAGCATAATTCAAATGGAGTGAGATAAAAGCTTGAAATGTACAATTAATTACTTTGTCGAAACTCGAGTAGCCGCCACGAAGAAGGACGGAGGAAGGAGGACGGAGGACGAAGGACTGCCGGACTACGAGTACTCCCTGGGCAGCCATCATCGCCTTAATAAAATGTTTTACTCGTATACCGAATAACGGTTGAGCTTCAGTATAACGAACATCATAACAAAACAGAAACAAAAACAAAAAATTGAAAAGGCAGAATGCAGCAACACGGTTTGATGTCTTCATTAGAGCAACTTCATGGCCAACTCTTACATTTAAGCACATACTTTGCTTCTTTGTAAAGTCTAGTGCATGTCAACTTAGCTGCTTGCAGCATAAAAGATTTACTTACAGTGTTAAAGTTGATTATATATTTTTTAGGGTCGATCGCAAAGCAAGTGCTGGAAGGACGCTAGAGTACAATAACTTGGTTCAATTTAATAGGCTGCTGTTTCTTTGCACATAAAAGTATTATTATTATTATTATTTGATATTCATAATATTCACCATCATCTGTAAGGATATCATAGCGTTGTTCGACCGTAACTATTTCAACCACGGCATTTGAAACTGGACACTGTGTTTGCTATTTGACAAATTTGTTTATCAGGCATTATTATATGCATCATTATTTGCAATTAATTACATTATAGATGTCAAAAATGAGACCACAATCCGAAGCCACAAGCTACAAGCCCAAGCCCAAACCCAAACCCAAACCAGAACCTTTAACAGCAGTTGCAATCGGATTTGAATTACAAATTGCGGTTAAGCATTCACAAGTGTTGGGCAATTTTCTCTTAGCTCGCACGCTCGCTCACCAACACTCATTTTACGCTCAGCCTCTCTTGACTTCCAGTGCTGGAATTAAGTGAATTGGAACGTTGCATGTTGGTTTTCATGTGGCGTTTGACCGCATAGTATATTTATTATTATTCTGACTTGCCATTGTTTTGCATATATCTATTATTATTGTTATTTATCCTGGCTGCAATATTAATTACATAATTTCAGATTTTATTTTAAAAAACAAAGATGTATTTTAAATGCATTTAACTATATACATAAGTTTAATAACACATATGCTGTCTATATACTATGCTATAATTTTCAGCATTAAATGCCTTTTTTACTTTTTCATTTATACACATTGCTAATTATTGCCAATTATGAATAGATGATTTATTTTTTTTAAAATGTGCAGAGCTTCAAGTGTAGTAAAATGAAAATATAATTCAATTAAATGTAGCATTAAAATGAATTAGACTGTTATTAATAATTGTTAAAGCTTCGTTTAATAAGTAAGGTATAAATATTAATATAAATATCTTAGCATGTAAGTACAAGACTTTTTATTGAAAACAACAGAAATGAAGAGCTAGCATGAAATATTTTATGAGAATATACCAAACATATACCATAAAATATAGGTAAAATATAATATAAGTATCTTAGTTGCACTTTATTAGGCATATTGAATACCATTAGAGACATAACATGTGAAAAATATTGCTCGACTTATTACTTGTTTATAACTTTTTAACGTAAATCTCATAAATTACTTTATTTATTATTTACATAGTTAAAAAATAGTATTTGCCTTAGTTGCAATTGGACAGATGATTGATGATGATAGAGTGGCAAGTGTAGGGCACTGATAAGTCGGTGCACGGGGCTTTAAGGGTTTTCCAGTCAGATTCCAGTGCATGCTCTTGAGAACTGGGCAATTTACTCTTTCGACTGTTTAATTTCAAAGCATAAACTGAGACTTGCCGCCAAACACCAGCACCAGCACCACCTGCCCCTGCTGCCTAGCAAGTGGGCTGATAGACGTGCTTCTTAGGCCAGCTTAGAGGCAGTTACATGTGGGATAACGTAAAGGATTTAAGCTACTTGCCGGTAATGCCAGCAGTTGAGCCCCGTAACGGGACTGAGATGTGTGTGTGTGTGTGTGTGTGTGTGCGAGGCTAAGTGGCACGCAGGTAAATGTAGCCGTTGTTTGTATAGGCACACCAATTTGGGGGCCATCTCTGGATTATGTGACTTAGCCGAATCTCTAACGCTGCCACAGTCAACCGAGTCAAGGACAAATGAGAGACGGCTTCACTTTCATAGCCTACTTATGAGCGCCAAGGTAGTTGCAGCCAGAAGGCTACAAGGCTACAAGCAGCAACGGCCTTAAAGCAAGTCAACCTGGCCCGGAGATTGCGACTTCGAGGTGGGCAGAGAAGAGGAGGGGGGGGGGCAACCGCACAATAGCCGTTCAATTGAGCACCATTGAGATGACGGGATAACAATGCAGACTCCGCTGAGGCAAACTGTAACAACTGTAACTGTAACATACTTGTACATGACTCATCGTCATTCCAATGCCAGCAACAATAGTGGGCGTGGCATTGCCTGTGGCCCGCCCAACTTACAGCTCATGTGAAACAAAAGTTTTGGATGGGTTTTTTTTGCGCTCTGCTCTGTTGTTTCATTTCCTTTTTATGAATTGGACAAAGTTTTATGGAATTTGTTTTGGGTTTCGTTCATTGTTGTTGTTTTACGCATGCAGCTTCCTTATTTGGCTTATTGTTTTTGTTATACTTTGATTTTCATTTTTTATGATTTGTTTTTATTTTCTGCTCTGCACAAAAATTGCTTAATGGTTTTGCATTTTTATATTGGTTTTCCTCAGCCTGGATTAGTTGGCCCATTAAAAAACATAACAAAAAAAGCACCATAACTTGCCATCAGCCCAAAACCCAAAACCCAAAGGCAACAAGCTGCCAAAGCTAATGCTCGGGATCATCTCTCAGCCAGCTCAAAGTTAATGGGCTGTGTGTGGAGACAAGTTGTTGCTGTTGTGCTTTAAAGTTGAAACTGCTTCTACTACATATATAAATGTATATTCTTGCGAGTATTCATTTGAATGGTCAAGCAAATTGTGCGTTCATTCTTTGTGCTAAATGAGCTCAGTTCGGGCTTTGAGGTGATGTGTTAATGCAGTGCCAGATCGCCTGAGAAAGCCTTATTTGGTAGCAACTAAAGGCTTACCTAGTAGCTTTAATTATGTTTTTGAAACAGCAAGTTATTATGAATACAACAATTGTACTACTTCTAAACTTTGGCAGCTCTGGCTCGTATAGTCTCAGAGATGTAGTTGTTTATTTGAGCGGACAGACAGGCAGACGGACAGATTGTATTAATTCAATTTCATTACGAGTATTTTGGCTGAACAATGCCACTCTGTTATTATACCTGTCAGTCCCATGTATAATAATATTACGAGTAATACACTTGCTGTGTGCATTTCATATAATGAAAATTTAACATATTCTCGGGGCATCTTTGATTCGACGCATATCTCTTTGTGTACTCGTAAACGAAGTGTGTGTGTGTTTTGGGGTCGTTTTTTTTTTTGCCTTTTGACTGGGCCATTTGTCCATTTGTGCGCTTTGTTCTCAATGCCTCCTCCTGTGTACTAGTGTGTGTGTGTGTGTGTGTGCACGACGGAGGCATTTTATTTTATTACATATTTTTCTTTTAATGTAATTTATTTGATTTGCCTTCGCCTGGCTTTTTATCTGCTGCGCTCGCTGTCTAGGCATCCCCTACATCCCCACATCCCCTCGATGCTCCATTCCCCCACAACCCGCCATTGAATGCTGGCCAGAAACATTCATTTGAGTTTGTTATTTTGGCACTTAGTTTGACAGTTTCGCTCTTTTTGCTTCGATATCGAGAGACAGTTCGAGACAGCAGCCGCTTTTGACCTCATAAACTTTTATCGTAAATCACACTTGTTATGAAAGTACATGCAATAATATAGTATAATTAACCCACAATTTCCCGTTACACAAATACATATATATATTATATTTATATATGCCATTCACAGATTGCGCTGTCATCGTGCAAACAAATCACTATTTGAGTGTTATTTCATTTACATACTCGTAAATGCGATTCAAGTTATGGCAATTTAGCACAGATTATAAATCGCTTCCGTTTCTATTTTTTGATTTGCCTTTCACTTTGCTTCTCAGTTTGTATTTATTTTGGTTCACAGTTTGCTTCTCGCTTTGCTTCTCATTTTGCTTCTCAGTATGTTTCCCATTTTGGTTCATAGTTTGCTACTCATTTTACTTCTCGTTTAACTTCTCGCTTTGCTTCTTGCTTTGCTTCTCATTTTGCTTACCATTTTATATTTCTTTTGGTTTGCTTTGCTTCTCATTTGGCTGCTCCTTTGGCTTCTCATTTTGTAATTCACTATGCTTCTCGGTTTGCTTCTCTCTGCTGCTTCTCGCCTTTGAAACGCACTTTCTTTTTTCTGTGTTATTCTCATTGCTATTCGGTCTGTTTTTGGTTTGCTGGTCGCTTTACTAGGTACTCGGTACTCGGGTCTCTGCTCGCTTTACTAATGAGGGATCCCTTCATATTTAGTTGGTAATTTATGACGCTTTATATTTTATTATAGCTTACGGCTTGTTTTAGTGCGCATAGACTGGCAGCAACATTACTTGGGGTCATATAAAATAATAAAAGCAAAGGTCAGCGCCAATAAGATTTCTATAGCAAATAGGCAGTCAGGCAGTCAGTTAGACAGTCGGTTAGTTAGGCAGTCAGTCAGTCTGTTAGGCAGTCAATTGGCCACAGTCCAGAGAGTCCGTGATATGCAGGCTCGCATCGCCATTGCCATTGCCAATGATGCCCTGATGAGAGCAGCCAGTCCAGTGAGCACTGCTACTGTGTCCCTGTATATAATGTATATATCGTATGCTCGCATGTATATCCATGAGTTTATTGCTTTTGGCAATGACTTTAAGTTGCCATTGCCATTGCCAGTCGCAGGCCAACTAAGACTATAGAGAATTATGTAAAGTGTTTTGGCACAGAGCACGCACAAAAGCTGGATTGGATTACCAATAGCACTGGGGCTGCAGAGAGGGAGACAGGGATGCGGGGAGTGCTCAGCTTGTCAGCATGTGAAGGAAATATCGTTTATTATAGTTAAATGTCTGCTGCACGTCAACGCCAACAACGCTCCCAGTTGATGACTGACTGGAGCCTGCCAGAGCCTGAGCGGCGTTGATAGCTTCCGTGTGCCCCCCGCCACCCCACCAAAGCCCCCCGTCCTCCATTCGACGTGTAGATAAGGTAGTGGGGTAGGTGGGAATAGACGCAGCGTGTGCAAATGTCTCTTCATGGTTTCCGTTTGGCTGAACACACACACACACACATACACACTCACACAGGCAGGCAGTCAGAGGCAGGGGGAATGAGTGATTTGTTCAGTGAACACTTTAAGATTCGCCGCAATCTGCGAGGATAACGGAAACACCAAATTATAAACTTTAATTGACTTTCCAACAATCGCTGAATAAATTCAAATTGATTCTTAATACTAATGTACCCTATGTGTGCCCCAAAGAAAGGGGTATATTGCAAACACTTCACATCAGCCTATATTGCTGTAGCTAGCACACTTTACACTTTAGTACAGGGCTTGCCCAAGTCGTGCCTACTCTGCCGTCAGTTGAGCAACATGTTTTGGTCTCATGTAATTGCCATCAAGCTAGCCGATTGAATTGAGGCTGAAACAGCTTGGCTAACAACGGTCAAAAGTGGCTGGGGCTGTTCAGCAGCGGCAGCTCAAAACTGAAATTAAAATTGAAATTTCATTTCAAATGGAAAATGATTGTGAAATAGAACACTGGGAGACCCCGCTCCGATTAAGCGACACTCATCGCCAATGCAATTGCAACTATTGTTGGCCCTCACAAAAGGCCAACCTTTGAATCGCAGCAGTCATAACAACTCCAAGACATTTATTCAAGCGTCCTTTCCCAACCGTTCCCTCCATTTTGCTCCCGGCGACCTCACAAAAAGTGTTGCCTACGTTCGAGCGCATAAATAAATAATGCCACGACCCGGCGACAAGCACTACGATCCAAATATATAGCCAATTATATGTATATGCAATTGTTATATACGGGTATTACAAATATTTACAGACCCAAATGTACACAGTGAGCTCTGGTTATATGCCATATATATACTTATATTATATTGTATATATATCAAAGTACATATACTAAACATTTGCAGACCTCACATTTAGTGAATTAAATATTTATGCAATTAAATATACATATATGAAACACTTACAGACCCAAATGTACACAGTGAGTTCTGTTTATATGCAATATATATACATATATTATATTGTACATATATCAAAGTACATATACTAAACATTTGCAGACCTCACATTTAGTGAATTATATACTCGTATATACTCGTATGCTATTAAATATATAACCAATATTTACACAGTGAGCTCTGTTTATATGCAATTCATATATTTAGATTTTAAAGTACCTATACTAAACATGTACAGACCTCACATTTAGTGAATTAAATATATATGCAATTAAATAAACATATATGAAACATTTACAGCCCCAACTGTACACAGTGAGTTGTATTTGTAATATATATAATAATTAAAGACCGAAACGTATATAGTGAATTATTTGCATATGCAATTTAAATATAATATATATAAAATATTTACACACCTAAGTGTATGTAATGAGTTATGTTGTTGTTTAAATATCCAAATATAGTGAGTTGTGTATATTTTAATTATTTAGTAGAATATCAAATATTAACAGACAATTTATATGCAAGTAGTTAAAATATTAACACACCCAAGTATTATATATGCATGTAGTGATATAAGTTATATGTATATGCAATTTATATGTATATATACTTACCCAACCAAATATATAGAGTGAACTTTGTGCTTAGAAATATTTAAATATTTACAGATGGCAAATATAAACAGCAACTAATACGTATAGGATGACTTGCATAATACGAGTATATATCAAATATATTCATTCATTTTGATTGCAAACACCTGGCAAAGCCATTTCCTATACCACTTCAAATTTGATATGAGTCTCGATTGCTTGTGCCACAACCACAACATAACAATCTTTTAATGCCCATACAGACGGCCATGTAAATTATTTTTAAAAGGCCAACAGGCTGTGACGAGCGAGTCATGTTCTTTATAAGTTGGAATAACCCCAAATATTGTGGCATACCCTGGAATTCTCAAGTGGCACGGCATGCACTTTAGTAATGCATGGTTTTGATATGTAAATTGGCATTGTTTACTCATTGCGAAATATAAGAATTTAAGCCTTTCTTAATGAGCAATCTTTTTAAAATTTGATAAACAAAAAAATAATAGCAACATAAATTCAATAACAATTTCGACATAATTATTTTCCGCAACATTTCTCGATTAAATGAAATTCATTTTTTACTAAATACATTTTTCTTTCATAAACGAAAATATTTTATTCCCATTGAAGACAATTTTCTTAATTTTAATAAATTAATGTGTTGGAAAATTATATTAGCTACAATATCATAAGAGTTGGAACAAAACTAATAACTAATAAATACAGAAGACTGTTGATCAGACTAATGTTAGTAGGGACTGTCTTTATTTATTTGGTACAAGTAGCGGCAACCCAGCTTCAAGTCTGCTTTGTCTACAGGGTATGTAACATTGTGTCGCGACTTTGCTTGTCTTGCTGTCCCCTTTTCCCTCCCCGCATCCCCCTCCGCCCCCGCTTCCGTTGGCGATTCGTGTCGAAATTCATGCATGAGCAACCAATATCAATTGTCCCCAAGCTCCTGCGTTGCCATTCCTCCCCCTGCCGCATTGTTACCCCCTTTACCAGCCAGTCCGTCCTTGGTTATTGTTGCTGCTGCTGCTGTTCGAGCATTAAATTGCTTTATTATGCTTGACGTTATTATGCCCGCTGTGCAATTTGTTGCTGGTCAGTCGTCTACCTAGAGCCCAATGTCTAAGCCACAATGCCCTTGTTGTCGTGTCCCTGCAATCCCCCCACCCCCCACCCACACTTGATATTACATTTTCCGTTCGCTTGCTTTGTTTGGGCATCGGGAAATTGAAAGAAAGTAAAAAAAAGAGAAGACGAAGAAACAAAATCGAGTTGAGACACATCAATGCTTTCTGCTTCTCATATTTTTGTGGCGTGCTCGAGTTCGATTTCACTTGCTGGCGAATATAACACAGCTTGCCTGGGCCAAAAAGCGATGTAAATTGATTTGCGGAACACGCGGCGTACACGTTGTATTCATATTTTATTTTATGTGGCACTATGATTATAACACACACAGACGCGTGAATCGAATTGGGTCTGTGTGTGTGTGTGTGTGCGCAATTTAAATTGTGTTGCCTGCTTTAAGGCGCACCTCACATCAAGCGGACAGAGCTCGAGCAAATCGCCCGCTAATTCAATAGGCGTACTCTCTCTCTCTTTCACTCACATCGTAGACAATGGATTTGACTCCAGCAGCCTTAAGACAACTGACGCCTAAAGACCAACAAAGCCAACTGCCTCTCGTCCCCCCCTTGTCAAATGTCGTCGATTTTGTGATGCGAGATTGGGCTTGGGATTGTGACTGCGATTGGGGATATAGTGAATGTAGAATGTGAGAATAATGCCCATATATCTTGCAAATGCATTGGCATTAGTGTCACTTGTGTGTGTGTGTGTGTTTGTGTGTGTGATTTCCTCTCTCTCTACGGGTCCTGCAAAGTGTTGGCCCGCTGTGCTGTTGATGGTAACGTGATGTTGTTGCTTTGGCTGCAGCTAGCCATCCATTCGCTTTGCCTCTTGTATGCTTATTCTCAAGTAAACAACATAAATTTTTGTTAAAGTCAACAGGACAACGTTCTTGTACTGAGATTCAACATCCTTCTTCCTTTGTCCGTCCGTCGTCTTCCGTCCTGCTTGCCAAACAACTTTAGCTCAAAAACATGAAATACTTGCAGGACACAGTCGAGCTGGGCTCTTCAACTACAAGACTGGATAAACTAAACACTCTTATGTTGCTCGCTTTAATTCAGTTCAAAGAAGCTCCATAAAAATGATATATACTCGTACAATCTTATCTGCTGCTTGAAACGACTACACTCCACATACGTTTATTTTAATAGTAATTAAATCTATTCAACATGTTTTCGCATAATAATAAACACAAAAGTTGCATAATAAACTATTTTTATGGCTGGTAGAGTATTATGATTGAGTGACCAAGTACGCTACAGGCAGATGCTAGCATATGTGTGTATTTGTATATACTCGTACGATTACTGTACGTACGAGCTGAGGGTTTAGAGAGATCTATGTTGTCTAAGCTTTGGTTTGATTGAAATAGGACAATTACATTTTAAAGCTGTCATATTTATTGTTTATTGAGATATTCCTAACACAACAAGTATTAAGAGTACAATTATATAAAGAATACAAGTATTTGGCAAGTCGAGCACATTTTTTGATTCACACTCAGATTGATTTGAATTTTGTTAATTATTCAAAGCAATTTCAGTTTATGTTTGTTGTTTAAAACATTACTGTGCTTATTATGAATAAAATTGCATAATATTTCATGGCATGACATTAAAAAATTATTGTTGGAAAGGACACAAATTACTCGAGCCACATGTGAACATAATTTTTAACGCTATCTAAAGTAGCTGCAATTGTTGCTTCGCACTCTGTGTCCATATTTCACATTTGTGCACATCTGTTGCTCTGCTTCGCAATCATTTCCCTTGTACACTGAGCGAAACAAATGTAGATTACAACACAATCAAGCGAATACGGTCACACACTCGAGCAAGCTTTAGTCATCGACTGAATTTTATAACTTATAACTTAATGCATGTTTTTATTTAATGAATTCCTCTAAAAACTACAATTTAAAATTACAGTTTAAAAGCATTTCAAAACAAGTAAGAAAGCTACTGTCGAGTTTACTCGACTGTGAGATACGCGCCACCCAATTTTACAATCAAAATATTATATTTTTCAAAAATATGCTGAAAAAATACAAAAAAATATGCTAAAAATATCTCTAAAAATTTGGTTATAATCGGACAAAAAAAGATGCAGATGCACCTGTTCAGTTGCTATAATAATGATATTCAATAAACATAATAAAGTGCTGCCAAGCTAATAATTTTGAACACAGTTCATTTCGGTATATTTTTTCATATATTTTTAGTATATTTTCCAGTATATTTTTGAAAAATATAATATTTCGATGGTCGCTCTTTATTATTCTTCCATTCAGTAAAATTGGGTGACGGGAATCTCACAGTCGAGCAAACTCGACAGTAGCTTTCTTACTTGTTTTACCCAAACATTAGTAAACGCTGCAAACCTATAACATCCTTTTACCCTTTGGGTAGATGGATTTAAAAATAAGTATAATAAAATCTGAAATCTAAACTCGGATTATAATTACCTAGATTTAGTTTGAGTTGAAATGGCTTGACTATTTTTTGCAGTGTATGGGGATTGCATTTTCTTCTTACAGTCACATCAAGGGAGCAGCGAAGTTGGCATTCTGCTATCAGTTTTCCCAGTCGTGTACACACACACACACACACACACAGAGGCGACACGGGGAATTCTCAGACAGAGCTCGATGTCATTTTAAAGTCAAGTGAGACGTCACTTGGCACACATTTTTCAGTTTCAGTTTCTGCTTGTGTCTCAGGTGTGCTCCCAGCAGATGCTGTCACCTTGCCAGGTTTGCTTTGGTTCGCCAGGTTGCCCCAGCGATGTAGCTAAAGAAATTGATTGATTGATTTGCCACAATGCCTGGCCGGGGGTTTCCCCAACACGAAGTCGGAGTGGCAGCATGGTAAACAGGACTCTGGCTGGCATCTGCTTTAGTGTTAACAAGTAGGAAAGCTGCAGTCGAGTTTGCTCTACTGTGCAATACCCGAAATATACTATTTTTTCGAGAAAATACTAGTAATATACTAAGTAAGCTCTAATAGTCTCTGAGATTGCCGTGTTGATAAAAAGGGGCGTTGCACACATTTTCAATTTTCAATGTTATCATACCCTTCTACACTATGGGTAGGCGGGTATTAAAACAAAATGCCATTAAAATTAAATCACTCGACGCTATGGTTTCAAAAAGCGTGTGTGTCTCATGGCTCATTAATCAGCTAGCCCCAAGTATGAGTATTTTGGACTCAACTGTGATTACGACCACAGCATGTGCCACAATCTGTGGCCTTATAGCTGTCAACTGTCAACTGTCAACTGATTGCATACGCGTCCTTTTAGACCAGTCCAGTCGAATCCGGCGTAATACTAGACGCTAGATGCAGGGTTGCATTTCTCTGTACCAGCAGTTCCAGAACGCACATTATTCACGACGCGTGTATGCCCTTGGAGTGCTCTTAAAGCACACACGCACAGTTATTCTCAGACTCACACACACACACACACACACACGCATTGAGTAGCCACTGACCCGGGCAGCTCGTCGTCTATGAAGAGCAAAATAAATATCATAAAAATCAGTAACGAGCGAAACACACCACAAGTCAAACAATAAAAACAATGGCTACCTGCTTCCTGCTAGCGTTTGCTTCTCTCTTTTGCTTTTTTTCTTTCTTTACCTTTTCCTGCAACCACCCCCCTCTCGCCCGCCCTTCGATAATAGTCGCCGGTGCAAATAATGCATGTAATAAATAAGAACAAAAATCTCCCGAAAGACGTCGCGCTCCAAATTGAATGTTGAAATCACTGTCAAGTCAAACCGAAGCTGTAAACACGCTTCCCAATAATCGTATAGTACACTGTGGCCTTTATATTAGTATTGCTATAATAATAAAATAATAAAATTATGCAAAAAATTTATTTATATTTTTATATTAATTTACAAATCTGTCATGTTTTTACAAAGTATGCATAAAAGTAGAGTCTAAATTAAATCGTATAACAGAAAAAGAGTTTTCCAGCAGCTGCTTATTTATGGCCAAAATGTATGCAATTTATTAATAAAGAAATCTCGTTTCATATCAAAAGAAATATGCTGTATATTTTCAATAAATATTGTGCCAAAATAAAACAGAAGGACAAAAATTTAATTAATAAAATATGATTATTTAGCTCTTAAATTAATATTTATTTAATCTAATCAAATAGTTTTTGAAACTTCTTAAAGAAGAAAGTACTTGATATGAAAATGTTATGTTGAGGCTATAAATGAAGTGTCCGCTGATGCTGAAGTTAAACTAAAAACTTGAGATGTTAAAGCGTAGTGTATGTGTATGTATATATATGTGTGATAGAAGAGCATGCTGTGAATCTGATTACACGTAAAGTGCCATGGAAAAAATTCGATCACGTAAATTGAGTTTACACTTTAAGGAGATGCTGGGACCCAACATCCAACACCAAACAGCAAACAAAACATTTGCGGCAGCACGTACATCGAAAAGTATTTACTGTGCTCCTATTTGCTTAGTGTCCCTAAGAGGCATGTGGGGTGAGGGAGGGGAGAGGCAAAGTTGAAATGTTAAACGAAGTGAGTTTAGGCCTTGGCCTGCACTCACTATATATACAAATGTACAAGTATATATATTTACCTGTGCCACATTCTTTTTATTTTCTTGTGTTGAATAAATTAGGCTCTTACAGATTAAAATTGTATACAAGTATAAAATATAAATACTATGCCAATATATCGTCTAATAAAAGACTTTTGTTTGATAGTATTAATATCAACATCAGTACATTTATTGTCCACTTTGAGATTATGGCGACTTCTTGATAGTGTTTGTGCGTGTGTGTGTGTGTGTTAACAACCAAGCGCATTTTTCGCAATAGAAGCGAGCAAAACAGGGGGAGAGAGAGGGGGGAAGTAGAGTGTAGTGTAAAAAAAGACTGCCGTGTAAAGCCCAATCTAGAGAAGAGATGAGAGGAATTGTATTGAAAATTTGGTATGAGGAATCAGTTGCGAAAAATGCGTTTGATGCTGTTGTTGTTGCTGCTGCTGCTGCAATTGCTGCATTAAGAGACGTCCTGACCCAGCGATGCAATCAGCTTAACCAGCTGGCTCCTCTTGGCCTTGATGACCTCCTGATGCAGCGGCTGGACACCATCGACGCTATCGAAACGATTCACATAGTCAGTCAGATGATCGGCCATGCAAATCACATGGATGCCACAGTCATAGTCGTTGCTCTGTTGCAGACAACGCTGGATGCGAAAGCGTGCATGCTGCATGTCCAACACATCTTCAATGTTGTTCGACAACTCCAAGGATCCGTTCCAATTGTTGCCCCCATACGAGTCGAAATGATAGAAGGTCTTGTCGGGTCGCGAGGCAACCAATAGCGTAAATTGCGCCTCATCTCGATCATTTGTTCTCTCTCCATTCATCGCCATAAAGATAAAGGATTTGCGAGTCGCCTTGTACTGGCCGACGAGCAGAGAATGCAGCTCCTTGTCATCCATGTAGAGCATGCACTGCGACATCTCTGCCGTGAGGAAGAGAAAGTCATTGTTAGACTTGTACTTCACCTCCTGCATATAGGCGAAATAAAAGTTGACTATCGCCTCATTCAGCCTGTGCGGTCCATGCAGCAACTGCACATCGCTCATGCGCACCGAGTTGCGGCTGAGGGATGCCAGTATGGGATCTGCACGAGATGTTCGCAGTGTCTTGGCACTGCAGCTGGAGTGTGCGGTGCCCTCTAGTTTGTCGTTGTTCTTGTAATGATTATTTTCGCTGGTGTTGTTGTTGTTGTTGCTGTTACTGTCGCCGTTGTTGTGATTGCCGCTGCTTTTGATGTTGTTGTTGTTGTTATTATTATTGTTGTTGCTGTGGCTGCTTCTGTTGTCATGATTTATCTTGTTATTGTTGCTCTTCTTCATATCACCATCGCCCATGGCCTTCTCATCCATCACGCTGGCGCTCAGCTTTTTGCCATTACACTTTCCCTTTCCCTTTCCATTTCCATTTCCCTTTTCCGACTGCAGTGGCGCCTCATCAGCCACATTGGCTGCCATGGCAGCTGCAGCCTGCACCCGACGCTCGGCTCGCTTCTTTTGTCGTAGGTTTCGTGGCATCGCAAACAGAGCTTCTCCTTCTCTTCCTCTTTTCTATCGGTCCGATGATCACTGATGGCTTTCAATTTTGGGACTACAATTAATTTCACTGCAGCTCGGTAAATGCACGCTATGCCAAACTTACACAAATTATAGTTTTTTGTTCTATGAAATGCCAACAAACACAAATCCAAATGAATTTTGTTCAGCTTTGACAAATGTACATACATATGTATGTATAGAAAAGTGACAGTACCAAAATGTGCTTTTTAATAAAAACAAAAATGGCGGTATAGCAGCGATGCCACAATGTAGATGTCGCTGCAGTCATCGATACCTTGTCGGCTTATCGATAAATAAGCGACAGATTACCGCACTGGCGTCCGATAAATCACATTAGCTTAGTACGCAAAATTTAAGTTACAAATTCATTCGTTCGTCTGATCATTAATTAAATTAAATAAAGCATTAAATTGTTACAAAATACTCTATGTATTCATCCCAAATATTGTTAAAAGCACATTAGCTAAATCATTAGAGAGAATACAAGTAGCGATGCCATTGTTTCTCATCTCTGAATCTTTTCTTTTCTTCACAACGTCAAATCGAAGAGCAGTAAAATAAACTTTCAATTAACTGCAATAACCCTGAACAACTGCAATCGCCGATCCAAACGTAACCTTTTACAAGTTAGTTTGTTGACCAAATTCCAAAGAATATAAAGGCACTCTGAACATGGGATTGAATCTACCAGGCAATGATCTGGATAGCTCACGAAATTGCAGCCGCGGGATGATGATGGTGCAAAGACGCCAGAGCATTTAGTTTGGATTTTGCTCAACCCTATACGATTTAATTAAATGTGATTTTAATTTATTTGCAAATGTTTGTGCCATAAGTTGTAATTGTATTGCAGCAATTAATTAAGTTCTGTGCAATCATACTTGCAGATTTATTTTACATTTGAAGATAACCAGGATTGCAATTGTCATTCGATTCGTTTAAAAGTAGCAATAAAACTATTGTTGCCAATCGATATTTAACAACTCAATGCCCCAAGCACTGTTTGCAGATACATAAACGCATATATTATTTCATAATAAATACAGCTTTCGTTGTCGTTGTTGCCAGTTTGTTTTTCTTGCTTGTCGTAGCGTCATCATTTGTCATAACAAATCTTGTTATTATTACATTTATGTGTGTGTGTGTGTGTGTGTGTGTTGCAACATAATTTAATTTCTTTTATTTAAACTCGTTCCTTGCTAGCGTTTTTGCTGTGATGCTCGGCCAGAATTTATTTCAAGGGATTTGTCGTTGTTGTCGGCTTAATTTCATTTGCTCGCCTCGCTTCCCTTCCTTTCCCTTTCTCTTCCTCTTCCTCTTCCCTTTCCCCAACACCAGGGCTCCACAGGTCCGGCTGCGAAAAATAACATTAAAGCGGGACAGAACAAGAATAAAAAAGAAAATAAAAATGAATGCATGTATTGTATATAATTTAAAAAGTATATGTACATACGTATTCATATATATTTGTATGAAGAGGTCAGTCCGTGCGTGACTTATTTGCATAGAGTGTACTCGGACTCGGGACTTTTTGTGGCACATCAAGTGCGACATTGCGACACCGAGAGAATCTGCTTATCTATTTGGCATTGTCATGTCGAGGCTGTTTATGGCTTGGGTCGCTCATTTAAATTAACAGCACACAATACATGGGGCATGCCACAAATTCGCACTTAAATGGCGTTGGCAACTCTCAACATCCAATACCAATAACCAAGGGGTCATCGCAATAGCACTGTTGCTCTTCTTTCCCTGCCTGACATTATGCAGCACTGGTGCACTGCACTTGCCCAGTGCAAATTGCAAAGCAAACAACCGCACGTTCTACGTTCGCTCTTGCGAATTTAATATGCATGCAAAAAAGGTGGCAAAGGCGCCAAAGCGTACGCCATTTGGATGCTGCAGCACTGAGGTTGGGCAGATTGGTTTGCCATATAAGCCTGCCCCAAAGTCCCAAAAGCAACTGCCACTTAAAATGCAATTATAACATTAAAGTGACAGAGTACTCTCTCGTGAATTGATCTATTTAATGCATAGCCAAACATCTCTAAAGTCCCGAAAGAAAAACCACAATATCAACAAAGATAATGCTGTTCACTATGCTATGTAAATATGTCAAATTTCCATAATTTATGTGAAATTGCAATAGAAATTAATTGGCAGTTCAGTTGCACGCCTAGCTAGATTCAGCTGGCCCATTTGAATCTTTACATTAAACACAAAACTTATTAAAAAATTCACTTTACATTGAGTTGATTTCAAGCGATAAAAATGAAATCTCCATGGTGTTAAACAGCATTCTATTTCAATAATAATAATTTCTGGTTAATTCGCCAATTAGCAATTAAGTTTTAAGCGATTTAGTGTTTCTTAGGTAATTGATGCAATTTAATTTATTGAAAAAAATCAAGAAAGTTATAATCGCATTTTTTTGGCAGTCCGAACTATAGAATAAATATTTTATTATGATTGCATCAGCTTACATATTTTATAAAATCGATATATCGATAAATTAATCGATTTTATTGCAAATTCTTATCACAAATAAGGATTACTTGCAGCTTTTGACATTGTATATGAAAACTGAATTCCAATTCATATTAAACCGTGAGCAAGTCCATCGAGATGAAATTGGATGATGATCCCTGGAATCACGATGCTCTGCCTCTTCTCTGCCGCTTTGTAATTAATGTACATAAATACATGTCAGTAGTACCTGAATCCATCATCAATGAAATTATACTGGCCTTAAGCGATAATTAAGCGATTAATATTTGGTTACTAAGGCAACTGCCAAGTTTTTTTGGGTCAAGTTTAAACTAATATCCAAGGCAATATTTCAAGCAAAGTTGGCAAAGCTGATGGACTTTGTTTTATATGTTGCAGGGTCAGAAAATTACAAGAACAGTAAAAGAAGTTATATGATTTTAGAAATTCGGACGACCTGCGGAAGCTACAACTTTAACTTTGTCTCCATATGGTGTAAGCAAATAGATTGCATGCTCAAAACAAAGAACCTTTTCACCCAGACGAAACCGATATCGATAACAATGTCGATAATCAGTTATCAAATTAGCTTTACTATTTAAGCTGGAAATATAATTTCTTGTATTTATGGAAACAGTATAATTTGAAAATCAACTCACCTGCAACAGCGTATACTCCTTGTAAATATGAACTCTATTTTAAAGATTGCTTATTGGAAACCGAAACTGAAGTTTTGCCATCAATCTTCCTCCTCTCTTGTTAGTTTATTACTCTATGGAAACTACTATAGCTATTGGACAACGTACATATGTATTTACTTCTTACTTGGAAAGTGAATTGCCTTGTTCTCAGGTTTATAGACATTCGAATAAGATTATACATACATATACAATTAATAAGTAAATATTACACTGCTTTGTTGTGGACTAGGCAACCACAAGCAGTGTAATTAGTGCTGGGCCTGCCAAATTGCAAGCAGTGCATGTATCTAAAAACAAAACGACAAAGTTTAATACATCAAATGTATTTGATTTTAAATCATAAATTATCTTAAATTATTACTCTTCATCGAATAAGGATACAATTCAAGGATTATGGCCAGTAATCCATAAAACTCACTAACAACCGTATGAGTTGAATAATGTGAAATGTGAAACGTGTTTCGGCATTTGCGATGATGTAAAAATTGTTGGAAAATTACACACAGCCAAATTAAAATATGCCCGATGGCCATCAAAAACAAACATCATCAAATAATAGCAACAACATGAACCTGCTCTTAACTCAACAAAATGTTTGCTGTATTTTATTAACTCACGCGATGTTTTTATGTGCGCCACGTTAAAGTATGCAAAACAACAAGAACAACAACAACGACAACAACAAATGGCACCAACATATTCTGAGCAGTACAAAAAAAGAAGAAGAAGAAGAAGAAAAAACAATGCACCCAAGCAAAATGCGTATTAAAATTACAGCAGTTGGGCCATGCTCGGCCCAAGCAGATAAGATTCCGATGAATTTCGCACACAAACCCACTCGCAAAACACACACATACACATGTGCTTATGTATGTATATGTTATGCATTTTCTATACTGGTTGAGGGTTTCAATTCGGACGTATGAGACCCTTGCTTAATTTAAAGTTATTTATTTTAAATTGTGCTTGACGTCTCCATTGGGTGTATTAGATTTTTCCTTAATTACTCTTAAGTTGGCAACTGCGCCATAGACATTGCTTAAAAGGCGATCGATTATAAAATTGCGTTGCCCAAAAGAGTATGCTATGAAAATGGCAATTAAAACTGCAATCAATATCAAAGCTGTTGGCAAGCAGAACAGCTCTGAGTGCTTCTCTATGGGGTATCTTGTAGTACAGCATCTAGACTATTCGTAATATTTATAATTTACATATGCTGTGCTATTTCTGTTATTGTTTTTGTTTCTCCTGCTGCAGTTCCCTGATGTTTGCATGTGCTACCCAATTGCTGGGCCACCTTGTTGTTGCACACTTCTGGGCGCAAAACTCAAAACTTTTACCGTTGCCCGTTACATGCGATGTGGATTACCGTTGTTGTTGTTGTTCTTGTTGTTGTTGTTGGTGCTGTAGCTATTTGATTTTCCGTTGGACGTTATTGTTGCTGTTGTAGACTGCATAACTTTGGTTTGCTAATTAAATGCACAAGGTGTGGCGGAAAGGGGGCAATGTTGCCTGGCAGCAACTCAATGAGTTCTTCGCGCCGCCAAAAGTCACCTCCGACGCCACAGCCGACACGTAATTGAAATAAAAGAGCTGACGACGACTACCGATGCCTTGGGGTGCTGTAACACATACACATGCACACACACACACATGCACACGCACAGCTCTTGAGCTCAGCTGAGCACGCTCTGCTAATTATACACTTACATTGGGCTAACACAACTTGTGCCACAGCTAGGCAAAGAAAATAATTATATTTATTATTTATTATATATACTATACTTCACTTAAAGCTAAAAATACAAAACAAACGTTAAATTTTGTATGCAATTTTGCTGGTACAAAAGAAGCTTACAAATTAGAGGCACATTGCTTTGAAGGTATTTCTAATTTCTGGATGTTTCTTTTAATGTTTAATTAAAAATATATGTATACATTTCAGAGCGTTTAATGTGTTGCTAACTCAAATTGTAATTTTTGGTAATTCTAATTACCAATGGCTCTCATTTATAATCTATTACTCTAATTGCTTTTCAACAGAATGTTTGTATAATTTGTTATTATATATGTATATTAACGAAAAATATGAGAGGAAAACCCCCAACTTAAGATTTTAAAATATTCATAAATATGTATAGCTTATTTGAGTGAAAAATCATATTCAATAACATGACTAAATGGCTGCGAAATAAATGTTGGTAAAAGCATATATTTAATTGGAATTTAGAAAAAGCGTTAAAAGTAAAGGGTATTCACATGTCGATGCGCTTGTTAAACAGTCCCTACATGACTGCTTTTTTTATTCTGAAGCGCCTGATAAATGCTCCCAAAATGCGGTAATTACATAAGTGCCGCCTGAGCCCTGACTGTCAGTAATCTCAGCCTGAAAGTACACTCACACTCACACACTCACACACACAAACACGACAACACGCACACCAGCACAGGTGGCACCCTCATTTGTCTGTCTGCTTGTTCTGTATTTTTTTAAGCTTTAACATTATAATGTCATCATTTGGAAGCCAAACAGAGCCCACAACTTGGAACTTTATTTTCTTAGCTTATTTACGTTCTCTTTGCTAGTTTCTTTTTTATTTCTTTGTACTGTATACTGTATGCCAAAGTGCGGGTACAATGAGCGTGCCTCGCAGTGTATGAGATGTGGAGAAAGAGTCATGTTTGGCATATGCTTTATTTTTGAAAATGAACGTAGTGACGAACTGCTTACCAAGTAAGCAGTTAATTCATTTATAGTTGATGAATAGTTTATTGAAGGAACTTTTCAATACCAGGCAAAAACTACAATAAATGGGAATCTACGGCGTTAATTAAATATTTAATTGGAAATTAGCAGAAGCAGCTGTTGGCCTCGAGAGGACATTGTTTCGATTGTTCTCTGCTTGAAAAGTCTGCAATGTAGGGCTTAATGCAATCTACATTTTTATGGGGAAATGGAAGAGCTAGCAGCGATTTATTATTTTTATTGCACATACGCCAAGTAGGTTTATCTACACGTCCCATTCCATCGCTGTCTCGGTCTTTTGCTCGCTCGCCTGCTCGCTCCAATTGGCTTGTCTCTCAAGAGGGATTTAATACTTGGTTGCTTCAATATGAGTTTGCGATTTTATGATGGTAAACAAATTGCGGAAATACATAAAGTACAGTGAAAACATTTTGTCTACCTGCCACACCCATCCCCCTCTCTGCACTGCTCTGGTTCGTATTCATCGGCGACAGGCAGCTTATGAACAGCTGTCGGATATGTTTTGCAGCTGCCACGCCTTCCCCACGCCACGCCAGTCCGCCCACCGTAGCATCGCCTTTGAGCATGAAAAATAATTCGACTTTGATACCCAATGGGCCGCAAGGATGCAATACGGTGTCCTGACATCCAAGCACAACGCAAACTCAAAGCAAATTCTCCAGCAACAACAACAAATGGCGTTGAGAAAAATTGCTTTGAAATTAAAGTTTTCTCTCTTGCAAATTATTAAAAAGATTATTCACTTGTGCTGAAAATTGCAAATAACAACAACAGCAAATTGAATAAGTAAATAAGTTAATAATTTGGCAAATTTGGCAGCAAAGTTGCTCTAAGTATAATATAATATTGTTTACATTTTTTAATAGGTATCTATGAGTCAATCAATAATGCATATTGCTTTACTTTTATACGCTGCCTTCCTCGTGCTCATTCTCATCTAGTAAGATATTTCTTATTTCAGTTCGCGTTCCATGTCTGCCACCTTTTGTGCTCATTTGGCAAATGACAAAAGAAGCACAGGGCGACCTCAACCTCTCCCTCTCCCTCACCCTCTCCACCTCCAACACCAACCTAGCACACCCAGCGACTGTCTGCCGTTTTGGGCAATCGATAGGGCGGTGAATTAAAATTGCTTTATGACGTCCGCCTTTGCATTTTAAAGTGCTAACGAGCCAACTTTAATATGTATCTCGCGTGAACCCGATCTGACTGATCAGGTGTAAAATACCGCTCCCATCGTCCCCCGCCCTGCCCCAACCCCATCCTACGCTTACGCCTAATGGCCTGCAAATGAAATTTTGCATGGTACTCAGAGCACGAGCCTTCAGCTCCAACGCTCAGATAACTCTGAGCCGAAACATAAATTTTCATTTTCATGCCATTATTTAGAAGTCATATCTGTTGTCTGCGTTCCGCGCACAACTGCTGGGACTCTGTGTTCTCTACACTGAAAGAAATTAGGAAAGTCGAAATCATTACAAACAAATCAATCGTTTTGAAACTGTGAGCAATTTAACTAATTAATTATTAATGATTAAATGCACAATAAATAAAATAAAATAAAGTTAAAGAATGTTCCATTGACATTGTACTTACATATGTATGTGTGTATGCTCAACTCAAGTGTATATGACTACGAGATAGTTGGTAGTTAATTCTGAAATGTTATGTTATTATTGTTATTATTTTTATTATTATTATTATTGTTATTATTATTATTATAATTATAATTATTTTTATTTTTATTATTATTATTATTAATATTATTATTATTATTACTATTATTATTATTATTATTATTATTATTATTAATATTATTATTATTATTATTACTATTTTTATTATTATTATAATTATTATTATCGTCATCATCATTATTATAATTATTATTCCTGGACAGATTTTTCAAACTCTTGGCAGCCCACATGTACTGGCCAAATTAATAGCATATAGGGAGATAAACTTATTTTTGGTACTAATTACTAATAAATAATGGATTAAAAAATTCAGTGCGATTTTTCGAAACTGTAAAAATCAAAATTAATTATAGTAAATCATAATCAGATATAGGGGTAAAAGTATGTAAGTCCAGATTATTGAGATGAAAAATAAATCGTAGTGTTTGTATTACAGAGACCGCTTTGTAGAGTGTTCAAATTATCAAGATTATTATTGTTTCTTACACGTAAAATAAATTCAAACATTTAAAGTTATTAGAAAAAGAGTACATTTTGTAATTTAAGCTTGTATGTTATCCACAGAAGCAAAAATTAATTAAAACTTCAAATCAACTTGGCCAAGATAGGGCATTACTTGGAAAGGAGGATCAGGCAGTTAAGCTCTGGTCTTTGAGGTAGTTTTAGTGTGTTTGTATGAGGGACCGACAGTCTGGCTTGGCAAATGAATAAATATTTTATTACTTTGTGCATCATAATAAGGCACACGTTCGTCACCACACACACACACACACACATACAGAAATGTTAAGCTTCTGTCTGCCACTTCGCGTTTCCGCTACCGCATTTGGTTGATTCTTGGCCTTTCAAACTCTAAAGTGGGTTTGACGCGAATATTTATGAATTTGAAATGAGCTTCCGCTTCGATGGTGCGCATATGCATATCCGAGTATTGGAATTGATATCGATATTGATATTTATATTTATAGTGATTGATTGCTCCAAGACATATGTACATATGTATATTGAACTGGACATAGCGCAGGCGAGCAAACACATATGTATGTTTGTGCTTATTCAAGATGTGAACATTGGAAGTGGCGGTATTTTGTCAACTGTTGTTCAACTTTGACCCATGGACAAGGTCGCTTAACCTCAGCTCAGCTCAGCCAGATGAACCAACAAGAAACCAAGGAAGCGTTAAAATGTCCAAATTGTGGCATTTGAGGAACTGTTTTCGCCAAAGCCGCAGCTAAAAGTCAGGACCTTTGGCCTTTGCATCCTAGAACCGTTAGCTTCACTCCAGTGTGTGTGTGATGACAAAACGGCCAACAAAACCAGAGAATAAAAGATTATGAGAGATGTGAAGCGTTGAAAGGTTTGCGTTTTCTCTCCCCTTTCCCTTTCCCTTTCCCCTTTCGCCTTTCTCCGGTCCCTCTTTAGCACCTAAACAAATGCGCGAGCTACGCGACTCATACATAAACATTTTAATAAAACCAACATATGTATGTACAAATCTAACCTATACACATTCATACATACATATACATTCATATATATGTATGTAGACATGTATTCTCTCACTTACGCACAAACTCACAGAAGTGAAAGCCAGGACAGCATGGCAAGGACAACAAACAGCTAAAAGGACGCTATATAAACTTAGGTAAATTTCCGCAGGCGCTGCTAAATAATTAATTAACTTCTTTTTACAACTTTTGTCCATTCGGCTATTTCTTAATTTTTCAATTTCCATTTACCAAGTTTTTCTTTCGCAACAACTACGTTTTTCCCATCTACTTCTCTGCTGCCCCAGTTGGTTAGTTTTCCCTTGCTGCAATTAATTTAATGAAAATGTTATGAGTCTACAGTACGGTGTTGATAAGTCGAATCATTTTTAAAGTCCACTCTGTTTATTTACTTATTCCTTGCCAGGCAGTTGCCAGTCTAAAGAATTAGTCCAAGAAATTTTCGCAGAACAAATGCCGTAATTTGGATCACATTTGAAGATATGTACATATGTATGTACTTTAGTAAAATGTATAGTACTATATTCTATTTTTTTGTTTCTTTAATATTTGCTATGACGCAACTTAATTAATTTGGAATTATTTATGCAAAGGTTATTTGGACATAACATAATCTAAGTATTATAGCCATGCAGAGTTTATACTGTAAGGGCAGGACAGTGATGAATTTACGCTGCTCAAAGAGTTGAGGGTTTATACTCGCTATTTGCATCATTAGTAAATTACGAAATGAATTGCCATTTCCATTATCGATAACTCCTTACAGAATATCGATGTTTACATTTAGCTGTGGTCACTCTTAATGCGAATCGCTACTTAAAGCAAATTAAATTCAATTTGCAAATATATTTGCATAGTCGTATGAATGTCAGAACATCAAAATGTGCGAATACAGTGTAGTGTACAATGCATTAGTATAACTTTTGTCTATCACAATATCGCCTCTTTGTGATTGCGTGGGAGTCGAAGCAGGCTGCATAAATCAAATGTGTGCCGGCGCATGAAAATTATACTAATTAATAATACATATTGCTAATTAAATGCCATTCAAGAGAACGCCTTGCGTCAACTCTGTTGCATACTTTAGTGTGGCCGCATTCATGTCTGAATTGGTATTTGTATTTGTTTTGTTTTGTATACGTGTGTATGTATCTTCAAATACATACATATGTATATGTGTGTGTGGGGGGGGCCTAATCGCAGCTCGGTCAGGCGGCCGCATTCTAATGGTCATTGGCGTGGCAAGAAGTGGCATGAGGTTTTATGGCCTCAAAGAATTTCCAATTGCGACGCAGTTAAAACTGTCAGCTGTTGTTCGGGTGATTTGTGGCCCAGCCTGGAGGGAGGCAAAACCAGCCGAACTGCGCTTTAAATACGGACTTTAAACGGGAGTTAGCGCAGTTGTATATGTACGTAGATTAATCGATTAATGGTGTTATGTTAACAACAGTGTTGGCTTAACATGACAATTCGATTGTTCGTTGAATTATCAAAGATCGATTGATTTTGCAGTTCGATTGGTGACGGCCTTTGAGTGAAGAGGGAAAGGATTGGTGGTGGTAAAAGAGCGAGGAGAGGAGAGCATCTCGAAGTTCAAAGACACGCGAAAGTCATGCAAAGTCAAATAAAATTTAGCACGCAAGCAAAGACACTGCGAGAGAATACCTCCTAACGCCAACTCTCAACAAACATTTATATAAATTTATATTTAAAATGTGCTTTCGCTCGCACAGCAGCTGAGGGCATGAAACCCGTTGGTTTATATATGTACATATACATATATACAGATATGTACATATGTGCATACGTACATACGTATGTATGGATGTATGGGTGCACAGGCAGTGGTAGGAGCACATTGAAATGTGACTTGCACGACTTGGAGCCGCCTTTGACTTTGACTCCAAATATTTTTTTTACTCTTTCGACGCATGTTTGCCAAGCCGAAAATTTATTTGAGTTTTTCCTTTGGCTCTGATGACAACGAAAACGACGCAGTTGGGTCTCTTGCCTTGTTGTTTTTGTTATTGCTACTGCTGCGATTGTTGCGTTAAATCTGCATTAAGATTTCAGTTGCCAACATTTTGAATCAACTTTAATACACATACATACACGTACATATGTATATTTGCTTTTGAAGCCTAGGTGAAAGTAGCATGAATTCCCAGAATATCAGATTGTCGTGTGGCCAAATAACAGCTGTGCGCAAATAATGCTCCGCCGCATGAATCGTTAATCGATTGTCAAAGTCCTCTGTGAATGCGAACTTTTGACGCAAACCAACACATGCGTTGGCGTACACACCTATGCAAGTACATATGTGCCTTTACATATGCGTACGTACATATGTGTGTATGCATATGTTGCGAAGCTTAAATAGATTCGTTTTTTTTTGTAGCTAGCATTTCACTTTGAATGAATGTGGCACAACTAAAAATGTGTTTTTTTATTCACACATTCATAACTACAATGTATAAATGCAATTCGCATGCATGCAATTGTGTGTCTCATAATGGTTGTTCCAGAAAGTAGCATTTGCAAATGCAAAACAACACCAAGACAATTCATTTGATGCAAAGTGCACTCCTAGCCGATGCACAAACCACTTTGTACCAAGCAGTGTTTTTGCACTGCTTGTGATCAACACTGTACGATCGTTATGCATCCTTGGGTTACTTCATTTCACACACCACCCGTCTTATTGGCGAATTCAAGGCGAAAGTTGTATTGAACACGCCAAGTACACAAGCATGGAAACCTAAGTCTAAACACATGCTTGCCGTCTCAAAGGATATTGTATGGTTTTATGTATTGTATATACATATATTTAGAGGTATATAGGGGGGATGGCAGGAGCGATTGTTGTGTGCACTCAAAATGAATTACGCGATGCTAAACAACTATAGCAGCTGTAGAGAAGGCGAGAAGGCGCCACAACAACACCTGACAGCCACTTCAGGTGAGAGGTGGAGACTTTGTCGTCAGCCTCGGCTTGTTGCACGTTGATTACTGTTGTGCCGTTTTGCTGCTCTGCTGTTTGTTGTTGCTGCAACAACTTTGCATGTGAAAAGCTATTTGCACGCAATGTCATCCACTCGCACACCCCGCACAACACGGCACAGCAGCAGGCTGATCCCTGCCATCCATCCACCCAGCAAGCCATTGTCCGAGAAAGTGCTTTCTTTAGTTGCTTTTTTGGCTACTTTTTTGTGTCTTGTAATTTTCGTGCAATTTAACTGCAATTTGTGTTCTTTCCGCCTACAACATGCGAATTATTTGCAATTTCATTTTGTATTTTGCTCAAGGGAAAATGAAGAAAAACGAAAGTACATTTGAAGAACAGCAGGATGGGCATGGCAAGGCAAGGGGGCAAGACGGAGGCGGGCGGTTGGTTTCTGTGTCACAATAGGCAAGGCCAACAGCAGCGACAAATAAATTAAATAAAAATTTGCCTGGCCCGTTTTTTATGCCCTTTGGCAAGACGGAAATGAATGATTTATGGCAGGGGGTGGCGCTGGCGCTGGCGCTGTGCGGAGCGAGGGATGAGGAATGAGAAATGTGGTCCGTGCTCGCTCCCTCTAGTTGATATTTCTCTGTGCGTTCCCGACGCCTAATCCTTTTTACACTAATTTATTTACTTTAGCTGCCTTTTCAGCTAAGCGCATAAATCAAATAAGCAAATAAAAATAAATTTGAACTTTTCAGCATCTTGTGCTTTCTTCACTTTTCTTTTGTTTTCTGCTGATTTCTTCCTTTTTTTTTGTCCACGAACTGGCTTTAAAATTAATTAAACTAAAAAGTTGCGCAAAAATGCCGACAAATTCATTTAAGTCGAAGTCGGCCAACTTTTTTCATGCCAAGGAATTGGTAATGAAGTCACCGTCCGGGGTATGGGAGGGGAGCGTAGAATCCAAGAGAAACGAGAATCTTTGCAGAAAGCCAGCGAAATGGAAACTTTTGAACTTGGAACTTGCCCCAGCGCGTATGCAACAGGAATTTGCATTTAACGAAAGTCCAACGCCTCGCCTCCATCCACGCCTCCACCCTTCAGGTTCCATTTCCGCCACCCCCCAAGCTTAAGCCTTAAAAATGTCCAACCATTTATATTATGCAGGGGCCCATCAATTTGGAAACTGCACAAAAGCCAATTTGATGCGCGAACTGTGAACTGTGAACTCTGCCCCCAAACCCATCCGGACCTGAGCAAACCGAACTGGTTTCGACCACATCGGAAAATGCCACTATTCTATGCTGAAGCAGGTAACAAAGGCAGTGCTCCTCAGTGGCAGTGCCCCTCAGATACCCTATAAATTGTCAAATAAAACCAAACCCACTTGTGGCTATATACAATTACAAGCTGACCTTAATAAACGAACTAAACAATTCTTAAATGATAATAATAAATAGTAACAAATTAACAACAAATAAATATGAAAAGCTTCAACTTAAATCGTAAATAAACAATATACATATGTGTACCCATAATGTATCAAAAAGCATAGAATTTAATATTTCCTTTAACTAAATACTAAGGCAAATAAAAATACAATATCAAATATCTCCAAGTATTTATTTTTTAAATAAAAAGTTGCATCTTTCTTTTAACCATAAGATGTTAAATGTTAAGAAATTTTTTCGATTTTCTTTTATTAGCTTAAGTACCGGTCGTTATTATATTTTGTTATTATTGTTAAGATGGTTTTATATTTATTTTCTTTTAATTTAGAAAGAGCACATTGCAAATGAAAAAACAAATGTTCTTTATGTAAAATAATTAATACAAAATTTGAAATTACTGTTCAAATTGTTTCTAGATAATAATATAAATATGTATGTTATAAAATATTCATTTAGACAAGTTTTTTTCATAATTTGTGTTTTCCGTTCCGGTAGACTATTCCCTGGAAATGGGATTGAATATTCATTCTACATTTGTTTAATATTGCATCAAAATAATTAAATTCGAAAGTTCAGAATGTAGAATTTGCTTTATTAACTCAATCAAATTGCCATCTCAATCGGACATGCTTTGATTTGATGTACAAATATATTTAACATTTATGGCAAGTAAGAGTACAGGGTATATACTATAAAGTAAATGTCAAACATAAATCCTGGTCAACCCCTATAACCACAAAAGAGATACTCAAAAGCGCCTATAGGTATGTCGGCGACGAGTTTGTAATGGATTCCCATACATTTGTGCCACACTTAAACACATTATATGAACGCCAAATAGTTTATATGTAGTCCCATCCCTCTCGCACACACACACGCCCATGCCATACACGAACGGTAATTCAACTGAGTTGTGGACATGTGAAATGTGCTGAAAATACCCAAACAAATTTGAAGCTCATTATCATGCACATTTCAATATCAATTTCGACACACGCTCGTATCGCACTTATGGCGATGTGGGTTGGTGGGTAGAGGGGAGTGGGGAGAGGGGAGAGGAGTGTAACAGTCATGAGAAATCCTTTCAGACGTTTTACAAATGTCCTACATTGAGCCTGACGACAGCCAAGCAGGAATTCATTTTGAATGGAAGGCTATTTATGTGTGCTATGTGTGTGTGTGTGCGTGCGTGTGTGTATCTTGGGTGTGCGTTTGTGCTTGTTGGGAAATTGGGTTCTGTCAGCTGTTTTAAGCCTTTTTTCCATGTGTGCCTGTCTCCGGTCAAGTTCCGGCTTTGATGTGAATGACAACAAAAACATTTGCATAATTCACTGCCAAGGTCCACAAAGTGCTGATTGCTTTCTCCCTGTCCTGCCGACCTCTCCGAAATGTCCGAAACACGAAAATACTAAGAAGCACATCCAATACCCAATTTACTATGCATCTCCTATGTGTCACTCGAAATGAGATTCCTGCCACGGCTCAGTTTAAGGCATCAAGTTTGACCAAGAAATTAACTATCTTAATGCCAGATTGCCAAAGGGGCTAATTTAGGATCTGCAACACGAGTCAGCAAATATTATGAGCCAAATAATAATATATGTACTTAGTATGTACATTGAGTTTTATCTTTTCAATTGTATTCGTAAATTTTGAAAAAACGAAGCTGTTATTATTTAATTATTTCTGTCTTACCATTTTGCTACTTGTATAAAATTATGAATTAATCAATTTATGATCATGAATTTAGATGAGTTCTAGTTTTGTTTTTATTGTTTTGCATATCAAACTTAAACGAAATTACAATGAATCGACACACTGCAAAAACTGTCGCCTTCAAACAGAAAATAAATCAATGTGATTTAAAGTTCTTTGAATCTTAAATAATCAAACTTAAATAACATAAAACTGCATCCCTATGTTATTCAAAAAAGGGTATTATAGTTTTGTGCGAGAATATGTAACAGACCGAAATATAAGGCAATCAACAAATCAACAGAGTACATTCAAAATATCACAGTAGACTGATGTTGCATAACTGGCTAACCGACACGGATGCAGTTCAGCCATCAGGACGCTGTTGTTCCAGCTTATGGATAACAACCAGGCCTGGTCAATTGCTATCGAAGAAGGGTAAACAGCACGCAACAGCCGGCCAGCTAAGAGTGGGCTGGGTTATCTGATGCACTCGGAGGAAGATCAAACTCATAAGATTGTTTAGGAGCATGGTGTTTGGGCACAGGAGAAAGCTGCTTGGCGCTATGCTCAAATGCTGCAAGGCGGGACATCTATCAAAGTCGTGTAGTAATAACCCAAAGAGCATATTGTGTTCCAGGAAAGGCGAGAACGAAGCCGAGTATGCTGGAAGTGATGAGAGAGGTAGGTTTTGTGCGGTCCACCTGGTCCACTCGGTATCCAAGGACAGTACGGGCCCTACACAAGTTGATAACGGACGCCAGGAACAGGGCAACCAACTAATGCATGGCCAACCCAAGCACCAATTGTAGAGGATCTGCTGAGCTGGATGCAATGTCTGAATTTGATCTCAATTGTGGAGACAGGCAAACATTTTGGAGAAGCCTCCTTCTGCCTGTTATATATTGTGCAATTGATGATTGGAAACGTGCTATCTGGTCAGATGAAAACGTCTTCAAAAACAGCAAGTAAAGCAAACCGTCAACTATCTCCAAATTTTGCAAACCCATCTTCCGAATTTTGTGATAAACTTGTCAATCCCAAAGCAGAAATTATTTTCAACAAGATGGTGATCCGAAGCACACTGCCAAATTGGCAGGATGGCGTGGTCAATACAAAGAATCGAGCTCAATATTTGGTCAATTGTGAAACGGAGAGTACGAAGCAGCCCCAATGAAGATGGGCAACCTTTGGTAGAGTGTAGAAGCGAAATGGAAACGGATTTCCAAAAACATTTTCGAAAATTGAAAAGAGAGCATGCCTTATTGGGTTAATCAAGTTATTTCATATATGGACCTATGGACAACTTCCTAAGATAGTTAATTTCCTCAAAACATTCCACATTGTTTGCTGTTTGGTACTAATAGAATGATGAATATTTATATATAGTATAAACAAAAAAGAAATGCAATTGCTTGTATGCCGATTGTTATGGTTGACTCCGTATATATGTTATATTCTTGATCAACAGTCAAGTCGACTTAGCCACGTCCGCTGCTTTTGGGCTACAAGTATTTTCATCCTTTACACTTTCGTAGCATACTTTTTAAGACAAGGGAAACGGAACATAACGTTTTTTTTAAATATGCAACCCCCAAGCTATTGTCAAATAAGTTAGTCGAAACAGTGGTGTTCAAATGAAGTGAAGTGTGTATTTTGTTTTTTAAACCAATGGTTTATATTAAGTAAACATTAGTGATACAAAAAAATGTTGAGAAATACTTTGAGTTTTAGTTCTTCTTTTAGTTTTTAGCATTTTACTCTCATTCAGCACAACGGTAAGTTATCGAGACTCCAATAACGATAGCGCCCGAAGTGTGAATCGTTCTTATTTGAGTTTGTTGTTGTTGTAGTTGTAGTTGCGGGTGTGAATATGTGTTGTTTAAGTTAGCTTGGTTAATTTGTAATGAAACTCATAATGCTACACAAGCTAGTGAGGCAACTATCCCTTTAGACTGGTCATTCCCGCACGCATCACCTCGTCAACGAGCAGCAAATTGCTTGCAATGATGGAGCAGGAGTTCAGAATCTGCTTCTTCACAATGTAGTTGTCGTACACACCAAGATCGACCGGCTTCATGGGTTCTCCTGTGGATAGATCGATACCCACCAGCTCCGGGCTCAAGCGATCCTCAACAGTCAGCTTAACAATGGTATCCTGTGCATCATAACCGCTGTTAATAGCCAGAGTCTTGGGAATGATCAGTAGAGCATCGGCAAATGCCTGCACGGCCAGACGAGCCTTGCCCTTAATCGTGTCCTTGAACTGGGTCAGCTCGTTATAAGCGCGCACCTCAAAGGAGCCTGCGCCGGGCACCAGAACCTTGTCGGAGATGGTGTTGTTAATTGCACGCAAACCATCACGAATAGCGTCCTTGATTTGGGTGATGGTGTGCTTGTTGGGGCCCTTAATAAGAATTGTCACCGACAAGGGATTCTTGCAGTCCTCGACGAATGTGTACTTGTTCTCGCCTAGCACATGCTCATACACATTACCGGCATAACCCAGATGTTCCTCCTGTAGATCGTCGAATGAGTTCATGGCAGTGCCACCGCAGGCTAGAGCCAAACGTTCCATGTTACGGCGCTTAGCACGACGCAGCGCCAGAATACCCTCTTTGGCCAGAGCATCCAGAGAGATAGGATCAATGCCCTTCTGGTTGATCAGCACGAAGGACTTATCTGTGCCATCGCACACGGCACGTTTCAGTTCGATGACTTTTTTGACGCGCTGGTCAATGAAATCACGCTCGGCACGCACAAACGCCTCCCGTTCCGAAGCCGTTTTATAGAAGAAGCCGGAGTTGACTTCAGCCTTCTCGTACTCTAATGAAACGTTAGCAGTGAGAATATATGCCTTCTCCAGACGCTTAGGCATATCAGGATGACGGGCACCATGGTCCATGACCAAACCGCGCACTAGCTGTGTATCTGTGTCGGTCTTATGCTGCATCTCCATCAACTCGACCATGTGCAGATCGACGGGCTGTTGTTTCTCATTAGCAATGGTAAGCACTGCATCAACGCAAACTTCTGTCAACAGATCGGCCAACTGTGGATGCACCTTAGTCTTCAAACTTGTGTTGGCAATTTCCATTAGATTCTTTTTGTTGATCTCAACGGGCAGCTTGACCTTGTCGAGCACTTCTAGGGCCTTGTCACGAGCCTTCTCGAATCCCTCAGTCATGATGCGTGGATGCAGACCCTCAGACAAGTAGATGTCTGCCTGTTTCAGCAGCTCGCCAATCAGAAGCACTGTGGTTGTAGTGCCATCACCAGTTGAATCATCCTGAGCAGTACTGGCACGTGCAATCATTGAGGCGGTAGGATGCTGAATTTGCATGTCATGCAGCAGCACGTTGCCATCCTTGGTGATTTTTATGTCGCCTGCACCAGAGACCAACCTGAAAATACGATTACAATCAATTAAATCACACGCAGGACGTTTTTTTGGCACCGATAATACCAACAAACATTATCGATATATTAAACAAACATTAGCGAACATTCGAGAATACAGCAGTTAACAATCATGCTCCATCTCTGTCTACATATAAACATATGGGGCATATGTATGCTTGTGTGTGTGCTAGCGCGTGAGACATGACAAACCTTTATATGAAATGAAAGGCAGGTTCGCACGCTAGTATAACATTTCGTACTACATTTTTGTCTATCTGGTCATTAAACTTGTAGTTTAATTTAGCATATTCTTATAAGCAATTGCATTTATAATTTAAGTATTTTATTTGTAGCGTAAATGTGTTATTGCTGTCTCAGTCACCAGATGACGCATGCCGCTATTCACTATTGGACCAACGGTCTTAACCTCACTTGGGCAGCGGGTGCCGCAGCTGTCACAAACTGTTTATTAAATATAACTATTTAGTTATATCTGCACATTAATCGCTGCGCATTCTTGGGATTTAGGCTATAAAAATCCATTTAAAAAAAATTACTTACATTTTGACTGTTCCTTTGGGTCCCAAATTGGTGCGCATCACATCTTGCAAACCTTTTGCCGCACTAATGTTAATAGCCAACGCCTGAGCGGCACGAGCAAATTCAGCTTTTGGGTTCAATAAGCTGATCGATGCCATTTCTGTGGTTTTCTTTTCAACAAATATAAAATTGGAAAAATATGAAATGGAACTGCAACAAACACGCCGACCTGTTCAAGTAGAATCACAGAATATTCGATAGCGATAAGACCATATAAGCTATAAGCAGCTAATGCTATCGACTGCACTCGTTTTCTTATGATATCGATATGTTACACAGATGATTTCGAAAATGGTAAGGGTTCAAGCAAAATACAAAAAATTGCCCCCAGAATAAGTTCATAATATTTGATGTTAAATTACAATACTTACTATAAATAAGGACAACAACACCAATACGAATAAGATAACAAAATGTTGATATATTAATAAAAAATATTTTGAACTATCGATATTGTGGGTTGTGCCCCCTTGTTCGTGTCGAGTCTATCGAGTGGATAGTATCAAATGAAAACATGTTTGCATTTCTTGTAATCCAGAAAGTGTGTAATTACATTAGCTATTAATTAACATTGTACATAAATGCAATGTTAATGTTACATTGGAAATTTGATTTAAATGTGATATTTGTGAGGTCATATTTAAAATTTTAATTTTAAAATAATGTTTCATAAACACGTTTTGAAAACAAACAGTGCTATTTAAATATTTGTTAAAATACATATTTTGTTGTTAATTTGTAGACTTACACATCATTGGTCTTCGATAACGATATCGATAAGCAAATTTAGCATAGCACGCATCTCTAAACAAAACTAATTCGGCGACAATTTTTTTTTTATTGAAAGGAAAAATATAATTAAAATTAAATCAGTGCAGTGTTTCTTGATAGCCCGCGTGCAACGGGACGCTTTAAAACAGATAACAAAGATTTTAAGAAGTAAATAAAAAACTCGCGTGGGGCACAATGAGTGTGTTGGCATATCCACGTACAAATGATGAGGAAATTTTTCGTCAGTGCACAAAGGATTGTGGAGTTGTGACGGCCACCGAGGACTTTCAGTATTTTGCCCTGCGCTGCATTTTCTGCAGCGAGAAGTTTCTCTACTTCGATGCATTCATTGGGCACATGCAGACAGTGCATCTGGAGGATGCACAGCGCAGCATGGATGGCACAGGCTCTGGGAGCAACATGGGTTACAGTTTGGGCCTGGGCTTGGGCCCGCCCATGTCAATAGGACTGGACGATGGCGATGATGATGAAGTGCGCCACGGTTATGGCAATGGGGGCATTCAACAATTTGATGAGATTGAAGACTTAACCGATGCTGATACTGCCCTGCTAGAACCACAGATGGTCATCAAACAGGAGCTGCAAGAATTAGACAGCAGCGATAATGATAATGATGACGATGAAGACAATCTAGTGCCCGATGACACTGACAATGGCAACGATGTCGACGACGACAGCGAAGCCATACTGCCCGAAAGTGACTTATCCAGAGCCAACATTAGATCACGTATGAAATTGGCGGGGTCCCCGCCATATCATACACGACATGGCGGCTCTAATTTGGATGTTAAGAACGAACCCTTAACAGCCGATGGCGACGACTCGATGGATGATTATGGTGATGTCGACCAACATTATTTAAATGACAATTCTGGCGAATATCCAGACTACAATCCCAGCAGCTACAATGCTCATGGGAATAGTACAGCTGCCGGAGAATCTGATTTCCTCAGTTATGACGAAATGGTGGAGGAATCCCTACTTGGCGTACGTTTACAACCTTTCCATAAACATCGGTCTTCACAAAATAATAACATTTTTCATTTACTTTGCAGCGTGATCGGGAGCTGACCATGCACATTAAGGACCGCAAAATGATTCAATTCCTGATACATTCATATAAGCGTAATCCTTTCCTATGGGATCACAGTCATGCCCAGTTCAGGGATCGGGTAAAACGTGCACGCTTTCTCGATTGGATTGTGCTTGAGTTTAAAAATCGTTTCAACATCTCCCTGGCCAAGGATGCCATCACCCGTAAGTGGGATAATCTGCGCACCGTCTACAAGCGTGAATGCAATCGCATGGCTCTCGAAAAGACAAACATCAGCACCCTCTGGTATTTCAAGGAGTTGCATTTTCTCAACGAGCTCTATAGCTACAATTCAAAAATGTCCGATGCTGTTGTCAAGGTGAGTGCGCATGTTACAGATGTAATTCAATTCCAGGTAAAGAAAATGGAACGCATTCTGAAACAAACACCAGGCACTTCTATTAGTCGATATTTACGCTTTGTTTGTACACAGATGAATAAAGTAACGTATCATTTAGATTGTATCGTATCAATATATTTGTGAATGTTAGTGATTTCCAAATTTGGCTCTCTGTTCTGTTGATTCGCTAATGCCATTATGTTTGTTTCACAGGAAACCTCGTACAGACGCCGTTTTTCGGCCATATGGAACGATACATCTACTGCCAAACTGCTGGTCATGGTTAAGCGCTATCAGTGTTTTTATAATCGCTTTGATCCAGATTATCGCAGCAAGGAACGTCGCGGTGAAGGTCTGCAACAGATGGCTATGGAATTGCAGCAGCTTATTGATGTGACCACCATACAAATATCGAAGCGTATTTCGCAATTGCGCTTTGATTACTCCAAACAGAAGATGGAACGATTGAATGCCGAGCGCATGGGGCGTAAATTTATTCCCAATTACATTTACTATGATCAGATGAACTTCATGGATGATGACATTCCGCCTTTCAAATGCGAGCATTGCGGGGAAATTGTTCAAACATTGCGCGAACTGGACCTGCACATGCTCAGTCACCAGCCGAGCCTGGGCGGTAGCTACTACTGCAACGTGTGTAATATACAGTTCAACACAGCGGATGAATTTGAGAACCATAAGCAACTGCATTTGGGTGCCGGAAATGAGGTGAAATATAATTGTGAACTGTGCACGGCCAGTTTTCGCGAAAAATCCAATTATGATGAGCATTTGCGTCGCCATAATGATGAGCTATTCCTGCCCACGCTGGCCCTTAATCATAGCATACTTGATAGTGCTGGCGGCGATGGAGATGCAAGCGGTGCAGAAACTTCAGCTGTCGGTGGCAGCGGTATTGGTGGCGATGATGATGAACTGTTCGCAGCGGACGGATCGAAACCATTTGGATGCGAGGTGTGCCATCGCACGTTTGCATCGCCAGGACATCTGAACGCGCATCGAGTGGTGCATCAAGATGAGCGCGAGCGCTGCTACAAATGTGATTATCCACAGTGCAGCAAATCATTTGTGTCACGCCACAGCCTCTTCGATCATCTGAAGCAGCATTACAGTAACGAGGAGTTCAAGTGCGACATATGTGGCAAAAGCTTTAAGTCTACCAAGAATCTACAGAATCACAAACAAATCCACGATAAGGTTAAGCGCTACATATGCCAAATATGCGGCTCGGCATTCGCCCAAGCCGCTGGCCTCTACCTGCACAAGCGTCGTCACAATCGTCAAAACGGCAGCACAGGATCCGTGGGTGGTCGCTCGGGGCGCACCACCCTGTGAGCGATCAAGAAACAGATCGTGCACAAACGATCGCGTTAGCCTAAAAAGATGTTTAACTTGACAGTTATAAGTTATTGCAATGTCCTCCAATGTCCTATTAGTGGCAGCTATTTTAAAACGCGCATTTTTTTTTTTGCATGCAGCTATTACTATTTTTTATTTGATTTTACAAAGTTATACAATATAATTAATTTAAACATTATAGTTTACAATAACAAATAATATTTAGCTTCCCTTTATCGGAGCGCTGATTACACCTGTACTTAAGCTTAAAAGTATTTAACAAATTGTCCGTAACTAAGCCAAGAACTTTAATAGATGTAAACAAAGAACACAAGATTGTAACTATATGTGCAGATTATTGTGTCTGATATATATAAGAGATATGCCGTCTTGCTCGCACAGCAGCTCAACAGCTCATTTTGGTGGCAATGTCAACAAATTTCAGAAAGAAAAAAAATTACTTTAGTTAACAATTAGTTGATTAGGTTTGTCATGACACGGACGATATTTAAGACATTCCCCCCAAAATGCTCATCATTGACGAGGCAATGAGGCAAACACATTCCAATTTCACACTAGTTAAATGATTAATCAGTGTCAAAACAAGTATTTCTTACAAGTATTCTGTATTGTACAATTGCAAACTACATTTACATATATGAATGTGCATACAAATTATATTTATTTAAAAACGCGAACAGTGCGAGTCGATAACGAATCAAAAAAAAGCGAAGAAAAACTGTTGCGCATGCGCAGGGCCATCAAACTGAATCAACAATAATAATATTAATAGCAACAGCAACAATAACAGTTACTAAGCTCAGCACTTTGAATAATTAACATAACTGTAAAACATACACATAATAACTACATACATACACATCAATCTAGTTTTAGTTAAAATAACATAAACGACTGAATCTGAAAAATACAATTACATACAAATAAATGTAGTTAACAAGATAAAAGCTATAAAGAAAACCTTCCCCGACTGCGGCGTGCCGTGGCTTAACTATGCAGACTTATAAATCAAATTATTTCTATAGCAGCTAATTTACTATAATTATTATTAAAATATTTAAACATAATTTTATGTTCGATCCAACTTTTCGTGTACTTATGTCTCTACGTATACACAAATACATATGTATGTATGTATGTAAAGCCTCTTTTGTCTATTCCGAAAGTTTATCAGAAATGTCTCCCTCTTTCAGAGGAACAATTAAAACTTAGTGGAAAGAGGCTACAAATACAAATGACGAAATGTTATTCATGCAACAAATCTCACTCGCTCATTCATATCGAATCGTTCGTGTCTGCAACTTTTTAAATGTTCCAGAGTTATCAAACCCTTTTCAAAATCGCATAAACAAGCACTTGCATAGTTCGTTATCGTTGAGATGTGTAAATAGTGTGGAGATGTGCATTTGGTGTCTGCTTATCGCTGACATCGATATTCATATGCAAATGCAGTCGATTGCAGCTACTGAAGCTGCTCGAACCGATTGAAGCAAGATAGAAAGGGAGAGAGTAAACATACACATATATACACCACATACAAATAAATATTCATAATATTAACATGTACTTTTATAAGCAAACAAATTCACCATTTAGTCGTAAGTTCATTTAGCACAATTGACAACAACAGCTACAGCAACATAACTACATACATATACATATATGTATATCTATCTGTATGTAAATATATGCAGCAGCGCACTATTCTTAAGTATTTGATTAAAATTTGCTTACTCATATGCTTTAAGGACTAACTAACACACACGCACTTGTACATGCTCTCGCATACAGCGAGAGGCCATGTGCTTGTGTGCAGGTGATAGCAAACTTGCTTATTTCGTATTAAAATCTTGATTCAAATAACAACAATTGTGAAATAGTTAACAGCAGCTGTAAGAAATTTGTACTCGAATTGTCTCAAATTCGTATAAGAGGCCGTAACAAAGTGCGCTTCCGTAAGCTATTAAACACTATAAACAATACAAATACAAGCATATAAAAAACTAGCATACATTCATATGTGTTTATGTATGTGTGTATAAATATACTACACATATACATACATATTTATATGTATATTAATATAAGCAGAAAAAAACAAACATTTGCAATATTAAAACAAGAAAGAACAATTATTTTCGGAACGCCGAATATTAAATACCCTTGCAGAGTGAAGTCAACACATTAACAACATGTTAGGAAATTACAGTTCGATACCTATAAAAGCTATGTAAATAATGAAATAGTTGTCTGATTTGTAAAAATAATTTAAAATAAAAAATTCCTGGAATTTTAACCCATCATTCCTATGGCAGCTATATGATATAGTAATGTAATCCGGCCAGTTTCGCCATAGGAATTGTCCACTGCAACAATACAAATCTGGAATACAGAAAATTTCTGTAAAACTGGATTCTAGTTTGTCTTCCTCTAGACAGAAAGTCGAATATGGTTATATCAAGTCTGCTCTCTGCTGGGGTATAACAAGCGCGCACAGAGATTATAACTAGAGCCAACCTCTATCACATGTAAATTTCAATAAAATAAAACTACAATTTTATTTATATATATTTTGGGTCATGTCGTTCAATTAAGTTGTACTTGTAATTATCTATGAAACATTTAATGTAATGTAGTACGAAATATGTAATCTGTAGTCTCTTATTGTAAGAATGTACTTGAGATTTGGTTCAATAACTTGGTAACCCACTAGCAATAAATATAGAAATATTTTGAGTACATATTGTTAGATGACGCATAGATGGTTAAACGGCCATTGACGCAGAACGCGCACTTTCCTTATCAGCAGCCCCCATTCAGTAACCATTGGTATACAGACTAATAGACAGAGTTCGACCCCAATGAATTAGAGGCTTGTGTTTGACACCTACTCTGATAAAGTCGAGAAAAACTGAATACTTGGAATTTATAACAAGTTTTATGTGTAGCTTTCGAGTTGTAAAAATGCTAAATGATATCACCACAATATGAATGATGGAAAAGGAGTTAAAGCAGTCGACGATCGGTCACGGCCCCAGCCTCCAGCCCCCAGCAATACGTTGTTAGGCTACAATTCACACGACGAGCACGTCAATAGCAAATGACTTAAATTGGTATAATTCATTTGCGTCTGCTATGTGGCAATTAGCAAATCTAAATATTAACGGACTTAGTATATGTTTTGGCAACATTTTGATTAGCAAAAACAAGCCTGCCGCCATCACACTCACCATGACGCGTTGTTTTTGTGCCAGAAACAACTCGCAACCTCTGGACAGATAGAAATACGCAGTAACTACATATGTATGTATGTATATATGTACGTAGAAAATGTTTATACTACTTATGTATGCATGTGTACATGTGTGCGAATAGCAATAGCAAAACCACCTAGATACCAAACATATAAAAAGCCAATGGCAATGTGACTGGCGCGTGGTCGTTTCGCATTCAGATATATAAGCTATAGCTCTATCAATGTCCGTGCTCGGTGGGGCTTAGTGTTTTTCGCGTTGGGCATATTTATAGCGATACCTACGAATTTCAAATTGTGGTAAACATATTAATCAGAATTCACTCTGGCAGCCAGTCGGTTGACGAGACCGTGCTAATGAAGAGATAAGATTTGCAATAAATGAAAGTCGCAGAAATGTGTTGGATTGTTCGATTTGCTTTTTCCGATTTTGTATTTTTTCTTTTTTTTTTTATTATTTTATGTTACTCATGGCAGGTTTGACCGGCGGTATCTCAACGTTAACAAAATTTATATTTAGCCAACGGCTCTCATATTCATATGTGTATATATGTACAAACTTCCAAAATAACAAAACAAAACAGAAGTTAAGAATTGTTGCTGGGGAATTCTCTGATTAACTTGGCGACTGCTCCGGGTGACACGACGACACTGCGTCACTGTCACTGAACTGATCATCCTGACTAGAATTATATTAGTTCCCCATGCTCGTTCACTTTGATAATTCGGACGCGTTCGTTCCGCTTCGCTAGCAATTCCTCGATGTCCATGCTGCTATTGTCGCCATTGGCAAACAAGCCCAGATTATCCTTGATCAGATGATCCACGGCACAACCATCGCACTGCAGTATGACCACACCACTGGTGTAGGCCTCCTCGCTGATGGTCTTGGTGTTGCGTGTGTTGCACAGCTTACACATGTACACGAGCTCAATCCGTCGTTGCATGCGTCGAAAGCGCTTCAATGTTGTCGGCGACAATGAACCCGATGGCTTCGGTCCAGCTGCTTTAGCACCACCAATGTCGAACGGCTTGGCCGTAAATCGACAGGCATCAAGTATGGAGCGCGGTATTGAGATTGGCGCTGTTCGTAGGGCATCCTTCAACGTTTGCTCCGCATCGGCATCGGGCAACGGCACTGCCGTTGGCTGCTGGGTGGCATTGATGATAGCGTTCTGTCCATTTTGGCGGAGATAGTTAAGTGTACGGGAGGTGAAAATGTTACGCAATGCATTCATTTTACATCGGCATAATAACGGTGATGATGGTTACGGATGTACGGATTTCGAGATTATTGTACACAAGTATAGGAATTGAACTACACGTGCGAATTATTTGGATGTTACTAAAATGTTTACAATCTGACAGAGCAACTACGTTGTGTGCGCAGTTCACTCCAGCGCAACTAACCAGGGCTGCAACACTGGAACAAGTTTAATTGAACAGCGAAGAGTGATTATCGGAACTTGCTCCCGGGGGTGAAGTTTTTAATAAAATTTTCTAGATATATTCTACAAACAATAATCTATAATTAATGACAGGCGACAGTCTTTTAACAGAGATATTTAACAAAATGTCACCATCTTTTTTTTATAACCAAAAAATTTAAATATACACAAAATTGCGAAAAATTAAGCAGGCTTAATCCTATATATAGATAATTTAATTTTTTATTTATTTTCATAATTATTTATTCGATTTTATGCTATAATACATTCTACAGGACATAAGCATAACACTAGTTCCACTCTTGGAATCAAGTTCCGATAGACAACACTAAAAGTTCTGCGCTATCTTGACGTACATATATATGTATAACAACAATAGCAGTTTTAACTTTAGTGGTTTGTTTTGACCGCCTGTCTTAATGGCATCAAGTGCCGCAGGAATGGTGTCCTCTAAACTAACCTTGGGCCTGCTAAATTTCATACTTACCGTGAGCTCCGGATGGGCACTCAAACACTACAGCATTGACCGGCATGCGCTTGCCGGTTATGGTTTGTTTTTTGCGCACAGTGTGTTCTGCATTCTGCGCTATACGCATCCCAATCCCGGCCAGGTGCAGCGTCGTATTTGCGAGCAATCATTGCGCTATTCTCCCGCCATATTTGTGACGCTTATCATTGCTCAGATGCAGACCATCACCGGCGACATCAAATTAATTGGTGACTTCAAATGGTCTTACATAGTTTTGGGTCTTTATGCGGGCATCTTGGTGCTGGCCACTATCAGACGTTTCCTGAGCGATAAATCGACGCCGAGCCAGTTTTTGGCCAAGCTGCAGCGCATTAACCACACGTTATGTGTGCTGTGGAACATTTACTCCCTGTGGCGCATTGCCGTGGTCGAGGAGTACTGGTGGTCATTGGGGCTGGCTCTATTGGTTATGCTCAATCACTTCGTGCTATGGCGTTTAAGTCTGCGCTTTAACATCAGCACACTCGAAGTGGACACCGTGGGCATGTGCTTCTCTGTAATATTCGCCATCAACGCAAGCCAAGAGATGATTGAGGAGACGACCAGATGATGATGAACCAAATATTGTTAAACAATATGATTGATTGATTGATGCTGCATTTAGCACAAGTAACACTGAGACATATTTATACATATATTAATTTTATAAACACTAAGAGTTGATCCTTTTTCTATAACATACATACATACTATGTACTTGTTAATCCCACGCGATGTTTTTTAGTCAATAAAATTGAACGTTTTTTATAAGCAAATTTTCTTAAATAACTAGCAAGTCTTTTTTCTAACAGCTTGTAACCAAAATAAGGTTATTCCAGCTCTCATAGGGAATGAGATGCAGATGATTTTAACCATGGACAGACGGAAAAACGGACTTAGATTTCTCTGTGTCATTTATTGAGTGTACGTAGAAGGAAGCTGCGATGGCTTACATCATTGACATACAAACATGGATTGAAGCTGCACTCGAAGCGTCAGCTACACAATTACAATACAAGAACTTTGAACTTAATTAAGGGTAATTAAATAATATTTCGTTTTGTTAAGGAAAATCAAATCAAGTCGAGTGACATCAAAAAAAAAAGCCAATTTATCCTAATTGCTTGAATGTGTGGCGAGGAGAAGGAGGTACGGAAGGACGGGAACGAGGGGGAAGCTCAACTCTTCTAAGCGTGTGTGTTGTCATCCTCAACAAAGTCCTTGGCCTGCTCGCGGGTCACACAATCAATGTGGCTGACCTTGTTCCTAAAGCGGACGCCATAGAATTTGTGCGCATTCTCGAGCAACTCCGGCCTGAACGTGGTGGTGATGAACTGTGCCGTATCGCTCAGCTCGTGTATCATGTCGGCCACCGCCTTGCGATGCATGGCATCCAGCGCCTGTCAAAGGAAAAGGGGAATTGTAAATGACATATATCACTTGGACAGCAGCCACTTACCTGATCGATTTCATCAAACAGATAGAACGGCGCCGGATCGCATTTCTGTATGGAGAAGATGAGGGCGAGTGCAACGAGAGATTTCTGTCCGCCAGACAATTGATTCATTTCACGCATTTCGGCATCGACGCCCGTAAAGGAAACACGAATACCAATGCCTGTAAATGCATCCGAATTGGCCACCTCCTTTTCCATTTCCTCACCCTCGTTGTCCTTGGTCTTGAGTATCAAATAGCCAGCGCCCTGGGGCACCAGCTTCTTAAAGACCTTGGTAAAGTTCTGGGCCACCTGGCGGAAAGTAAATTGTATGGCCTCAACCTTTTGCATCTCGAGGGATTGGATGAGCATGTGAATCTTTTGGTCACCAATGTCCAGCTCCTCCTTGCGGCGATAGAGCTTCTCCTTCTGCTCGGAGAAGCTCAGGAACTGATCCAGCGCCTTCTTGTTCACATGATTGTACTTCTTCAGATGCTGATTGGCCTTCTCTAGCTCCTTGAAGATGTTTTTCAGCGAGATGCGACTGTAGGAAGCATCCACTTGAGGCAGTGCACCCAGGCTGGCGATCTTCTCAGTGCACTCGTCGATCTTCTGGTTGAGCATGTTCTCTTTGGTCGTCCATTTCTCCAGTTGTTTGCTATCCTTGTTGATATTCTCCTCGGCCTCCTTCTCCTTGCGCACATGCGTTTCCAGCTCCTGTTGCAGTTCTTTCTGTAGTTGCACCGCCTCGTTGACGCGCTTTTCAATTTCCTCCAGATCCGTATTGACCTTCTTGATGCGCTTCTCCGTGGACACCAGCTCGGTTTTGCAATTGTTCAGTTTACGCTTGCGATCCTCCACCGAAATCTCCTGCAGCGCCTGAATGAGTTCATCCCGTCGCCGGAACAAATTGTTGATCAGCAAATTGTCCAGCTTATTTTTGCGCACCTCCAGCTGCATACGCTGGGTGAATGCCTCTTTGTTCTCCTGGTTGAGGCGACGTATGTCATCGTTGAGCTGATCGATTTCCCGCTGATCCTGCACAGATAGCGTCGACATCAGCTCCTGCTTGAGCTCTGCCTCCAGGCTGGACTTGGTGCTGGTCATAGCCTCCAGTGATGCCTTGCACTGCGCCAAGGAACGCTCTTTGGGCGCACGATACTTTTCAATGCGCACCAGCTCCTCCTTCATCAAGCGAATCTCGCCCTGCACCTTCTCGAATACATCCTTTGACTTGCCCTGCTTCGTTTCCGTCTTTTGCATTTCGGAAACAATCGAATTGATGTTGTTCTCGGTGGACTTGAGCTCATTGCGCAACTTGCTCAGCTTCTTCTCGAACTCGGTGATCTGTTGCGTGTACTCCGTGCGCTTCTTTTGCATCTCGAGACGCGAACGGGATGTGTTGAAGTAGCCGCCGGTGAGTGAGCCCTTTGAGGATACCTGATCGCCATCGAGAGTGACACAATCCAGACCAGTACTCTTGGCCAGCTCGGTGGCGCGCTCCAGGTTACGACAGATGAGCGTCTTGCCGAAGATGTAGCGCAACGCTTTGTCATGCTGCTCATCGTATTTGAGTTTGGATATCATGGGTATCGAATCGGGATCATCGGGATAATCATGGATCTTCACTTGCAAGCGATTCAGTGGCATGAAGGTCACCTCGCCGGGCAGCTTCAGTTTGTTCATCTCTTTTAGGATCTGGGTGCCCTCGTACTCCGATTCCACAATGTGATGGAACAGACGATTGGCCGCCGTCACTTCCACTGCCGTATAGATGGTCTTGTCGCAGCTAAAGTTCTCAATCACAGGACCATAGTAGGCCCTCGCTATGGCCGCCGATTGCCCGCCCCGCTCCACAAAGCTGTCGAGCACCTTCCGCACGGAATCGCAGCCGTTGAGTATTGGTTTGCCGGCCATGCTGCGCAGCGCTTGATCGGCACGAGATAGCTCCTCCTTTTGCGTTTGCAGCTGTTGGGTCATTTGGGTCTCCTTGCGCCACAGCTCGTTGCGCATGGACTGATGCTGATCCTTGGTCTTTTTCAGCTCATAGTACTTTTTGTTGTGCTCATCGATTTGCAGACGTAGCTGCTCCAGCTCGGAGGAATGCTCTTCAATCTTGGTACCCAGATCCTTTTCGGAGGTAGCATCCTTTTTTAAATCCTCCACAAGCTTGGCATGATGATTGATCTTGTCCTTTGTCTGTTTGCTTATCGATTTGAGCTCATTGTGTATCCACTTGTCGCGATCCTCCCGTGACGAGAACTGCGATCCACGTCCCTGTTTGGCATACAGCTCCTTGCGCTTTTGCTCCTTCAATTGCAGCTCACGGGAGCAGTCCTCCTCCTTGCGTTTCATTGACTCGTATTTGGGCTTGACATCATCCAACTCGTTCTCGCGCTCGGCTATGGTAACCTTGAGATTCTTGAGCTCCTGATCGGCGCGTTCCTTGGACTTATTGTCGCCCTGTACCTCGTCATTCAGGTCGACAATGGTCAGGTCCAGTTTGGTTTTTTCGCGCAGCAATTGCTGTTGCTCGGTCATGAGCACTGAGCGCTCCTCCTTGGTGCTGAGTACCTTTTTCTTGGCCTCCTTTAGGTTCTTTTGGACCTCTTTGATCTTCTCCTGCGCCTTTTGTATCTCAATGTTGTAGTTCTTCTTTTTGTCCGAGGAGGATTTGCGTTGCAGCAGCAGTTCTTCGAGCGCCCGTCGCGTATCCTTCAGCTCGGTCTCGTAGCGTATGTACTCCAAGGTTCTTCGTGTTTTGTCCCACTTTTGATACTCCTTGAGCTCCTCTTTCTCCTCCTCAAGGGTCTGTAGTCTGTCCTCGATGGTCTTGAGATATTCACTGATCTTCTCCACCTTGCCATCGGTTTCGCGCAACAAATTCAGCGACTCCTCCTTCCGTTCGTCATAGACGCGAGTGCCAGCCACTTCGCGCAACAGTTTCAATCGATAGGAATCTGCTGCTGTAGCCATTTGATTGATTTTGCCCTGCTTGACAATATAGTAGGGATTGGAGCTGGAGAAGCCAGCTGATTCCAATAGATTGACCACTTCATTGCGCGGCACCACCTTTTTGTTTAAAAAATACTGATCCTTTTTGGCTCCAATGACGCGCCTCAAGTAAATTTCCTCCTTGTCGATCTATGCGCGGGAAAGTCAACAAATGAATATGCGTAATGACATTTGACAGATGTGGCAATCACTTACAGGCACACGATTATCAGAGTTGTCGAATATAATTTCTACATAGGCCGAAATGACGCGCGCTCCTGTTCCTTCGTGCAACAGTGCTTGACGCTGCTCCGGACGCAGATGCGTGAACTCATCGCTTAGCACAAATTGTATAGCTGCAAGGCAAGGTGAATCCAATTAGCTAACTGTTAACCAAACAAAATATAATACTCAGTAAACATACCATAGAAGAAATTACTTTTGCCAGAACCATTGCGCCCAACGACTACGTTATGACGCTTATCGAATGGCTCCACCACAGTCTGGTCCTTATAACTTTTAAAGCCTTGTATAATTATCTGCAATTGTTAGATTGTAAGTAGACAGCTTTCGTTTAGTGAACTCATAATTACTAACCTGCTTAATGTGCATTTTATTATAACATAAAACACAAAAATAAACAGATACGCCACAATATTTTTATTTGCGCCAGCACAGGGTTGCCAGCAATATTTATGCTTCCGTTTGCATGCGACAACTCTTAATCGACAGGCTCGCGTCTGCAGCCGAGTTCATGTGTCTCCAAACTGCGTTAAAAATATGTTAAATATTAATTGCGCCAATTGTTAGATGATTATTTATATAGTTTTTTTTTAATTTCTTTATGCCTTTTTGATACATGGTATTTTAAACAATTTGTTAATAAAACATTGTTAATAAACAGAAAGTTTTAGGTTACACTTATGTTAACAACTTTTAACAGGGTATTTTTTTGGTATTATTGCGCCCTTTGATATGCATTTTTCGAACATTGTCCAACACACCAATCAGTGTAACCAAACTAGTGATTATTGCATTGTACATCCCGGTATATTTTTGGTGGTGAAATAGTATATTTTTAAATTCAACTTGTGGTCACGCCGGTTGCTAGCTCTATCAGTTTCAATTCAGACTTTCTTGCGCGTGGTTTATATGCCCTGCAAGCGATAGTAGTAAAGTTGTCGAGTTATTGTTATTGATTAACAAATAAAGTCTTCGAACACAGAAGCCGGCAAAAATTGTCAACGTCAAAATAAGAAGAAAAGCGACTAAGCTAAGCTTACCGCAACGTGTAAATACGAGTGGGAGAGTGAGACCATATTTTGTGGTTTCATATTTTGTTAAGTGCAAATAAAAGTCGTGCTTCGTGTGCCAAAACATAGAGTGAGAGAGGAGGAGAAAACAAGCAATAACAAAATAGCAATTATCCAGCGAAGTAGTGTGTAAAAAAATTAACAACAATAACAGCCATAAATAAAAGTCGCCGCCAACGCCACCCAAAAGAAAGTGTCACCGTCGCCCCCCCAAGCCCATTTCCCCAGCAAGCAAACAAACCCACCACCAATACAACAAAAACCAACAGACAAACACCGACGCGACGCGACGCAGTAGCAGCGCAGTTTTTCGCACAACAAAAACAATAAGAGAGCGGCAAAATAACGACAACGACTCGACTGTGGCGATAGGCGATAAAGTGAAATTAACTTTTTTAATTTATTTAAATACTAGCCAATATAACAATTAAGACATAGCTAGAAGAAGAACAGAAATATAACAAGCACGGCAGCAGAAGATTCAGCATCAACAGCTTCATCGTCAATAAAAGAATAACGATAACAAAATGGCAACACTAAACAAATTTACAAAAACTTTATCCATTGATGAAAAGGCCGAGATAAAAGAGAAATTTACAGAGGTGAGTGAAGAAGAAGAAGAATATAAACTTCGCGACGTTTAACGTGGTATAATTTATGTTATTAATGTTAAATCAATTTGTGCAATCTGAGTTGCATTTTGGCGGCCGGCAAAGGGGTGGAAAAGGGCGGTAGTTATTAATATTATATGCCAATTGCATGAGTCATGTCGAGACGCTCTTTTGCGTCGTAAACCGGTGCATGTGGGCGTCAACGTCAGCGTCGTCGGGAGCAGCGGCAGAGACGACGACGTCGACGACGACAATGGCCTTCAACAACCCCCCATGAAGAGAGCGACATCAACAACAGCTAACGGTAATGCGCCAGCCAGTATGCATACATACCAATGTATACAGATACAAACACAAAGCCGCACAAGAATATTTTTGTATATATATGTATGTATGTGTGTGAGTATGCGTGTATGTGTGTGGGGGAGCGCAGTGCATGGGGGAAAACGAGTTCCCTTGGGTGGTGGCCACGCCAAACTGTCTTGCTGTGCTGTGCATGCAGCAGACGCACGACGCGACGCAACGCAGCGTTGTGCAAAATCACTGCGAACTGCGACAGAAGCAGCAGCAGCAGCGCATGCGCTTTGGATCAGTCGCGCTGTTGACGCACAAGTTCAATGTCTGCCGCCCAATCTCCCCAACCTCACATTCACACACACACACATACACTAATTACACACATAGGGCAGCAGACACGCATACATGACTAATCAAAATAAAGTAGCAACATCATGAACAACGCATGCTTCTTTCACTTTACTTGGAATTCCATATGAATTTCGCGAAAATAATATTTGAATAATATATACGCGCACTAATATAGTTACAGCGAATGTTATGAATGTATGCAAGTGTATTTCCATAGTATGACAACACAACGGAACGTTCAGAGACAGGGCAAAGAAGGCAAACAAAAACCAGTTTCTGCTTAAAATAAAGACGCACACACACACATGCAAACACAGGCACAATAAGAAGATGGAGAGCGTGAAAAACTACGACGACTCAGCAGAGGCAGAGGCAGCGCAGCAGCAGCCCGCAAGCGCAAGCTAAAGTCGAAACAGCCGCAACAACAGCTACATCATCAGTTCAGAGACGACTCGACGTTTAGCCCCCCGCTCGCTGCCCGGTTCAAGGGGCAGCCGCAATTTTCGTTTAACGTTTGTGTTCAATTTCTTTACCTACTGCACAGAGGTAGATTGGGACAGACAGAGAGAGAGAGGAAAACATTCACTCACATTTAATAGCTTTCAAGTGTACAGCTTTACGATTTGCCAACTGTAATTGTGCTTTCGACTTCGTCTTCAACCGTCCAAACGCCCACACCGCCCACTCGTTCAATGCAATTTGCGTCGTTAACAGCAGCGCGGGAGCGCACGCGCGAAGCGTTAATCAAAACACAATGCGGCATTGTTCAGCTTGCGCGCGCGCGCTTGCTGATGAAAATGCGTGGCAAACGAAACGATGAAAAGGATAACAGCGTGAAAGAAGCACACACACATGCACATTTACGCTACTTTAAAATGACAATGAGAGCGCAGCGTAGGCGTCGGGGGCTTTAGCGGGTGCGCGAGGCGTTGGCGGAATCGCATGCTAAATTATACTGGCACTCGCACTGATTGACACTTGAAAGTGGATTTTGTTATTGTTGTTGATGCTGTGTTGTTTTGTTTTTTTGTTTTTTTTTCGTGAATTATATTAATCAGTAAGCATGCCTTGAAGCTCTGATGCTGATGCTGTTCAGATGACTAATGCAGGAGAGAGCGAAAGAGTGGGAGAGCGAAGCTTGTTCCGCATTTGCTTATTTTGCCTTTGTTTATGTCAATCAGTCACAGAGTTGCCATACTGGCACAAAGCACTGCTGTTGTTTGTCTTTTGTCTTGTGGTATTTTTTCGTCGATTGCGCGTGGGAGTGTCAGTGTTAATTGCCGCAAAGCCTTGCATTTAGAGTGGTATGTATTCATATATGTATGTTTATATAAATACATATGCATATATGTATATATAAATATCTATGTATGTGTTTATGTACACATCTTTTTATGGTTTATCAGCTTGCATGTTTCTTATGCTGAGCGAGTGAAGCGGATGGCCACATAATTCATTGGGCTGCGTTTATTAGGTCTGCTGTTGTTGTTGTTCTTGCTTTTCTTCGTCTGCTTCTTCTTGTGCCCATTCACATACTAAAAAATAACAACAGCAACGTTTGTTGTTGTTATTGTAGCTGTGCTTGGCTTTTATCAAGTGCACTTTAAGTGCGCGCACACAGAGCGGAGTGGGAGGGAGTTAAAGAAGAGAGCATGAGCGAGAGAGTGGGGAGACGAGCTACTTATGAATGCACTTAAACATACTTTGCATTTGGACATAAGCCCCATGGACGTTTCGTTTATATTAATGCATATGCTGAGTATTTTACAGTGTCACTCAAAAGTCGTGCAACACACAAGCACAGTGGTTCGTGAGGCCATTGCAAATGCATTGTGCCATAGAGATAACACAATATGACATCAGTCTGCATGGAATGTGGCAGCAAGCAAGTGACAAACAAGCTATTTACACACATACATGTGTACATATACATACGAAGTTTGTGCACGTACAGTGGTGTGCAAATTGTTTGAAATACGTGATAAAAGCCGTATCAAATTTTAATGAATTTACGATTTGAATGCAGCAGCATTTTTGCATTGCTCTTGCACCACTGTGTGGTGCGAATTCAGCGAAAGTGATTTTAATGCGTTCCATGCGTCGCATCGTCGCATCGTCGCATGCAACTGTCAACTTTTGGCGTTGCCACTTGTCGTTTGTCCTTATGCAAAAAGTTTTTGACGCTTTCTTCGATCCAATCCGATTCGCTTTGCGTGCCAATGTCGAGTTTCTTGAACTCTGATTACCAGTTACTTTTATGGCAACGATAACACACACATATACACATACATACATATGTACATGCATATACATATGTACGTGTATGTTTTGCAGGTTTTCACTTAGCTGCAGACAGCGAGAGGGAGACAAGCAAACAGTGACACTGAACGATTTACTGCCTCATTATCAATATTTGCCAGTGTGGCAGTACTGCTGGGCTAACTGTTAATTTGTCATGTAGCCAGGCCACAGCGCTATGCTAATTAACACGCCTTTAAGGTGTGTTGTTGTCGTCGTTGTCGTCCAAGCGTCTGAGTCCGACTAGAGAGCTGCGCGTAGTTCCCAAAAGCGCTGAGTCATCAAAGTAAAGTTGTACGAGCATGTACACATTATTTATCCTTATGACTAATATACGTATTATATTTCCGACATCATATTGCAATCAGTTGTCTGCACGCCACGCCCTTAACACAGCTACTACGGGTACGTACAACAGCAGCATGGCAGGCAACTTTTTGTGGATTGTGGATTGTGGAATGGGGCAAAGTGGTCGACCATTGGGCATTGGTTTGTCTATGCGGCGGATATGTGTCACTCTGCTGATTATACAATTCACTTAAGTTTACAACTACATACATGTGCATGTACACACTGTGGTTGTTGGTCGCATTGCCAATTTCTACATAAACATTTATTATACTCGTACTCGTCTGCCAGAGCTCGAAGCTCAGAGCACAGACAATGCGCAAAGTCAAATTTGTTGTACGTGTTACAAATTTCAATTGACTGCACGATAACAACAGCAACAACAACAGCAACAATGTCGCCGACAACTTGGTTGAAGATGACAACATACAATGGACTGACATTGCAGGTGACAAAAATGTCAAGTTCGCAACTGCAACGGAACCAGTTCAGTAACAGAGTTATTCAGGCGCGCAACTGGAACTGGAAGTAATTGTGCGAATTTATCGAAATGAAATAACTTAACCCGAATGAGATGCCGACATTTTTGGACTATTTGTAAATTTCTAATTCGTATAAATAAATACAACTAGTACCTATTATTTTTGTTCTCTTTTTAAATAACTAGGAAAAGTCGTGCTTTGCATAAGAGGAAACTTTTACTGTTTTACTTTTACTGTTGCTGTTGCTAATTTGATAACGATATTATAGAATATATTATTGAGCACTTAGCTTATACCATCTCTTGCACACTTTACAGGGTATACATATTCAAGTAGTTCCCAATTTCAATTCAGACTATGGTTCATGCAAATTGACTTGTTGCTTCTATGTCGGGTGTCAACTGATTTGTCTATCATACACCTCACATCCACCCCCTCCCCCTCCCTGGCAGCAACAACTGCAAACACATGGGCATCTACAAAATCAATGGGTTGCCTTCATAGCTGCCTCTCATTAATTGTTGTTCAATTGATTTCCCCCTCGACTATTTACGATCAGTTCAGGTAACGCGACACGACACCACGACACGATGCGGTGTCTCAGTGAGTGAAGTAGTCGAAGAAGTATTGGGTATGCGTTGATACACAAGCCATCTACACATAGATCTAGCAATTGTCATTGCTGTTGTTGTTGTTGCTGTTGTTGATTAACATGTTTCGAATGTTGTTGACTCACTCGCCAATTCAATCAACGTCAACTGCTCTAATGTTGCGTTGATGTAATGCCGCCTTTGTTGTCGAGGTCTGGTCGGGCGGGCTGGCTGGCTCCATCAGCCCCAGTTCCAGTTCCAGCTCTCGTATGGCTCGACGAAAAACTGCATGCAGTTTTAGGCAAAACATTGAAATAGTCACCAGCAGCAATTGCTCCACTTTCAGTTAGTTTGCGCTTGCGGGCTTAACAAAGGTTTTTTTCGTGCCTTGCATGAGCAATTGGAATTTGACTAGTGAACTGGTTCCAGGCCAACAAAAACACAAAAAACAAACCGGTTCAACGAAAGCGAAAAAATAACAACAGCATAACAAACCATAACAATGTACACACAACACACATACATACATACAGATATTCAGTTATAATACTTAGCTTACCTTACCTTACAGACCTGCATATATTGTTGCTGAAACTGAGGGCATTTTGTTGTCGTTACGGTTTCAGTCATTGTTATTGTTATTGTACGTGGCTTAAAGCGTGGTCTCGCCTTTCGTTGACATCTTGCTGCTTATGTCAGCCATCTCGCAAGCTCGATAGGATTTGCCTCCTAACTGCAAACACTTCTTGTGTAAACTTGCGGAAAAGAAGCAGCTGAGTGTTGCTCTAATGTAGGCAAATCCAGCGGGGTTGGCGATCTCAAAAGTGTAGAATGAAGTCAACAAAGGAACAAACAAACAAACTAAGCACCGTTTAGCAGCTTTTTGGGTTGCTAATGAACTTCATTTGCCGTAAATTGACTTGCTATGACAATGACAACGAAGTTCATTAACAAAACTTTCGCGGGCCTGCTGCTCATAATCATAATTACGGCTTGTGTATGTTGCCGTTTGTTTTCTGACCTTTTTTTTTGTTTTTTGTTGCTGATCTTAACTTACCTGTTTTTTGGTTCGCTATAAAAAAGAAAAAATGGAAAACAACAAACTAGTACTACGAGTATTCTTTGCCAATGCCAAGTGGAAAGGCCACGAGCCGAACTTGAACTTGATTCAGTATAAATAAATATGTGTCGAATGACTCATTAAAACTATTATTTGTCGATCCATTAAAATGAATCATTAGTCGAAGTCTACTACGTTCCATTGAAAGATGCGATTGTTTGACGATCTTAGAGATGTGATTCGATCGATAACAATCTGACCCAAATCACCGTAATTCCCATTCAAGACCAGCCACTTGAAGTGATTGCGAAATACTAAACCTATCGATATGTAATCGGCAACTTTACAGTTAAAAGTGGAGCGAGCGTGCGACTTGATTTGAAAAAGCTGCAACAAAAATACAGTTTTGTAAACGATATTATATTATTATTATGCATTGAGGCAACTCCGCTGTCAGCTGGAAATCGTCTAGCGAACAATGATCAAATGAATCACAACAATGCATTAACACATGCATTGAACACCGCATTGCATTTGCACAGCTGGAAAAAATCATAATACGGGTACGAGCGGTATATCACTATAGTATACTATACTATAGACCTTGCCTTGAACAATGCACACTCTTTGTACGATCTGCGATCTGATGATGACTAATCCCCAACTGAACTGGACACGAGTTGGGGCGACAAGACGTCCATCAAAAGACAAGTCAGAGCCACAAATATGTCGAAAGAAAATACTAAATTATAACTATCATCGATTAGGTTAAGTATGTGGGTTTTGTGTTTGTAATTTGGCCTCTTATCATGCCATTTTCTTATCTATTTGGCCAAATAGTATTAAATTTATGTTTAACAAGACATCATTTGGCAAAAGGCAATTGGCACATAATTCCCTAGCTGATACAATGGCTATTAAAAAACCAATTACGTTTAAATGTCATGTCGCTCTCGCTCACTATTACTGTCTTCTTTGCGCACTGCTCCCTCTCCGATTCTTACTCCATAATCTTCCGCTCTTTCGCTCTCTCTCTCTCTCTCCCGCTCACATACCTATACTTACGTAAGTTTGTATGGTTTTCAATAAAAAAGTCGATGCGTAAGCATTTTACCAAAAGGTTTTTGGCACTTGACAAAATAAGAGTTGCCACGTCTTCAAAAGTATTGAAGAAAATTGATAGTTTTCCAACTTGGGGTATCAATATCTGACTACATTGTCAAGCTAATTGGTGATGCATAAAAAACATGTTGTCGATGATAATGATATGTAAAGTAATGCGATTTAGATTGCGACAAAATACCTATAGATGATATGCAAAATTGTAGATAGCGTATTCAATCGATTAATTGATCAACACTCTCTAATCACAGTCCCAGATCATCCAGTTGAAACCGTTCGTTCTACGCAATGACAACCCCTTTGCCCCATACGCTAATCGAACGTAATCTGATATTCTTAATCGATATTGACTGACTGACTAACTGTCGTTTTGAATGTGATGTGGAGCAAGGTGCCGATCGGATCGGTTGCTCGCTTGACTGATTGCCTGCCCTCTGGCTTGCCTTATTTGCCTTATCAGCACGATTGACCAAATACCACCTACCACCACTATAGTCAGGTAACTCTACACCTGCATACTCGTATAGTCGTAGCCCAATTGTTGCTGTAGTTGTCGCTCATATGACTTTCGATGTTACGAGTATAATGAAAATCAATTGGGAATTGGGAATTGAGAATTCAAAATGCAAATGGAAAATTCAAATTGATAGCGTAATATGGAAAATTTGCAATCAATGAACATGAATGACTAACTAGCTAGCTTCTGTCTTACAGCCAAGTGTGAATGACTAACCGCAAAAAGCAAGAGAAATACTAACAATAATAATAATAAATAAAATATGATTCAGGGCAGAAAACGCACTCTTCAATATGGTTCTGGACTACCCCACCTCCTGTCCCACCCCCATCGAGTAATGCTTACCGCAATTGCTGCTGCCTTATCAATACGCGCGCCTTCGATTTGTATGCATGCCAGAACGGGAGAGAGAGAGCGAGTGGGAGAATGTTGTTAGTGTGCGTGTGTGTGTGTGTGTGTTGGTGCACGAGTGTTTTTTTTTTGTGCAGATAAAAGAAAAGGCATAAATAGTGCGGACTGCGGCAGGCGCTCTATTAGTAGTACAGCTCCTCCAGCGGCGCCAACAGCTTCATTTCGCCCGCATAGTATCAGGTACTTAATCCTTGGCGCGCTCTTCGGTTCTCGCACTCGCAAACGCTCTCTCTCTCTCCCGATTCGCGCTCTCTGTCGCCTGTGGTCAACGTCGGCATAACGGTGCTTTTTCGCCTGTCGTTCGTCTTAGTATTCGCAGTTCATTCTCGTGTCGATCGCTTCTCCTTTTTCGTTTACTTTCGTTTCGCATGTCTTTTCGTGCGTTTGTGTGCGTTTGCTTGTGCTTGTGCTGTGCTTGTGTGTTAAATCAATTTACTTAATTTAAGCATAATTTTTGTTTTCGTTTTGTTTTTGTTTATTTTTTGCTCAGCAAGCATTAAGACAAACAACCAAATTGAAATCTACTTAGAGTATATACAAAAGTGCCGCCACCACCACATACACCACAACCTCCGTCAAATCGACACATCCAAATCGATAAATACACAAAAAAAAAATTGAAAAAAAAATGGCAGATATTATGAATATTGAGCAGCAGCAGACTCTCGAGGAGTTCAGGCTGAATCTGGAGGAGTTGATACCCGACGTACGTACCCAGCCCGGCAGATAGAGGGCGCCACATTGTGCAAAATTCCGTGGTTTTTTTTATTACTCAGAATTCACGTAATCAAAAAGTGTTTGCTCTTGTCCTATTGGCGGTACACTTTATGGTTTGTAATCGATAACACAGACAAGCGCACAGTGCATATGTCACCCTTACAGTGAGCCCCCACGATAGTGACCGAATTAATGAAATTCGTTGTTACTTCCGTTATATGTCAGTCATATGTTCGCTTATCATACATATATTTCTGGGTTTTTTTTCGTTTTTGGTTGACCATTCCCAAAGTGCCTAGACCTATGCTGTTACCCCCACCCCTGGTGCTTAGTTCTCTCTTTCTCTCCACAATTTGGCACGTAATCATTACCATATACGTAAACTGCTGCTATTTTCGATTTTGTTGCCTTTTTGCCACAAAACTTTATCTTATCGTGGAAACGCGAAGCAAGCGCAACCAACACCATCATCATCATCATCATCATCATCGACCAACCGACACAAATTCCATACATACAATATTCCCCCGTCCTATAGCGCCCATATATGTATGTATGTTGGCATAGACACAAGCACATACTTATATGGTTACTATATGGCCATGATGTGAATTTCACACCAGAACAACACACAAAACGTTTTGCGGTGCCTTCCCTGCCCTGCCCTGCCCTCCCATTTCCTTTTAGGCGAATATTTGCACTTTGGTAGAAAGGCAAACTTTTCATTGTTCTAGCGAAAAGCCGACGTGTATTTCCCATTTGGGCTTGGCCCGAGTCGACTCTATGCAACATCTTAACATAAACCCCTCGATAGAACCCTCTGGAAATACCATAGAATAAGTACTACTTAAGCACCCAAACCTTATGGATTGCTGGAATTTCAAGAATTCCATTATCAAGTTTCATTTGCTACAGCTTTTATGAAGGGTCTATTACTCAGCAGGCGTTACTAAAACAATTATTTAACCAAATAATTGATCAGTGTTTATTATTTCTATTATTAGGACTTCTTTTCAAATGTGCTTATGAATTTGCACTTCATTTACTTGTGTTGCAACACATTTAGCCGGCTCTATACCAAGAAGAATGTAATATTTCATACTATCGATAATAAGTGCGATCGATAGTACTACGATCTATGCTTCTTTCTGCCGCATGCTCATCTCAATTCTCTTGAAAGTTACTAAATCATTGCTGTTCATTTTTAAGCATTACTCAAGTCCGTTTATTGCTGATGATCGCACGATCAACATAGATGTCGATAACGATAACGATAACGATTGCGCATGCTTATGGTTTATGAACAAATGGGTTCACAATGACAGCCGGGTTACGTCAGTGCCTTGACTTGACTTGCCTGACTGACGATAATCAATTACTGCCTGGCCATTGAAATGATATGCAGGCGCTTCAGGAAGAACCTTGCCCACAAAAAACATTTACCAGTGATCTAATTGCCGAAGAGGGCGGCGGGGAACGACGGAGGTAAAGAGGCGGACGGGCGGGCGGGCATAATTAATCAACAAACAGCAGTGCTGGAAGCTGATAAGCAAAAGAAATTGGCAAAGAGTTGAGTTGATGAAGAGCAAGTGTGAATGTAGACAGATAGGAGAGCTGCCAGATGGCTAGTGAGAGGGCAGGAAGAGGAAGGTGAGGCAGACAACATATGCCCGAGCAATCAAAAGAAATGGGGAATGAAAATGGTGTTGATTTTGATTTTGATTTTGATTTTGATTTGCATGCCAAACTGATGCTGAGTCATTGGCAATTGGGCAATGACTCAGAGCATTACTCACTGATCGAATCTATTAAGCAATCGAATCTATTGCAATTTTTCATCTATCCACAGTTGGATGCCAACAAGGATGGCTTCATCGATCTGATCGAGTTGAAGGATGCCCTCAATCAAGTGGGCTTCAAGCTGGCCGGCTATCAGGTGCGCGAAATGATTGACGAGTTCAAGAGCAAACAACGCACCGCACATCAGGGTAAACTCAACTTGGAGGAGTTCGAGACACTGTGCCTCGATCTCAAGTCAAAGGATGTGGCTAGCACATTTAAGACCGTTGTCTCAAAGAAGGAAAATCTGGAAACGTTAGGCGGCATGTCGAGCATATCATCGGAGGGCACCACACATTCTGTGCGTCTCGAGGAGCAGCTGGCTTTCTCCGATTGGATCAATTCGAATCTGGGCCACGACAAGGATCTGCAGCATCTGTTGCCCATCGATGCGGAGGGCAAGCGTCTGTATCAATCGATCAAGGACGGCATCTTGCTGTGCAAGATCATCAATCACTCCTGCCCCGATACCATCGATGAGCGCGCCATCAACAAGAAGAACCTGACCGTCTATCGGGAGTTCGAGAACTTGACGCTGGCGCTCGTCTCCTCCCAGGCCATTGGCTGCAACATTGTGAACATCGATGCCCACGATCTGACCAAGGGTAAACCCCATTTGGTGCTCGGCCTGCTCTGGCAGATCATTCGCATCGGTCTGTTCAGTCACATCACATTGGACAGCTGCCCGGGATTGGCGGGCTTGCTGTTCGATAACGAGCGTCTCGAGGATCTGATGAAAATGTCACCGGAGGCCATATTGTTGCGCTGGGTGAATCATCACCTGGAACGGGCGGGCATCTCGCGTCGCTGCACCAACTTCCAATCGGACATTGTCGATTCGGAGATCTATTCGCATCTGCTCAAGCAGATTGCCGGCAACGAGGCCGATGTGAATCTGGACGCTCTGCGCGAATCCGATCTGCAGCAGCGTGCCGAGATCATGTTGCAGCAGGCGGCAAAGCTGAATTGCCGCAGCTTCCTAACGCCACAGGATGTCGTCAATGGCGTCTACAAGCTAAACTTGGCCTTTGTGGCCAATCTGTTTAACAATCATCCCGGTCTCGATAAGCCCGAGCAGATCGAAGGACTCGAGTCCATTGAAGAGACACGCGAGGAGAAGAGTAAGAGATTTGAAACAAGTCCATATATACTTATTTAATTGTGACTCCTACACAGCTTATCGCAACTGGATGAACTCCATGGGCGTGGCGCCGCATGTCAATTGGCTGTACTCGGATCTGGCTGATGGCCTCGTCATCTTCCAGCTGTTTGATGTCATCAAGCCGGGCATTGTCAACTGGAGTCGCGTTCACAAACGCTTCACGCCGCTGCGCAAGTTCATGGAGAAGCTGGAGAATTGCAACTATGCCGTCGATTTGGGCAAGCAGCTCAAGTTCTCGCTGGTCGGCATTGCTGGCCAGGATCTGAACGATGGCAATGCCACGCTCACGCTAGGTAAGTCGTAAATGTTTTATAATTTATGCTTTGACTCAATCGACACTCACTCTTCTCTCTCTGCCTCTCGCTTGCAGCTCTCATCTGGCAGTTGATGCGCGCCTACACATTGTCCATACTGTCGCGTCTGGCGAACACGGGCAATCCCATCATCGAGAAGGAGATCGTCCAGTGGGTGAACACCCGTCTCAGCGATGCCGGCAAGCAGTCGCAGCTGCGCAACTTTAATGATCAGGCGATTGCCGATGGCAAGATTGTCATTGATCTGATCGATGCCATCAAGGAGGGCAGCATCAACTACGAGCTGGTGCGCACCAGCGGCACACAGGAGGTACGTGTTGGCATTTAACTAAATTATTTATTTAATTGTGCTATTGTTAATCAAAACCTTTTGTTATGCAGGATAATTTGGCCAATGCCAAGTATGCCATATCGATGGCGCGTAAGATTGGCGCACGAGTTTATGCGCTGCCCGAGGACATTACCGAGGTGAAGCCCAAGATGGTGATGACAGTGTTTGCCTGCATGATGGCGCTCGACTATGTGCCCAACATGGACAGCGTCGATCAGAACAACCACAACAATAGCAACAACAGCAATTGAAGCGATTGTCGCAATTGTCGAAGCAAAGCAGCAAAAGCAACATCATCAAAATCCACCAGAGCAACAACTCAATTATATTTACTTAAACGAACAGAAGTAATTAAACAATATACAAACGCGTACACACACATCCATACATATGCATATGTATTGTGCTAATTAACTGCAACTAACAACTTTTAAACATTTGGCGCAACAACAGCAGCAAAAACTACAACAAAAACAAGAAAGCAGCAGCTGCTGCTCTTTTCGAGCTTTTTCTACTATTTCTATTGTATTATTTTGTTTGTTTGCTAGAGCAAAACGAGACACTTTAAATTAATATTACTTATGTTTTTTTTAATAATTTAATTATACAAATTACGATATGAAACCTTATTTTATAAATAAAGGTTTGGCCTACCTTTCTGCAACTCCGCTCTGACGAGTTTTTCCGTCTCCTGTTTAAGCCCGCCCGTGCAAAGAAATGTTTGTAATAATATATTTAATAACAACTAACTAAATATTTTGTAATATATATTTATATACATAAACAATACATATACATATTCAAATATATATATATATATATATATATATATATATATATTTATATGTGTGTATAGATATCTATTTTTGCATCAAGAGTTGCCTGATAAACAAGAGGGACAAAACTGTAAAAGAAACAACAAAAAAAAGGTTAGCAAAGTGCGGCGACGTTTTTTTTTCTAATTGTAAGCAACAACAACATTTTAAGCCACTTTTGTTGATGTTTTTCCCATTTATTTACATATGTATATCCATAGATATATATTTTTTTTTATTATTATTCTGATGTGTTTTTATTCTTGTAATTTTTGTGTTTCGTATTAGAGCGAGACGGCAAGAAACACGCGGCTTAGAAAGAGTCGGCGAATGATTGATATAAGAAATATGGCAACAGTTTTTAGTGCAATGAGGCGGAAAAATATACAACAAATTTGATTAAAAAAAATGGAAAACAAAACAAAAACTAAACGTAAGCTTAAACATAAAAGTAAAAGTAAAGCTAAAAGTTTAATTACCATACGCATTATGAAAGTATAAATAATAAAGTAAACAACAAAAAACCAAAAAAAATAAATAAATAAAACCATCTGTTTATTATTACTTGGATGTTGGTAAATCAAAAAGTTTTCACAGAGAAGAATCAACAAGAAGAGAAGAGCATTCTTCTACATTGATGCATAAACAACATTTTGCAGCCAGTCGAGGTTAAAGCTGTGCCACTTTGATAATCGCACTATTGATAGTACAAATAATCTGAAATGAAGCACAGATTGCGATTCTATGAACTGTTAGATAGTGCGAACAGATAAAATGAAAACAGTAATTGGTTTAAAGGTAAATAATTTCCTTCTAACATTCATACATACATACAAATGTATAAAGATTCTTATTTGTAGAGCTCTTTCGACTTATCGAGCATGCACTGCAGACGCAGTTATGTAAACTTTTAAACAATAATAATTCTATTATTTGATTTGAAATTGCTCGTAATCTTGCTGATAAGCATTTCTCACGTGGGCTGAGAATAAAAGCGATTCAATCGAAATACTCATAAAGATTTAGGGGAACAAAGTGCAGTGCACATGACTTGTGGCGAGATTATCGTTTATGTTATTTAATTGAAGATATCTTTTATTACATTTCATAAGCAAGAATCTTTGATTTGTAAATTAGTTAATGCTCTTTATTCCTTGTACTTCTAGAGAGAAGTGTGTCCTTGATTTGAAGCGTTCAATGGTTGCTTCATTCCAAATAGCATTCAACAAGTGAAGGCATCTTAGTCTATCCTATTAGAGTCTACTCCAGAGTTGAACGTTTGATCGGTAATTCTTATTAAATGTTATTAATAAATAAGCATGCACATCTAGTTCAAGCATCATCATCAAGCACACTTAACCTTGATAATTCAGAAAAAAAAGAACGCATCTATTCTTAATATGGGTAATAACTGCGAATGGAGAAGCCTTTTAAATTAACTCTCTTGGCTTGGTCATTTTTATTTCCAATTAATAGTTTCTTTAGTTTTGGATTAAACAATGGAATCGTTTTAGATATACATACGATTGGAGCACTTAGCTGCTCTACTTATATGTACATATGATCGATAACTTAAGATCGATAAAAAAAAAAGATATTTATTGTAGGGAGCCTGCGCTAAGCAGCAGTACGAGGGAGGATTGCGGTGCGTCGGCGCAACAGCTTGGTGAGTCTACGTCCAGTGCGAGGAGAGGCAGTGGTAGTTGTGGTAGTGGGAATGCGACCTCGAGGCAGTGGGGTGGTCAACTTGGAGTTCTGCTCGTCCTGGCTGCTGCCCTGGGCAAAGCTATAGCTGATGGTGCGCTTGTAAATGCGCTGCTCCTGCTCCGACTGGCGACCACGTGGCGACTTGCTGGTCATCTTGCTGCGCTTCTTGATGGCCGCATCGTAGCAGCGACTCATCCTCTTGCCGCCGCTGTCCTTGCACTCATAGCAGATGCTCTTGCCGTGGAGGCGACGCGTGCAGAGGCTGCTGCTGCTGCCCGCCGGCTGCTCGATGGTCGTGTGGCGTTCCGAGCGTTGTGGCGACTGTTTCTCGGCGGGCTCCTTGTCCCGATAGCGCTTGTACTGGCTGCCACTGCCGTAAGCATATCGCTCTGGCTCTGCCTCGTGGGAATAGCTGCAGTTCTCGGAGATCTCGTTGTTGCGCGGCTCACGGCAGATGGTGCAGAGTTGTCCCTTGCGCTGGACACGCCGGCAATGCTGCTCCTTCTGGCGCTGCACATTGCTGGCTTCCGCTTGGGTCTCGACGCTGCCATCCAGCTGCTCCACGTCGTCGCCATCGGCATCGGCATCCTCAGTGACAGCGTCGTCATCGCCTTCGTCGTCCTCGACGCGATCAAAGTAATGCCGCACAAACTGCTCGTAGTTGCGCTCGTAATCCTCGCCAGAAAGCGCCTCTGTGCTTTCCAACTCCGGCTCTGTTTCCAACTCAGCATCATCCTGATCATCATGCTCTATGGCATCCGTGTCAATCTCCACATCAGCATCAATGTCTTCAATTCCAACTGCATCATCCCCATCTCCACCTTCGTCCAGCTTGGCCTGCGCCGTGGGAATAGCTGGTTCTGCCAAGGCCGCAGGCTGCTCAGCACTTAGGGTGAGCGCGTCTAAACGCTGCAGCAGCTTGCCCGGCGCAAAGGCCTGCCAGTAGTTGACTCCTCCATCGTAGCCGACAACGGCACCAACCAGCAACAGCAGCAGCAGCATTTTGCGATCTAAAGCACTACCCCATGGGTAGTCATTGTCTTATTTAAGCCACAAGTTGACTCCACTGATGCGTGGCGCGACGCTGGGATTGGATTGGGTTGGGCAACGGTTAACCGCAGCACGTCAGGAAACGACACAAAGTGGCTGGAGGAAGTGTGAGTGAAAGGCAATGACGTTGAAGTAATCTTGGCTGGGCTGCTTTATTGGGGCCAACCATGTTGAGCATGGGGAGAGGACGGGCGGGAAGGGGGGTTGGTCATTAAACTAAGGCCAATTGTCAACTAGCAGATGTTTTAGGCAGATTAAAAAAAATAAATTACACAGTGGAACGCATTGGAATGGAACAAAGAGCATAGAGATGATTGAAACACCACTTCAATTTCAATTTCAATTTGAATTGCGATTGCGATTATTAACTACGCCACCCTCTGTACGTCACTGATCCGCTGAGCCCCAATGCTTGACTGCGGCGCCTTTGGCACTGGCATTTGCCGCTGGTGTCGCATCTCACGTCGCTTTTCACGGATTATGTGCTTGGTCTGCGAGGTGTCCAGCTCTTCCCAGCCGCCCGCATTGTCATCTACCCAGTCCTCGAGATCAGCCTGCAAGCAAAACATTTGAAATTTGCAATTTGTAATTGGAATAACTGTTGTATTGTCACCTACATTTGCACTTATGGGAACCATGTCGTGTGCCTTCAGTCTTGAAAAATCAGTTGAAGATGTCGATGACGTTGTCGCCGCATCGCCCAGATAGTACTTTAGCTGCGGCTTTATGACCGGCGTCAGTTCCTGCACAAAGCAAAGCGTAACAATTAACTGTTGATCGGAATAAGCACTCCCTTTATACTCACGCTGAAGAAATCTGGTTCGGGTTCCTCTTTGGGCGGCGTTGGCGGCTGTGCCATGCGCTGGCGATATTGCTCAATGTGCTCCTCCACGGTGCGCGGACTGTCATCCCATGAGTTCCAATCGCGCTCCCTTATATTCGACGTCGCCGTTCCAGCCGCATTTGTTGTGGTGGCAAAGTCGGCACCAACCATCACCGCTTGCAGCTGGTCGTTGCCGGCGTGGCTTAGTTTGCGACGACGCGAGAAACAACAGAGGGCACGCCGGCAGAGCGTTATGATGCCCAGCAGCAACATTTTAATTTGTTGCAAGACCATTTGTCCAGATCCTATTTGAGTTTATGGGGATTGGGGTACAGCAAAAGTAAGTGGGGCCCAAAAGAAACAAGCAAAACAAATATGATGTATACTACTAGTGTGACCATACTAGGCAACTGTCAACAGCTGTTTCGTTGCAGCCACACAAATGCTGATTGCTATATGCCCTTTTTGTTCAGCTGAATCTCATGAATAAGGAGAATATAAAAGCAGAAGGACTGACAAAAAGACAGTTAATATAGTATACTGATAAATATCGAGATTGTGAAACTTTGACTAGCTATCATTTACCTTCATTCGTATGAATGGATTTTTGAATTCAATGTAATCTGTGTTATAACGACATACACAAATATACATATGCTATGTCTAGACTGTTCAAAATTGAGTGGCTTTCTTTTTGTTCGTTGATTTTTTGAAAATTGTCACATACCTAGTAAAGCACAACCAATTTAATTTATATGAAATTGTACATTCTCGTATATTCTTAGAGGTAAACTTAATATCTTTGAAATCAAATCACATGATATATTTAAATTTTAATATATATTTATTACACTTTACTTATGTATATATGCAATTTCAAGTACAATTCAAAGTATAATTTTAAAAACAGCCAACACTGTTAATGAACCAATGTGTGGTTACCATTGGACTGTTCACCGACATTATTACGCTGAAGCTCGCTGCGTCGGCGGAACTTAACGATTAGTATTTCAATAATCCAAGGCGCGGCGCACAGGGCCATAAATACGTTTAATATGTGAAAAACTAAAATGTAATCCTGTGTGCGGTCGCGTATGTAACCAACTATTGGCCCTATTAAAAACATGCCATTACCTTGCGTGAACATGAACAAGCCATACCCGCTGGCGAATCTGCAAAGAGCATTTAAACAGTGTGACAATTAAAAGGAATAGGTTTTGTTGCATACCGTTCTTTTGGCAAATAATCAGCCAATACCAAAGGTAATGGCACATGAATCCAAGTACGCAAAAAGCCAAGAACCGCCGTTATACACGCCATACCCTTAAAATCGGTGATTCCATCGAAAGCTAAATGAAGTTTATCAGTGAATGCAATTTAATTATGTTTGTATGTACATATGTATATTAATTCAGTTAGTTTACGCAACCTACCAAATCTTGCAAAGACCGTGAATAGTGCACCACCCAAGTATATATAACGCGCCGGCACTTGAATAAATATCGCGGTAAAGGCCAAAAATATACGTGAAAATAAATCGGCAGCAGCTCCAAAGGCAATAATCGCTGCAGCGTCAACCTATTAAAAATAACGAAGAGCTCAAAATCTGATACGAAAATGGTACAAAAGAAAATACAACTAGGCATCTATACATATGCAAGTACATATGTATGCACTAATACACCGATGCTGTCAAGAGCGTTTGCGAGGGCAGTTGTTCTCCGCATGCGTGCAAGTAAGATGAATATTGTGCACATTCGCATTGCCAAAATTTGATGTCACAATTAGGAATATGGTGGACAACTTAAGCCTATTTGCCGTAAATTCTCGACAGTAAAGGTTGTGTCCTCTGCACATAAAAGTGAAGTCTTAAACAATAATTAAATTTAATAAATGTGTATCACCATTGTATTGGCAAAGATAATTATAAATGTAAGTGATGGTACATCAATAATAGTATGCGAATAGTTGTAAAATTTAAATGGAATTTTTTTTTGAATGAAAAATTAAAATCTTATAAAAATGTTCATGCACATAACACTTTAAAATGCATCGATGTAATACATAAGTATGTACATATGTATCTACATAATTGCCAAATTTTGCAATAGTGAACTGAACTGACATGCAGTGTTCAATTGATATTTTTTAATGCTGAACTGTGTCAGCCATATTTAATGTCCAGAGAAACATATGTACATATGTACTATGTACATACATATGTACATGTTCATACAAGTTTTCTAATATCATGGCATGCCAAAAGTAACGGCTCTTCGGCATTCATGCGCAAGCGTAGCATGTTTGTCTGAGCGCATGCGTTCGAATGAGACGACAATAGAGTGCAGTAGGAAATTTTAATATGTCTTAAATAGAAGCAATCAGTAATTTATGTATATGTGTACATTAGTGTATTTATATTCAACATACAGATGTATTTGTGTATGTATTATTATTACTAAAACATCAACAATTTCGTTGTTGACATTTGTATGTATAGTTTAACCAATTTAACCAACATAAATACCTTTACATATGTATTGAAGTAAAAAAATAAACGCAGGGACAACTTAAATACATTTTAAGACTAGTATTTCTAGATTTTATATTTGTAGTGCGTCAATAGAACCAAAATTTATTATGATAATTAAAATTTTAAAAGTGCTCACGAATCCTTTTTTTTATAACTGTGAGTATGTTTGTAGTTATGCGACAGGTATTGTATTTTGAAGTAAATAAAAAACATTTTAAAGACATAACAAAATATAGTATTTTCAAATTAATCAAAATTAGTCACATTAAATCAATGTTTGATTTGTTTTCTTTCAAAGCGACTTCTATGTATGGCTTGGTTCTTTGTAATTATATTGAAAATAAACAATTAACTGAGCTTTGCACGAATTATAGTGCTAATAAGGTTTCGCCTTTTGTCAAAATAGACATACATATTTACATAGTATATACTATATATTGTATGTAAGAATAAGTGTGTCGATAATACAAAAAATCTGATACACGTTATTTAAAAAAGTACTTTCGAATTGTATTCATGTCTCAAAAAAATTCAGGTTTCTATTCTGTTTCTATTCACAAGGAATGTGCATATACATATATGTAGATATGTACGTATTTATATTAAGACACTTGTGCGAATAAGACGACTATAGTGCACACCGAAAGCCCTTTGGAAAGTGCCAATCGAGCAAATATACATACATATCTGTGTATATGTATGTATATGTACATAACATGTATTATATGCATATGTGTGTACAATGTACAATTTATTCATACTACATATGTATGTATGTGTATGTATCACTCGCATAGTTAGACAACTAATCCTAAGCTCCATATAATCCCCCTAAACTGAACGCGTGCGTTAAAATTCTAATTTTAAGATAATTATTAATAAATAAAAAAAAGTGTATGAAAAAGGGATGGTTTTTAAGCACTGTGTCTCCATGCTAGAAAGTGAGTTTGTTTAAATCACAATAAATCATAATAATTTAATTTTTATCAGATTTATCACAATTAACTAAGATCTGAGATTAGATAGTATATACAACATATACATATATGTACATATATGCACTTTCTTTTCAACTTTTAACGCCTTCTATTTCGGTATTTGGTATTTGCATATACGTAGGTATGGAATTCAAGCTTACCTTGCTGTATCCCAGCTCAAAGAGGTAGGAGGGCTGCATGGTGAAGAACGTAATGTCGGAGTAGAGGGCAAAGGTGATGCCTAGCACGATGTTGACATAGACAGGCTGCTTTAGGAGCGTCAGATCGAGAAAATCCACAATGGTCGCAGAGATGCTCTTCTTCTTGCCCACCTGCTGTTGTCCCGCAGGACATCCGCTGGCAATGGAGGGACGTCGCGATGCCTGGAGGCTGTGCATCATTTGTGGCGAGGCATCCGACACCACCACGGGCCCCGTCCAATTGCCCAGACTAGTGATGCTCGAGGAGCGAGTGTGCGTGTGCAGACTCTTCAGAGCATGCTCCTCGGCATAGGAGACGCGGCGGGAGTTGACATGAGAGATGGACAGTGCGTTGGCGTCTGGTTTGGTTGTAAACTCCTGCTCTGGTATGGGCTGCAGTGGCGTCTCTGGTTGCACGTGCACAACGACTGGAGGTGGCAGCATTTGCTGCAGTTCGTGCTCCTCCTGCGCCTCCTGCTCCTTCTCCTCCAGCTGCAGCGGCACACGCTTCATGTGCCATTCGACGGGCTGCATCAGATACATGCCCAATATAGCATGGGCATTGATGCCGGCGAGCACACCGAGGCAACCACGAAAGCCATACCATTCCAATAGCTTTTGCATGGCAATTGGATAGATCATCGATCCCAGGCCAATCAGTGTCTGAGCAAAGCCCATCCACATGACGCGATTGAGCACAAAGTAATTGTTAAACGTTGTATAGCAGGTGGGCACACAGAGACCGAAGCCTATGCCCTGCACCAGGCTAAACGAGACGATCAAATAGAGAGTCGAGTTGGCAAATATCTGAAAAAATGAGCCCAGGAAATATAAGATGCCACCGGCCAGGCCGACGGGACGCAAGCCAAATTTGCGAAAGAGCGAACCGGAAAACAAGCCAGCAAAGCTCATGGCGCAGAAGAAGGTGCTGGTAATGATGGCAATGGCACTGGTCTGCGCTCCAATGCTTTTGAGGAAGTCGCCGAAGACCAAGCCGAAGGATGGCAATGCCGACAGGCCGCTGATCTGTGAAAGGCATTTATTAGCTTGGTCTATTACTCAATCAATGTATGCATGTCTCACAAAAGGAAACGCCATGCCGATGCAGATGAAAATGCCAAAGCCGCCATCTGGAGGCACCCGCTTATAGGACTTGCCAGCTCTGGTGCTTCCTGGTGCTCCTGTCGCCGTCATCTTTGCTGCTCGAACGTGGAACGGTAAGTGATTTGACTATGCCATCATCCAGCTCCACATCCGCCTCTATCTCTATCTCTAACCTCATCAGCAGTGTCGTCGGTATCTGTCCGCTGACAGTAGCAATTAGTTTTATGGTGCTCTCCGCCTCTTAAGCCCTAGCAGATAAGACTGTGCAAACAGGCCCTGATGATGTTGATGTTGATGGTGAGCTAGTAGCAGAATGCAGCTTCCGTGCCACGCCCCATTTGAGAGTGCTATAGTTAAGTAAACCAAGCTTATGTGTCCATCACTTTTGACGTCAGTTTTGCAGTCAACTTAAGGACTACTGCTGCCATAGCAGTTAGATCAGTTTATTGTGTCATTTATTAATTCATTATTGTATATTAATAGTCAAGTTTTATATGCAATTCAAATTAGCCTACAATACCACGACTATTAGAGTATTTAATTTTTGGCTTATTCTTATTTATTGTGTAAAGGCAAACAGATTCTGATGGAAGTTAAGTCAAGTATTGTTTTCGTATCACAACTGCTGCTGATAACATCAGGCAACCTCTTTAATCCCCGTGAGATTTATTGCACTCTCCCTTGGTTAGTCGCGTCGCGTCGCCGCTTAATTTATGAAAACTTAAATTTATTCTTCACGCATTGCCAACATTTACAACTGTGTTTGCATTGCTCGCCAATTTTTATGGCCGCCCCAAGTGTGATAATTGCTGATATAAGCAACAATCATTAGTTGGAGCATCATCAGTCTATATGTTTGTCTGTCATAGTCATTGCGTTACAGTTACAAAAGGAGATTGCTCAATTTGTGTGCACTGCTATTTCCTCGGAAACATGTACTTTATCACATCATGCTTTGTTTATCTTACCTTTTATCTGTGTATCTCTGTATACCCTGTAATTATGCGAGAAGGTGAAAGGTGGGCATATCTCTCTCTAGCATTGAATATACGAGCATAAGAAGAACAAGTTAGTTTTTCAGTTTTATATCACTTTATTACAATTTGATAATATATCATAGATATATACAAGTATATATAGTTGTGTATGTAATACATATACATATGTACATGTATGAATAAGGCTACAATATCCTCAATGTCTGCACGTCGAAAATATTACATTGTTATCTAAATATACGTATATTTAATTATACCATACAACTACACATAGGTATACATTAGTATGTATACAGTATATCAAAAAAAATAGTCAGGTCTACACACAAAATTGATCATTGATCTTAATCGATGCTTAAGTACATACTGTGGGTATGCCTTATAAATATAAGGATGTGTCATCTTACGGTATACTAGTTCTAATCGTGTTGTTTTTTTATTAGTTCTTCTGTCAAATTATTGTTTTTTCTGCAACTCTTTGTTGTTGTTGTTATACCCTGTGTTTAGTTTGTTAGTTTATTTGGTCATGGCATCTCATGTCAAGCTAAAAGAACATTGTATTGCTTTCCGTTTTGTTTCGTTTGTTTATCATTTATCGTTTATCGTTTATCTTACAATAAGGCATATTTCCAATTGGTGTTCAGCAAAGCAGGTTGCTTGCTACAAATATTGCGTATGCGACCTGTTGACACATAAAGGAACTTGCGTTGCGCAGCTTCCCTTACAAAAGAAAGGTGTCGATTTCTCTGGCATTTTGTTGGCATGTGTAATTTCTCTGAACTCGTTGCTGTTGTTGCTGGTGGGTTCGTTCGAACTGCCCTCCACTCTCACTCTGTGGTTCTTGAGGGAGTTGCGATTATTGGCAAATTGTATTCGGTCTTCATTTTATTCAGTTCACTTAACTTGGCTTTTAACTATGCTAAATAGGTGTACATTAGTAAATCGTATATAGTATGTGTAAATAGGCGTCACAAATCGGTCAATTGATATACTATATGTAAGTAGTAAGTATCTTGTTATATCAATTCCAATTGCAGTTACCTTTAGTTGGGTTCGTGTCGTTCTTTTAAAGGTACATTTATCAATTTTAAAGCCTGTTTTTTTCTTGCCATTATTTGTGTGTTGTTTTGTTTTGTTTTGTATTATTTTTGTATTTATTATTTGTTTTTGTTTCCTAGTTGCTAACTTATGAACTATCTTTGAACTATCACATACAAGTTCATTCAATAAACAAAATGTAGAGAAAATTGTAAACAAAAAAAAATTAATATAATAGTAATAGTAATAATAGTAATAATAATAATGACGATTAACTAAGTATAATTATAAATGATGGTTAGAGTTAAACGTACTTTGTTGTTTGTGTCGTTTCATTTCTGCTGCTGCTGATGCTAAAAACTGGCTTCGCTTTTGCAACAAAAGAAACCAAAAAGGGAAATTGCACAAACAAATGTTGCTGTTGTTAATCTTAACAATTCAGTATGATTTCTATCACGATAACCTCTCTATTGAAAGTTACGGGTATTCACAACATTCGCATTGATTAGCAGTGAATACCCCTCTGTTACAGTGTTGCAAGTAGTTGAAAATATCTAGTGTTTTTAGGACTTTTCAATAGCGCGCAGTGTTTGCCATTAAATCGTTTAAGTATTAAGCAGTTGTTGATGAGTTGTATGTTGATATAGACATAGATATACTATAGTATGCATGCATGTATATATCGTATGTGGAGTAGTGTAGAGTGTAGAGTGTAGTGTAGTGTAGTGTCGTTTCCTCTCTGTTGATCTTTGGCCATTTACCCATTACAGCTTTACATCCTGGACTGTCTCCTGCTGTCCTGTTGCTGCTGCTGTGGGCAGCTGAGCTGCATCCGCGGTGCGACGACGCGACTGGGCGAACTCCACTAGATACTCGATGCCCCAGGCGATGGCGCAGATCATAATGCAGACGCTCTGCGCGTGTATGCAGATGGGATAGCTGCTGGTGACATCGCGAATGAGTCCTGAATGCACAGAGACAGACAATTAGACAGTATTACAGCAATCAGTTCGAGCACTCAAGTTGCAACTCACCAATCAATGGCCCAAAGCAGATGACAAACAGCGCCTTGCCAACCAGATGCCAGCCAAAGGCGGAGGGCAGTTTCTCTAGTGAGCAGTACTCGGAGACGGTTAGCGTAAAGTTGCTTAGTGCCGAGCCACGAAAGAAGCCGCAAATGGACAGCCAGAGCATCAATTGTGTCCATTCGGTTTGCTCGGCCATAACTGCAAAACAAGTAGAATATATGTTACAAATACAATTGATCTGATAAAGATCAAGCAGGCATCAACACTTACTGGAGCGTGTGATGGCCACAAAGATGATGGAGACCAGAAAAATGGTGCGCTTCTTGATGGTGGTTCTGTCGAAGAGCGGCGGCAGAACAATACGTGCCGCAATGTCCGTAATGGCTGTGATCGACAGGCAGTAGGCGACGTCGGCCTTGGAGTAGCCCAGATTGGCAAAGAAGAAGGGTGTCACCATTTTGAAATTCATCTCGGCCACATAGAAGATGGAGAGGCCGAAGAGCAGATTGAGAAACATCTTGTCCTTGAGCATGGCAATGTCCAGGAGATCGGCAAAGCGACGCCAGAAGCCTTGCTTTTTGGCATTCTTTTTGGCCTCCTCATCGGCCAGGGCCAACTCCGTCTGTTGCTTCTCCAGCTCCGTGGGCTTCATCTTGATGAAACTGTCGCGATGTCCGCCCAGAATGCTGCCGGTGGCGGTGCCGACGCGTCGCAGCTCGCGATCGTTTTGCTCGAACTCATCGTCGCCGGTGTTCAAGTGGACTTGCAGTATGGAGCCGGTGAAGTCCATGTAGGATAGATTCGATGTGACCGAGGCCTTGCGGCAACGCAACTGCGTGGTGTTCACCTCCGCCTGGGATGGATAGCCGCCACTGCCGCTGCCCACGTCGGCGGATTGCACACCAGCAAGGGACATGATGCGGGGGAATGTGGGACGCTTGGTCAGTCCCAGGCGGGAGCCACCGTTCATCGTGTTCATGGCCATCTCGGAGTAGTTCTTGCGCATCGAGTGCGGATTGTGTGTGTGCTGATTGTGCTTGTTGAACAGCAGCGTGTTCAGCTCCGGCAGCGCATCCTCCTCGTTGCCATCCTCCTTGATCACCTTGAACTCGGGCGCAGCTGAAGCGCCGCCAACGCCAGCAGCTGTCGCTTGCGTTGCCGTCAATTGCGGCTGTGGCGTTGGCAGCGCCGATATGCACATCAGCTCCTCGTCATCGAACTCCTCCTTCATGTGCCACTTGACCGGCTGCAGCAGCACCGAACCCACCGTGGCATTCAATGCGACGCCGGCCAGCAGCAGCACCGCACCCCGAAAGCCATACGCCTCGAGCAGCACCCGCACCAGCTGCGGCATTATCAGCATGCCCATGGCAGTGCCCGCCATGGAGAGGCCCACTGCCTGGCCGCGCTTATGCTTGAAGTAATGATTGAGTGCCACAAAGGCCGCCGATGTCGACAGACCCACGCCAATGCCATTGATCACACTGTATGTGCTCAGTATGTGGGCCATTGTGCTGGCCGGGGAGGTCAGCGCCAAGCCCAGGCCACACAGCATGGAGCCGGCGATGGCCACCTTGCGGTACGAGAACTCCTTCAGCAGCGGACCCACAAACAGACCCGAGAAGTTCATGCACACATCCATCGTGCTGATAATGACCGCAGCTCCAGTTGTGCCCACATTGAGATCCCTGAGCGTGTCGCCAAAGAGCAGCCCGAACGATGGCTCTATGGAGCGTGTTGCCAGCTGCAATGGAGAGAGATAGAGAGAGTTTGGGAGGCGGCAATTGGAGTTGAGTTGTTGCTATGACACGATGGCAGTAATATTTGAGACCTGTCTGCTGTCTGTTGTGGTCAGCAAAAGATGGAATATCAATCGGAATCTGATGGATTCCTTATTCAACTATGTATTGTATGCATTTCTTATAAGCACTTTAAATGGATTAATGCGATTCATTTTTATTGATTGCATAGGCAGATGATCTTTGCTAGATAGAGCAGGTAAATCCCAGGCAGCATTCATATTGTTATAGTATCTAAAACTCTAACGTTGTTGACTCAATTGTACAATAATGATTTGATTCTACAGTTGAAGAGCAACAAAACAATACATCATGTGAGTAATATTACATAGAGAATTAATCCAACACAAATCTGTGAATATGTAATTAATTTGTAGACATCCTAAATGTATTTCTCTAAAGAAGTTGCGAGCTTTAAATTACTTAACCGAATCAATCAATCAAACTGTTGGCCATCTGTTTATATTTATATAGTGTGACAAGCCTGATCCTGTTAATGTATTGTTATCGAAATCGAAGATCGATACGAAGAGCACGCAAAAGTGTTGCGAAACTAGCTGATGAGATCAGGTATCAGGTATCAGGTATCAGGTATTAGGTAGCTCAATAAGTCAGTCATCCACTGCTCGACGACATATGTATAATTTATGGCCCAAGTCCGTTCGGTGTGTGCAGTAGGCGAGTAGGAGTTTTAGCCAATTTGTGGCAGCTAATCGCGTGTTCAGTGAACGCGTGATTTATCGGCCAAACAACAGCAATAACAACATGCCAAACAAATCATAATCAGCCAAGTGGGGAGTGGGAAAAAGCTGAAGCAAGAACGTCATCGTTTTTCCAGCACATCATCAGCAGTTGGATGATAAGGTTGACTAAGTGGACAGCAGACCCAGACCCTGTTTACTATCTACATGTATATACCCGGCATGTAAGTCAGTAAGTCAGTATCAATATCAGTGCGATACTGAATGCACTTCAAGTTGTGAGAGACACCCTCTAATCCCTCTCCCCATGAATGGCCTCCATTGTGTTTACGAGTACATATATCATGCCGCAGCCTGATGATTTCTTTTGTCCCCGAAATGCGACATACACATTGATGCCTCCTGTTTTGGAGAGGCTCACTCCGTCAGTCAGCAATATTCATTTGTATTCGGTTGTTGTGAAACTACACGCCTTTGGGTTTTTTCAATTAAAAGTACACCTTTTTATAATTGAAATTGATGTCGATTTTTGGCTCCATTGAAAACAATGAGGTGTAAAATAAGCAACTGTTGTTTATGCACTTAAGCATTACTTACATTTAAAGTTCTCAAATGTCAAATGTGTATTTGTTTATAGACATTTAATTTACTTGCTTAATCTTTGAGCATTTATTAAATCTCTAGCCAAAAAAAGTAGGACAAGAAAAGTGCAACTGGGATTGCAGGCAAGTATTTATTTATTTAGTATTTCGCTAGTAAAATGTTTAACTTTATGGCTGTTGTTGCCTGTCATTTATAACCTTATAAGCGAGCGAGTACTCGAACATTGTTCCTCTAGTTGCTATTGTTGCCATTGTTGTTGTTGTGAAGTGCTTTATTTGTGCTTTTGCAACGATTATTATTGATTGTGCTGTTATTGATTTCTATTCGTGTGTATCGCTTTTCATTTCACTTAGACTTGGCCTGGCCACCCCCTCTAGCCCCCTTTGGCCGCCTCCTCGTGCCTCCCCTCATCAATCAGCCAGGTGCGTCCAAAGTTAAGTTAACTGTAGATTTTTATGGACGCTTCATTCAAAACGTTAATTGCTTGATAATTGAATTATCAGCAATCATAATTGAAACTACAATACACTGAAAACTGAAAACTGAAGATTGAAAGCAGAAAAAAGCCACACGCGCTTGCTTAATGATTGCTTAAAGTACAACAACAAAGCTGCCCAGTAAATGGCGAAAAGTAGTTCAAACACTCGATTCTTGTTGGCCAACAGTTGACATTGCTCGACTAGCAGAGGGGAGGGGGGACTTTCTATATCGTAATTGCCTGCACTTTGATTTCATTGTCACACACCGTTCCCCCAACTGCCTCCCATCTGCCTTATCTCAATGATCTATTATATATGTTCTATATCAGGTCTTTCAATTGGCTTCGATTAGCCAAGTTGTTGCCATCTCTTGGTTTATTCGCATTCATTCCATTGCTTAGTTTCTATTGCCAAGGATACTTTAGCATTTGATTGCACAATAGGCGAGTGCTTGTCTTAAACCTTCATCAGCTACAGCTTGTTAGATATTATGCTACTTGTAATTGTTTAGCTTAAGTAACATAATTGAAAATCTTTTCTTATTGCAGTTAGTTGCAAATAGACTCGAATCAGTTTCTTTTTCTCATTATCGTGTGCTGTTGTCAAATAAATAAATGCAATGAAAACAGAACTCAATGCATTTAAATGTGATTTGTTTGTTATTAATATCCGTTTGTTGTCTTATACTCTTCTTTGCCTTGGCAAAGTTAACTACTTAAATACACTTTGATTTGATTGCAACAAATATATTAGATCGTTGGACCAGCAAGTTTGGTTAGCTCAGGCTTTTTGAATTTTAAATTCAATTCCAATCGTTATTCATTTCAAGTTATTGTTGCTATTGTGACGTCAGCTAGTAACAAAAGCCCTTTGGCATCAGCATTAAGTTGTATGCTAAACTGGATCTACACAGTATATATATTATATATAGTGTAGTATATATATATATTATATATAGTGTAGTATATATATATATTATATATAGTGCTTTTGTTGCTTTTTTGTGCACTCAAGTAACACTTGCCAAATTGTTGTTCACCCATTTTGAGTTTTCTATTGGTTTTTATTGCTATTGTTACTTTTTTTGCTTTCTGCCCCCCCCCCCCCCATTTCTTTGTATTTATTTGTGTTTTGTTTGTTATTAGTTTTGCTATTTTTCGACGGTTTTAGCGCAAAACAGCAAAAGGCAAACAACAATAACAAAACACACGGCTACATGAAAAACAAACTCGATAATCGTGGATGTTCAGGGAGTGGGAGAGGGGAGGTGGGGAGGGGAGGGGGACCAGCTCAGTTCGCAACCATTGAACGAATGCTCTAAATCAGTTTTTGATTTATATTTATTGGCGCTGTTTGCGCTGTTGATTTGCTTTTGACCAACAGTAGCAGGGCAGGTGAGGGTGGGGGGTTGGGTCGTGTGGTTATTGCACTTTCTGTGTGTGTGTGTGTGTGTGTGTGTGTGAAATTCGCACAGCTCGGAACGGCATGGAACGCTTTTATGGTTTGTAAACATTTGTGCAATATTTCCCAATCTAATTTACAAGTATTCGCAAGTCTCGGTTGCAGTTGCGTGAAATTAACGTGACATTCGCATGCTTTGCTTTGGCTTTGGCTTTGGCTTTGGCAGTCGTCAAGCGGCAGGTAGTCAAAATTCAAAATCTATATATAATCGTGCATGTGCTTGTGTGCATTTATAGACAGTAGTTGGCATATTACTTAACGGCTATTCAAATACAGGCACGTGTCGTCCCATTTGTCCCATTTGGCCAAGTTACGAGTACTTATGTTGTTACATAAATATTTGCAGGGTATGCCAAAGTCATTTACAATTGGCGATATGGCAACGCTGCAACAGAAATATCGACACAGCTGTTATCGATAACAATGCGACGAGACGATTGCAGAAATTCAATTGGATTGAAATCGAAATCGAAATTGAAATTAAAGCTGAATTGCTTCGCTTATTCAATGAAAAATATCGACACAGCTGTTATCGATAACAATGAGACGAGACGCCTGCAGAAATACAATTGGATTGAAATCGAAATTGAAATTCCAGCTGAATTGCTTCGCTTATTCAATGAAAAATATCGACACAGCTGTTATCGATAACAATGCGACGAGACGCCTGCAGGGAATTCAATTGGATTGAAATCGAAAATGAAAGCAAGCTGAATTGCTTCGCTTATTCAATGAAAAATATCGACACAGCTGTTATCGATAACAATGCGACGAGACGCCTGCAGGGAATTCAATTGGATTGAAATCGAAAATGAAAGCAAGCTGAATTGCTTCGCTTATTCAATGAAAAATATCGACACAGCTGTTATCGATAACAATGAGACGAGACGATTGCAGGGAATTCAATTGGATTGAAATTGAAATTGAAATTCAAGCTGAATTGCTTCGCTTATTCAATGAAAAATATCGACACAGCTGTTATCGATAACAATGAGACGAGACGCCTGCAGAAATTCAATTGGATTGAAATCGAAATTGAAATTCCAGCTGAATTGCTTCGCTTATTAAATGAAAAATATCGACACAGCTGTTATCGATAACAATGAGACGAGACGATTGCAGGGAATTCAATTGGATTGAAATCGAAATCGAAATTGAAATCGAAATTGAAATTCCAGCTGAATTGCTTCGCTTATTCAATGAAAAATATCGACACAGCTGTTATCGATAACAATGAGACGAGACGATTGCAGAAATTCAATTGGATTGAAATTGAAATTGAATTCAAGCTGAATTCCTTCGCTTATTCAAATGAGCAGCTCGCGAATTCTACCCAAGAGGCGAGAGCGTGAATAATGCGTGATCGTGACTGAATGTTTTATTCAATCACGTGTTATCGACACCCAGGCGGGGTCACTTAACTGCCGCATTTCACAAAGACGGCTAGCAGGAGTAAGTAGGCGAAGGAGGGGGGGAGGGACGGCGCAATGGCAAGCACGCGCCGTGCTTTGCCAGAAATATTTCACAGCAGTTATCAACGAGTCTGTTTTGTAGCTTGTCTCTTGTCTAAGTAAATCTCTGTCCAAGATATGGGGGCCTTAGACTCGCTCACATAACACATGTGGGGTTGGGGACTCTCTATAAATATTCCTTTTCGCTACGTTATCAGCTTTTTTGGGACTCTCTCGCCTCTCGCTCTGTCGATGTCTATGTCGATGACGTTTGAGGGCCATTTGGAACTGGTCGACTTCCGACTCGACTCGACTCGATTCCAGACTTCGTCATCGTCGTAAATCAAGCTTGGTCGCGTCCTCGACGTCATCGTCGTCATATTGATTTCCCATTAACATTTGCGTGGCATTTTTTATGCTGTCTTCAACATTTTCCATATATTTTTGTCTCTTGTGGAATTCAATTTGCAGTCGACAATCATCACTCAAAACTCTGCGCCGATAAGAATGCGGGCGAAATGGGAGTTGGGACAGGAATTGAACTGCGGAGCCAACTATTGTATAATTACTTGGCCTCTATGCATTACAAATCGAGCACTAGCTACAACTTGGAATACATTTTTAATGGATAGCTCGCCGCTCACGCAGTGGCTGCCAACGACGACAACGTCTAAATATAATTGATGATCTAATATTCTGCGCGAATTCCGCACTAAAAATAGGCCTGTGGGTCGAGGATATTAACCTTTTGTAGTTAACGCTATAACGGTATCATATCATATCTAGCCGCAAGTTTATCGCGTTGTCACTATTAAGTCTAATTCTGGCATTCCAACAGTGTTGCCAAAGGTCAGCTGAGTCTTTTATTAGCCTCAACTAAAACGAAGTGTTGGCCACTGGAACAAGTTGGCAGCCCATCTGTGCCGAGTTGGCCGCCCCTGCTTCCCTTGTATTGAAGTGTTAGTCATAATTTACGTGCTCATCTTTGAATTTGTTAAAATTGCACTTTACATTTAGAGCTACTAAACTGTTGACAGTTAACAGTAAAGTGGAATACAGCGGCAACAAAAAGTGAAAGGTGGTTCGCAAAGAGAGCTAATTGTTATTTCAAAAATATGCAACAGATATTCACAAACACGGCAAGTGAAGGGCTAGACTGACTGAGATTATTGAGAGGGAGCAAATAATCGCATTAGGTCTGTAATAATATAAGTAATATATAGACAATAGACACAAGTATATTACTTGAATATATATATATTATATCAGTCGCCGAGACTAGTTGATTTTGTAGTATATGAAACACATTTGTTATGTCGAAATTGCAAAAATATATATCAAGTATAAAAAGTACGCTGCCTTCTTGAGTGATTAAAATGAAATACTAAATAAACTACTTAATATACTAGAACGAAGTAAATATTTTCAAATTAATTTTTGATTTGTATACCTTGAAAGTGACTTTCGTTGCACTTTTTGCAATTAACTGGAAAAGCAAATTGGCGAAATGCAATCAATTTGAAATGATTTACAATTCTCCACACTCTAAGTAAACCATAAATAAATTTATTTACAGCACTATTAGTGGGCAACTAAGCAAAGTCGCATATGACGTTGGAAGTTTCTAAGAATTGGCTATTCCATTGAAATCTTCAACGGCTTAACGGTTCAACGGCATTTTGTTGTATTGTTCAATATTTGGATGGAAGCTCCAGTCGAGTCGACTCGACTTATTCATAATTAAAAGCAAATTTACACATTGTACTTTAACGAGTTTGTTGAATATGCGAATGAGAGTGCTTCTTGATCAACCCCCGAGATATATCTATACTTAATATTATTATTATGTTGTTGTTGTTGTTGTTGTCATTTGCCTTAATTGAGAAATGAGTATTGTTTAATGAGGGAACGAAGCAAATACAAGAGAGGCAAAAAGGCTGTCTGTAAAGATCGATGGTAAATAAATTTGAATTAAATTTGTTGTGGCAATTGTAGGCAATTAACTGTGAAGTACACTCGTGTTTGTGACTGCGACTGTGACTGTGACTGTGACTGTGAACGGTGACTGCGACTTGTGACTGCTGTCTGTCCGCCTTTGCTGTCAAACATTTCAATTAAAATGTCGTCGCCAGTTGAGCAGAAAAACAAAACCCAACTGAACTCAACTCGAATCAAATTGAACGCTTGGCCACTGCGGCATCAACGGGGACTGCAATGTGCTGTGTGCTCTCACTCGAGCTCCGCATGATCGCAATCATGTGATTTATCCACACACACACACACACACACACACTCGCACACACACACTGCGAGTTGGAGAGGCGTGTAGTTGTAAGTGATCGGTCGATCGCTTGGCTGATCACTTTGGACCGCAAACTAGTTTTGGGGTGCAGCAGGCAGCAGGAAACAACACAACACTTGCAACAAAGTCACGTGATCGCGCAACTGCAACAGCTGCCTGCCCCGCTATTGTTGTGACTCTGGCTGCAGCAACAAGCATGAAAACCTGCTTGGCAACAGTCGTTGTCGTCACTTGTGTGCATTGACTATTGACATTGATTGAAACTCATTGCAGTTGGCAACAGCTTGAGCACCATAAAGCGACTAAGCGAGAGCAGGAGAGAGCGAGAGAGCGAGAGCGAGAGAGAGAGCACGTGCTGGCATGTGGCCAGCTGCTTGGCTGCCTTGCTGCTCGCTCAGCTGTTGGCCAAGTTAGCGAGATCGCCAAAAAAAAAAAAAAAAACAAAACGCAATTGGTGCCACACTTTTATAGAGCATCCTTTTGCCAGTCTCGTATTTCAATTAACAACAATTCCAAATCAGTCTGCAGATTCGTTTTAGCATTCACTTGCGATCTTCGCTGTATGCTTACAAATTTAAAACCAGCTGCCAGCTGGCAGCTTGTTTGCTCTTGCCTCTAGCTCTACCCTGTTATTAGCTGAGAGCCATGCTAGAGCAACATAGTACTGCATAGGGTATCTGCTAGTCGGTCATCTGGGAAGCCGCAGTTAAGCGTGCTTTTATTTTTATATTTATGCTAAAAGTTTTCGATTGATTCTCAGCGTGATTTTTATCACATTGATCAAATATGTCGAGACTTTCGCACCTATTCAACAACAGAGGGCGCTTTAACAGATCTTTTCCCAATTCGCAGACAAAACAAACTCCGACTTGTTGTTTACTTTATCAATTTCGTTGCGAACAAGATTTGTAAGATTTCATTTGGGATTTACGGCATTTACTGCATTCTATGGGCTTCACGCAGCTAGTAAATCACAATGTGCTATAATTAGACATGTAAGTAATTTGGCAATATTCTCCCCTTGAAAATAGTTTAGGTTTTGTCTTCTACGAGTAGAGATGCAAATTGAAACTAATAATTTGATTTCGTCTCATTTGCCAGCCGTAAACGATGGCAAGATATGGACTGCAATTATGCAAACAATTACGAGAGTCGCCTGATAGATGGCGCTACAGCAGAAGTAATTGTGTTGTTTCTTTAATATTTCAAAATATGCCAACTAAAAACAATGTACATTATGCATAAATAAAGTTCTTAATATGAATCATTTGCTGATAATGTTTTTCAAAGACTTGAGTGGAATACTCACATATTTCACTTTAGTATTACATAAACCCTAACCAAATGCAACTAAATATATAATATTATAAATATTCGAAATGATTATTGAATGCGGAACGTGCATTTTTGTAGCTTACATGTTCAAAAATGACGCTCTAGTATTTTATAAACTTTATTAGAATACCTTCAGACTTGCAATTACGCCAGGCGCTGGATAGATGGCGCCACTAGTCAGGTTTTGATACTACAAATATTTGATACACATTTAACACAAACAGTATATATATTATGTATATATGTATTATGTATATTATGTATTTGAAATGCACTGATGTTTGACCCAGCAAGTATTGCCACATTCTACCAGATTGCCAACTTAAATGGTCAGGTAAATTAAACAGTTTGTTCCAGTACTCAATATAACCGTTTCGCATTTTCATTTCAGCTCCAATTGATGTATCTGATGTCTTTGTCTGTCAGTCGGGCAAGAAAACAAACAATTTGGCAGTGACTTCATCGAGAGCCATGAGAATTGACCACGAGGGTAAGCAGGGGGGAGGGGGTGGAGAGCAAAGTCTATAAATAATATGACAACTATTCATTAAGATGATGTGCCAATTGTGGGCTTAATTGCCGGCCCGCTTGATTGTTTGTTTTGGCTACAAATTTGGATTAGATTTCCCCTCCCCGGCCGATCAACATTTTGTCTATGGCTTGTGCTGCCAAGGTGCTAATCGACCCACTGCCGATAACAGCACAGGTATACTATATATTGTAGTAGAATACACATGCGCTGACTGGAATCGAAATCGAAGCGGAAACCAAAAAACTAAATCTAATTGCAAAAGCAAATCAATGACGATATTTGTTATGTTGCTTTTGATTTCGTCGCTCAATTGGCGCACTAGCTGCTGGTTACAGTGCTCAGTGAAAGGGGGGGCAGGGCAGGGGGATAGCGAAACAACGAAACAGCTAGCGAATTGTCAACAAAAGACAACAAGTTGAGTTCCAGTATTGACAGTGAGACCACAGAGAAATTCAAGTGAACAGCCAGACAATCGCACCGATATAATTTATGGGTAAATAGCCAAGCAGCCAAGATATGGCAGAAGTCTGCTGAAGAAGAGGGGGACAAAGTCCAAATTATACGCTTTCATTTTTCAATTTGTTTCACAAACAAACCCCCCCCATATATAATACATATGTACATCAGTGGCACAAATTAGAATATTACATTTCATTGTTTTAAACAAATATCTCACACAGTTGCTACAATTGAATTGCCTTTCTGCGATTTGCGATATTAGCAATTTCAATTTTTGTTGGCTGCCATATAATGGATCTGTCGGAACTGATATAGCTAATCTCTTGGGCATCAACGCGACCCGCTTTGTTCCGGCTGATTGCAGTAATTATCCGATGAGCTCATAATGTGTGTTTCGAATGGGGACTACATATATATATACATATATATATATATATAATTCATATAAATATACCCACTCTCTTTTGTTTCGCATGCAAAATGATGCAATTCGCAATTCAATTTGCGCACTGGCCAGAACCGAACCGATCTGCACCAAGCAACCATCCAAATTTGAAAGCAACTGCAAATGATTGAAATGTGGCAGCAGCTTATCGGACTGTTATCTGTGTGTAATGCAAGCCTATCATTAATGTTGCCAATGCCCTTACGAAGGCTAACAACAGCATATTGCAAATCATTTCATTTTATTTATTTAATGTCAGTTGAAGTTGCACATTCAATTAAACTAATTCAAAGACATTTCATTTGAATGAAATATTTCAAATGGATAAAAACACTTTGAAATTCCATTGAGCCTGGAATTGAGTTGTTAAAATAAATGTACTTTATTATTATTAAACATTTTGAAGTAAAGTCGAGAATAGAATTGAATTGTTAGTTCTTAATGCTGGTAGCACCTCATAGCATTTCCTTGGCATAACTGTGCTCTATGCTCATTTTGGCCTCGACTCGATATCATGGGGGATCTACGTGTTTGTTCTTTGGGCCAGAGTTAGCACCATAGACAAACTCACGAGGTTAAGCACAAAAGCGATAAGAGATCTATAAACAGTGTACAAATTAGATTCTACTTAACACATGCTCGTATTTATGGCATCTTCTTACATAACTACAATATGATTGTACCTTGTTCAAGGGCTTTGATTTTCGATTTTTGATAGCGCCCACCTTTGTGAATGTGAAGAGCGCTACTTGAGAATAAGACTTGCAATAGGCCCATTGGATATGAAAGGAAATTATCAAGGATTTTGCAATCAATGCACAATATCAATCGTTATACAATAAGCATGTGTGCGTTTGGTGTTCAATTGGGATCTGGTTATGTGCGAGTATTATGGATTTTGGATTTTGTGTTATCTTCTGATTGCGATTGAGTTTGTGTGTGGCGATTGTATAAGATTTGCAATGGCTGATTTGCTAATTTGCCTCGTAAATGATTTAAAAGCGATTAAACAATGAGGAAAAACAGTGCGATTAGTGAACACTATTCTTGGTCACATAATCGACTGACCGACTAACTGACTTCGCCAACTGATTTTGATTATCGCAAAAAAATAGAAACGAAAGCAAAACGATGACGATGATATTGATAACGTTAATATTTTGGTTGCTCTATTTCAATTAGGCTGTTATTGTTGTTGTTGCTCTTTTGGGTGTTACGCCCATAAAAATGCATAATATTGATAACGGGTTTTGTGTTCAATTTTGTTTTGTTCAACAAACAGAAACGGGGGTAAAAGTTGACATCAATTAAGTTTTACGAGTGTTTTAAATTTTAATTTGCGCATTAAAATGTCAAAGAACGCTCGAGATTTGAGAGTGTACTCACACTATGTACATATGTACATACATATATACATACATACATATGTATGTATGTATGTTAGTGTGGGGAAACCAATCATTGTGGCATCATAAAAGTGATTATCTTATCAAATGGGGCCTGTTACCAGGCAATTATGTGTGTACAGCCAAATAGTTCAGCTGCTAATTGCAGAATCATGTGAATAGTGTTTCTTCCGGTTTAGCAACAATGGACATTCATTTTGCTTTACTTTCAGTTATCGATTTCGGATACTTGTGCATTTAGCACTACTTCTGTTCCAACTGTTATTGATCTCGAAACCGAATCTGTAGCGTGATCAGGCACAGGCTGGTATTGGGGTTGTAAGGTGTCAAGGTCGCTTGCTTCTTGTCTCGGGGAAGCAGCAGTCGCTAAATGCACTCGACTCGACTCATCTCGCCTCGTCTCGCCTCGTCCCGCCTCGCCTCGCCTCGCCTCGCCTCGCCTCGCCTCTACCCGTCTCGCTCTGCCATTGTTTTTGTTTCTCTTTTATGTTACATTTCGTTTCGTCTCGTTTCCTTTCGTCCGATTTGTTTTGTTCTTTATGTTTTTTGTTTTCTGTTTTCTGTTTTCTGTTTTCTGTTTTTTTTCAATGTCGCACTGAATTGCTTGCATTTCGTTGCTTTGCTTAAATGTGTCAGGTACCATCGCGCTCTACACAAATCTTTTTATATAAGATAAATGGGAATGGTGGGGTGTGCTCGACTCGAAGATACCCAACCCATGGCATGTAAATGTAATATTGTCTTGTGTCTTGGGCAATTCGATCGTTCATTTCAGATAATATCGATCACACATTGGGTGCCAGTGGAAGTCCCACATCAATATGAGTACGACTGCGGAATGGTTAATGAGATGATTTGAATGGATGTGCTCGGCTTTCAAATATCAATAGACAAAGATCGATATGTTTTTAATATTGGATGGAATTCCGAAAGTATTCGAGTATGTTCATAGTATAACTGGTTATCTTCGATAGCTAATATTCAAATGATCAAGATTATTTCAAATGAAAATAACAAACTCTGGCATTTGAGCGTAAAATGGTGATGTAGGATATTGTAGCATTCTGTTTATTTTTCAAATTTATTCAAGAGCCAGTGTTGTATAGCCAATCATTTCTATAGATGCTAAGGAGTCAACAACCCTTGCTGAGATCTATAGATAAAAGATCTTTGCACATGCCAAGACAATGGGGGAGACTCGCATATTTGCATTGGGTGTCTGGCATTAGTTTCATTCACATTTGTATCGGATGTATTATAGAGATAAGGGCACAAATGAAATGACAATAGACCCGTATTGTTATATCGTCATACTACACTAAATCTTATCGTAAACAAGTTAGCGACAAACGCCACACAATGGACAATTTGCAGGCGGCATTACTAACTAACCTATCCCAACTAAACTAGTTTTAAACTATCACTATTGTTTTGTGTTTTGGAATATCAGAGTATATACCAATTTATGGTATACTGTATGTATGTATTGCCTACATATACCGAAGTGTAAATATGTACTTACATTAACCAGACTGACGCCAAAGCAAGCGACCCAGCCCCAGCCGCCATCGGGTGCTACTTTTCTTGGTTGTTTCGTAGTCATTGTTCTGTTTTTTAGTTGTTGTTGTGTTGTACTTAGTTGGTTGACTGATTCCTTGTTTTTCTGTTCGTTGTTGTAGTTGCTGATGTTGTTTATGCTGCTTCTACTTTGGTGTCAAATGTGCATACATTCATATATATAGCGCCGTCTCTATATATTGCATACATATATGTATAACATATGTACGCCTAGGTATGTGTGTATATGTATGTATGTGTGTTGTGTGCCTGTGTGTTTTGATGTCTTTCTGTCGCTGGTATTATGGATATTTATCACGCTGTTGCTGCTGCTTCTTCGTCTTGATTTTGTGCGCCTTTTCTTATTTTGTGTTTTCAAGTTTTGTTTTGATTTTCAAACGTTGCGTTGTTCTCTTTTCACTTCTTTCTGCCTGTAGCTTTCTCCCTCTCGCCCATTCAATTGGGTTTGGAGAATTTGATGGAGCTCGTTGAATGTATTATTTTTGGTTTTTTTTTTGTTTTGTTTTTATATTTTTGTAAAAATTTTAATGTCGCACACACAAAAAAAATACGAAACAAAAAATCAGAAGACGAACAGGAAAAGTACAACAAATTTGCGACGCTTTGAAAATGTGTCTGTTTTTTATTTATTTTATTTTTTCTTTTTTTGTCAAAGTGCGTTGTTGTTTTGGTTTTCTAAGTTGCTGCCAAGGTTGTTGCTATTGTTTTTGCAGTCGTTAATTTATTAATACTTATTTACTTTGTTGTTTAGTTATGCTAATGATTGTTCTCGTTGTTTTTATTTTTATTCCTCTTTTACTTAGCTTCACGTACTATTTTTGTTCTTTATTGCTTTTCTATTTCCCTTTTTGTTTTATCAAATTGCTGTTTAGTTATTGTGGCCTTTCATGAGTGTTCGTTCGAGAACTAATCCTTATCTATTCAATTGTAAGGCACATTTTGGCGCAACAGCGAGAAAACTAATTGAAACGCGTTTAATTAATATTAAAAAAAAAGCGCTATGAAATATAATTGTTTTTGTTGGGCGCGCGATTGTTATAGTCTAGTTCTTAGACTTATTTTCCAGCTGTTCTGACTGAACTGTTGTTGTTTTCTATTGGCTGTCGTCGCCGCCGCCTCCGTCGCTCTGAGCGTATTCTTGCCGTTTGCTAGCGTGGTCGCTTCGTGCAACGCTATTTATTCCAAACGGGGGTGTGGGGGCCTAACCGGGCTCTCCGCATCGGTTCGATGTGTTACGCGCGACTGTTCAATCGATACTGACTGCCCGTCAACAGACTGCCCGTCGATTTAGCCTGTCTGCCTGGCCTGCCTGCCTGCTGTTCAAAGAGAGTGGCGGTGAGCGCGAGAGCGTGGAGAGTGCAGAGAACCTGTGTGCTTTGCTTAGGCGTGTACAGATGTATGAGTTTTGTTTGTGTGCGTGTGCAAAGCCGCTGCGCCTGCCTTAGTTATGGATAAGTGTGTGCCAAGATCGCCTAAGCACGGACATTCGTTCGTTCTAATGCTGAGTGAGAGCGCCTGCTGCCTGCTGGCTGCTTCTCCGGCCAGTCAGTCAGTCAGTTAATGGGTGGCTGCAGTTTTGCCAGAAGCGCAACCCCCAACTAAGAGCAACAACAACGACAACAATGAGAACAATAACACTCGGAACACCGTTGACTTTTCGCCGTCTGGCTAATTATGCGTCCGCGAACTTTGCTGCTCCTCGTTTGTTTCTTTGTTTATGTTCGCAAAGACACACAAATGCATTCGTATTAATTTATTCTTTGTCTTGGCCATGGTTGGAGTAACGTGGACTGTTGCAATATGCATTGCTGCCTGCTTCTTGTTTCCATCACAATTGTTTTGGCCATTGATTCAGTCGCGCAAACGCTTGCTCTGTTGCTGTCCTCACTCTCTGTCTTGCGCTTCCTCTCATACATTCGTTCTCACTCTCTTCGCCTTCACTTTTGTTACTTGTTGCGATGCGTTATTGTGCAGATCTTCGCGTATCGGTCGTGTTTGGCGTTGCCACATGTCACAAATTCTAGTCTACAGTTCTAGAAGGACTTGCATAACTTTACTTTACTTCATTTTCCTATTGAAGATTATACGATATTCAAATCAATTTCTATGAAATTTAAAAATGAAAAAGAAAAGCAATTCGAAATATCTGTATCGATTTCTTTTAAAGGCAAACACAAAAATTTTCTTTATTTAAAACCGTATTATCATGTGATTTTAGACAAGTTAATTGTCCATCCATAGTTTTTAATTGACAAATGCAATGAAATTTTAACAATTCGCCAAGCAGCGAGAGATGAGACAGCATAGGAGACAGATATAGAGACAACGGGGCGAATGGGAGATTGGGGAGTCGGCGACATTGAGAGTCTGAAATGGAAATAAACATTGAAAATGAAAAACTCATTCGTCGGCTCGTCAGTTTGCACAGTTTATTTTTTGTTTTGTTTTGTCTTTTGTGGTTGACATGCTCGCACACACGCACACCCACACGCATAAGCAAATCATATGTATATGTAAATACATACATACGTATGCAGATATGTGTACGTGTAGTGGCTCCCATTTGTCCCGAAATATTATGAAGCCGCTTTGGCGCCTAATGCTCCCACCCAGCAACGGTAAGCAATCGATAATGAGAACAGTGGTAAGAAGAAGACTAGGATTGGCATGTTGCCGTTAGACTGTTTTCATGTGCTCCATTTGCTTCCTGATGTGTCACTTTTACTTGTTGCTCGGTCAGTGGCGGTTTATGCTGTTACACACACACACATACACACATATTCTCTTATGTGTGTCAGTGTGCGTCATGTGGGTGTTGTGTACATAAATACAATCTGATAGAGACCAACAGTAAGGGTGTTTGGGGGTGGCTAGTTCAGTGTAGCCTGTGGTTTCCCGCATTGTGGATACCCTATAAGAATATCCCAATTAGGTAGCATTAGCCTTTGGCCATACGCTCTATAATTTATATATTTATATGCGTTATATTTATATGAATGTACATATGTATAGCTTTAATTTAATAATGGGGTATTATCCAGGCGATAAAGCTTGGTTCAAGCAATTTGACTCTTGTGCATTACGAGTACTATTGCAATTAGTGATAATAATATTTCATTAGAACTGTTATGTTAGTTTACACTTCACTAGGAGACTTCATTTATAAATGGCTTTCAATTCGATTTCTAAACAATTAGTGTAATTTAATATTCTTAATGTTTAATTAACTTGAAAACATGCAACGTATTATTATTCGCTTATAATTACAATTGTTTAATAATTATTCATAACAATTAAAAGCATATTAAATATAAACAGTATTCAGTTGTTACTAGAACTGATCTATTAATCTTTTGGACCCCAAGTGAGGGAAATGATCGACACATCCTGCATCCTTACAGAAGAACTGTGAATACATTTTTAAAGTATTAATTTCATGACGCAACAAAGCCAATTTCTTTTTTTAATTCAAGTAGTGAATAGAGCGCCCTCATTAAAACATGTGTTAAATGTTTCAAACCAATTATATTTGGTATGCTGATGACATTAGGTGTGGTCTATTAACCTAATGCACCAGACTACCAGGGCAACGGGAGCTTTCCGATCTGCACCTTTTGTTGTATGACAAAATTGCACATTCAATTTGTAAAGTGTTTATTTTTATTATTAGTCATCGACCGTTGTCAACTAATATTACAATTTCACTTGATTTAGAGTCTTTGATTTGATGTACATATGTTGCGAGTATTCAAATATGCAAGTTGTTTGCAAAGTTTGCGATATCTATTAAATTGTTTTTTTAATTTCTTAATTCATTTATACGTATGTGTGTATGCACTAATAAATATATTTGAGAAAAACAATAGTAAGTGCATTCAGTATTCAGTGTATTATTAATACGTGCATGTACATACATGTGTAAGTAAAGTAAGTATATTAATTTTGAATAAATGCTGTTGTTGGTGTTGACTGACAACAAAACAAAATATTAACTTGCTTACTGACTAACTGACTAATTGATTAATTGACTGACAAACTGATGACGTCACTCCATTTTGGACACCGAAGCACCGATTTTAGATGAACACTTTGCATCGAAATTATAAAAATCGCAAGTCCTTCGATTCAATTACATGTATAGTTTTGCTTAACTAATATAAATGTATCTTTTTGCAGGGTACATTCCGTCGAAGCGAAGGAAGCGAAGACTATTTATGTCTGGTCAAATGATTGGTGCTTAATTGGTCATCATCAATGGGTCGAGTTTGGACCCCATGATAGTCACGGGATGGAACTTGTGACTCATTCTGAGTGCACGTGAATATCACGAGAAATTTATAATCAAAACGAGCATGAGCTAACAACAAACATACGCAGCGAATTAATCAATTCAAACAATCAATCGCACTTGATAGTGATACTTACATGTTTTCAATTTACACTCGAATCGCGAATCATCGCACTTCCTTTGTTTGCTTTAATTAGAATATTGTTTTAGTTTACAGATCTGCGAATTCAATGCCATTCAATGCCAAAGGGTTATCAGCTAATCACAATTCAAAGAGAGCTGTTTCGTCATTGAGGAGATAAAGAGATCACCACTTGCATATGACAGCCTAAGATGTGCAACATAATCTTTTTTTTAGTTATATGCACATGGTCTTTTAAACTTTGCATATTAGTAAGAAACTAATTTACCCCGGAAAGGCAGTAACAAAAACTATTACTATAATAATGATTTTTATAAGGATACTCTCGATTTGTAGGGATATAAAATTAAAAATATAAAATCAATTTCAAATTGTATGAGTTTTTAATTTTGTTTCTTAAAAGAAGCCCCAGAGTATGGTGTAATTTTTTGGCAATCACGTTCGCTCGAAACTATGCATTACCTTTTGGATTTGTATGTGCAATACCAGTATAGTTATTTGATCCTGGTATGCACATGGATGATTAACCAGCAATTCCATCATTCCTGATGCTATCTTGAGTTTCTATTTTCAAATTTGTTAATTCGTCAGCTGCTTCCACAAGGCCTCGGTGGCGCAGTAGGCAGCGCGTAAGTCTCATAATCTTAAGGTCGTGAGTTCGAGCCTCACCCGGGGCATGTAACTTTTTCTTTTTCCTTGGTTTTGTGAGAATATGCATAATTTGTGTAATAAAATCAAATGGAAATCATATTTACATATGTGCGAGTTTTTAGTTTTTTGATTTTTAAAATGCCCAAGAGTATAGTGCAATTTTTTGGCAATCACGTTCGCTTTAAAGTATGCATTACTTTTTGGATTTGTATGTGCAATACCAGTGTACTCGTAGTTATATGATCCTGGTTGCACATGGATGATTAAACAGCAATTCCATCATTCCTCATGTTAAATTGAGTTTCTATTTTCAAATTTGTTAATTCGTCAGCTGCTTCCACAAGGCCTCGGTGGCGCAGTAGGCAGCGCGTAAGTCTCATAATCTTAAGGTCGTGAGTTCGAGCCTCACCCGGGGCATGTAGCTTTTTCCTTGTTCTTGTGAGAATATGCATAAATTTGTGTAATAAAATAATCAAATGGAAATCATATTTTTGTGCGAGTTTTTAGTTTTTTGATTTTTAAAATGCCCAAGAGTATAGTGTAATTTTTTGGTAATCACCTTCGCTTGAATGTATGCTGTACTTTGCAGTACATATTTAGAAAGTTATCTGATCTGCGTTGCACATACATACAAGGTAGATAACAAGATAAACAACAAAAATTCCATTATTCCTGGTGGCATCTAGAAATTCTGTTTTTAAATTTGTTAATTCGCCGACTCCTTCCACAAGGCCTCGGTGGCGCAGTAGGCAGCGCGTAAGTCTCATAATCTTAAGGTCGTGAGTTCGAGCCTCACCCGGGGCATGTAACATTTTGATATTTTTTTAATTGGTTCTTATTGTTTGGTGCTTTCCAAATTTGAAATTCAAAAAATATAGCCATCGATGACAAATATCTATATGTATATGTATGTACATACACACATACATTCGTGAACGTCAGTCTTGGAACAACTTGATCCTTTTAAATAGCTTAAGAATATAACAGACCCATGATAACTTTTCCAAAAATAATAGGTTTTATTTTATTTCAATAAAATAATTTTAGAAAATGAATTTTAGAATAGTTTAATAATACACAATTCTAATTTTTTTTCATTTGCATAACAAATTCAATTAAATCTCATTTTATTTCAGTTTTGTTTTTTTTTGTATTTTTTGTTTTTTACAATTTATTAAGCTAAAGTGTGAAAAAATTTCGCTTTTAATTTAATATATAATTTTGTTTTTGTTTTTTTTTTTACATTACAATAATTTTTTGTCTGCTCTTTTTAAAGTTGGATTTCATTATTATTATCATTAATTGTTGTTTGGTTTTCGTTTTTTTTTTATAAATTATACATTAATGTAAATTATGCAACTTGTTTAGAACTAAAAAAGCATTAATTATTTATATATAATGAAAATAAAAATGATTTACTTTGTCTTTAGCGCTCTTCGGGCATCATTTTTGGTTTTGAATTCTTCCGTTTTTGTTTTTTTTTTATCTGTATGTTCAGTTTCTCTTTGCATTGCGGTTTAAGTATAATTAATTCATATTTTTACATTTAGATATTATTGTGCAGTTGTTGTTTTTATTTGGGTACTTGTTTGGTTTTGTTGTTTACATTGAATTTAGTTAATTATAATTTTCTGTTTGCGTAACAAACTAATTCAGGCGTTTTTGTATCTTATTTGTTTTTTTATATAAGTTTATTTTTTTTATATATAATATATATATATGTATATATTTATATATGTATACATATATATTTATATATATAATTTTATAAAAACAATTTATGTCTGTGTTGTTCTTGTGGTTGTTTGTTGTGTATTTTGTCATTAATAAAAATTAATACATACAAAATTGTTGTCGCACTGCATTTGTTAAATATTTGATATATCTATATACATTAATATATATATAAATATATACTCATATATATATATGTATATATACATATATATATGTATGTATATATGTATATATATATATATAAGTATATGAATATTTATTTTGCTCTCTTGCTTTGTAGTTGTATTATCAAAAATGGCGCTCAAACTTAATGATCTTGTAGTTTACGAGTATTTAAAAAAATCAATAACAATAGTTGTTCATTTTGTTTTTCATTTCTTTGTTTCTTCATATATTTTTTATGCATAATATTTTCGAGTGGCGAAAACATTTAGATGTACATAAGTATGACAGCTTCATTTTTTTTTACTCTAATTTCTTAGATTTCTTTCATATATTTTTCGGTAAGAATATTGCTAATATAAGTAATGCCCATGAGAGAAAGTATAAATAACAACTAGAAAAAATGCAACGACCAAAGTCGTGTGTTTGTGTATGTGTCTGTCTGCCTGGTTAATGTGTGTGTGTGTGTGTGTGTTTTTCTTTTGTCAAGCAAATGCACAACACTTACTCTGTACTGTTATACTGCTACATAAATACATATATACTCATACATTGTATTATCTTATATATACAGTCATTTATTTAGTAGAAAAGTGGCGGGTGTCATACATACATACATTTGTTTTGTTTTGTTTTGTTTTGGTTTTCCATTTGGTTTTCCTTTTGTTTTAGCTGCAAATACTATTACAAATATGTATAACAGTATAACAATGTTTGGTTGGGCTTGTACAGTCATCTGAACCACTAATCATTTGTAGCCGGGGAAGTTGCTATCAAATCGAGTTGCTCAAAACACTGCGCTCCTTTCAGGAGTTCTTTACAGGGGGAGATCTCATATATGTGTGTGTGTGTGTGTGTGGATATACACTAGTATATGTGTATAACGCAGAATTGGCAAAACTAAAATTCGGACAAAATGTGTTTCAAACGCGACGCGATATGTTGAAAACTTTAAGCTAAGCGCGTCGTCGTTAACTACAATAAGTATTTAAGTTTCGCCTGTGAGCTTTTGGATGGAGTACGCTATTGAGTTATCTATGTGTCAGTGTCTGTGTGCCTATGTGTGTATGTGTGTGTATGTTTCGTGCTCAAGCGAGAGAAATTAATTTGGTGTTCAATAGAGTAGTCAGACAGCTAGGCAGATGTAGGCATATGGCAGGCATATATAAAGTCTTTACAAAGACATCAGTTGTTTCTCACTAATTTATGTTTACCTCACGTACTTAATTTTTTTGTTTTCTTCGCTTAAATTGTATTTTGTATATAAAAAAAAAATATGCTAACGGTGCCTGTGACTCTCTTCTTTTTTTTTAGTTTTGTCCATTTTTTCATCGGTTTTTTTCGTGTTTAGAAAAGAATTTCATATGTATATTTAAATTGTTATTTGCTTGCTTGTTTGTGTATAATGTATAAATATAAATACATTTTCCTTATTGTTTGTCGTTTGTTTATCATATCATATCATATATATATATTATATATATATATAATTCCCATTTTCGTTTCTTTTGTTTACAAGCATTTTCTTGTGGTGCTATTTGTATTTGCTCTTTGCTCTTCTCGTTCTCCTTTTACATTTAATAGACTGTCCGTTGCTGCTGCTAGTTAACTGCATGTGTATGCGTGTTGTGTGTGTGTGTGTGTGTGTGTGTGTGTGTGTGTGTGTGTGTGTGTGTGTGTGTGTGTGTGTGTGTGTGTGTGTGTGCTTAGAGTCATGGTCAACGGTATCTTTAGAAGCAGCTTGTTGCATTTCTTGACATCTCTTTTAAATTGTTTTCTTTTTGTTTTTTTTAATTTCATTTATTTTATTCAGTTTTTTCAGTCTGTTTTTGGTTTTTTCTCTGTTGTTGGTTTTTGTCAATTAATTAAATTGTTTTTCTCAATTTAAATTGGAATGCTTCTCAATGCGCTCAACACACATGGAATGTAAATTGCAAATATTTCGCTGGATGGCAACTTTCATAATTGTTGTTGTTGTGTAGTTGTAGTTGTAGTTGTTCTTGCTTTTGTTCTCCTATTGGTGTTTGTTTTAGCTTGCTCTCTAGGCTTGACTTGGCTTTAATTAATTAGGTAATTAATTCTCAGCTGCTTGGCATGGACATCGCTGTGTGTATCTCTGTTTTGTTTGTATATGCATGTACGTATGTGTGTGTTTGTGAGCAACATAAGCATATATTCATAACTAAATTACACCACAAATATAACAAAAATCTTTAAGCAAATAAAATATGTCGAAATGTAAAATTTTTATATATAGAATATCTAATTGCAATTGATTTTTATTAATCTTTTTGGGTTGTTTTAATATTATTATTATTTTTAGCTATGCATAATAACTGGCATTACATTTAAATGTTTTTTGGTTTTTTTTACAGTTCGTTTTATATAATTTTTCATATATTTTCTTTGAATTAATTTGCTATGCTTCGTTTGATTTTCATTCTTAGATTTTGTTTTGTTTTGTTTTGTTTTATGTAATTAACTAGACTTATGTAATATATTACAAATGTAAATGTACGAGTATAAAGCTAAAGTTGTTGTTCATTTCAATATCTTCATTTTTTTGTGTTTGTTTTTGTTCATATTTCTATAGTGATTTGACAAAAAAGCATTTATTTTAATTAACTAATATAATATTCCACGCTTTGATTTAAGTGTACCTAAAAAAAATGTTTTTTGTTTGTGTTCCATTTTTTTTTTTCGTTTTCGTTTTATTTTTGTTAATTAATTTTTTTTGTTCATTTTTGTTTGTTTTTTGTTTTAAGAATTTCTTGCGTCTGTTCGCATACTTTGCGCCGGCACTATGTGCACTGTTCTGTGGCTGTACCAGTGTGTCCAGTGTCTGAAGTGTTATACAAGTGCGCTTGTGTCTGTGTGTGTGGTTGTGTTTCGTCTGCTTTTGTAAGTGGGCACAGTGCAGTGACACAGTGCAGGCGATAAATATTAGTCACACTACGCTTACATATAAGTATGTAAGTATCTAAGTTTATGCAGATGGATTTTATTGCTCTAGATTTATAATAAAGTTATCTGTATTATTGTTGTTATTATTTATTTTTTTGGGTTTCTTGTTTTTGCTTTTGTTTTTGTTTTTGTTTTGTTGTTGCGTTGTGACCTCATTCAGCAGCACAAAATATGCAATAAGTGTTGTATTATAAATAGTTATACTTCATATTCAGTTTTAGGCATATTCATATTGTATATATATATGCAAATATATATATACAATTCATGTGTATATACATACATATGTATATATATACATGTATATATATGAATATATATATATATATAATGAATATATATACGTGTATTTATATATGTACATATATATTTCTTTTATTTAAATTTATTCTCGTCTAATGGCAATGATGCGCGTGTTGCTTCGAACGTAACCTCGGCACAAAATATATTTATGCTAAAATATGAAATACTTAGTTCTTTTTCTTCTTATTATTTGTACGGTAATTTTTGTTTTTTGTTTTTTTTTGTTTTTCTTCTTCTGTTTCTCGCGTTTTATTTGATAATTATTCAAGTATTTATGTCATATCTGTTTAATACTAAACATTTTTATTTATGATTATTATTGTATTATTAATTGTAATTTATTATTATTGTAATTTTACAATTGTTTTTATAAGTGTTCTTTGTTCCTTTTTGCGTTTCGCCTTTAATTTCGTTTTTGTTTTTGTGTTTGTTTTTGTTGTTGTCGCAATTATAGTTCTTGAATCGCATAAGCTTAATTTGTGAACGCTCTTTTGATAACGTCGTTTTGTATTGTTTAATATTTAGTTTTTTTTGTTGTTTTGTTTTATTTAATCTCGCCCCGCCCCTCATTTATAACAGTGCACTCAGTAGATATATATATGTTTTTGTTATTATAACTTATGCATTTTGTACGGAATTTCAAACTTAATTTTCTGTTATAAGCATATTTTTTATTTTCTTTTCATTTGTTTTGTTTTGTTTTGGTTAATTGTTTAGCAATGTGTTAAGTTGTTTTTATTATATCATAGTTCTCTTGTGGTGTCGTATTATTATTCAAACAGCCAACAAAATGTATAATAATGAAGCTATATTCAAGTCGTTAAACACAATTGGCAATTGGCAAGCGTTGGTTTTTTCTTCTTTCATTTAAGTGGGGGGAGAAATTATTAAGTATTGTAGATCACTAAGTGGGCCTCTCGCAGAAACGTACAAATATGCTCAAAAGCTTCAAAAATGAAAAGGCGCTAAGAATACATAGATACCAAAAATGATATATCGAATTTATATAAGCAAAGAAGGACTTTTCTGGCCCTGCCATGTACTCGTATACGCACTGTAGCGCTCTTTCCATGGAAAGAAGGCATCTGTATGGAGTACACAACAGGCCGGGATGTATGTATGTATGTAGGTATGTGAGGATTGCCTTTTGTTGTTTGTTTAGTACGAATTGGCATAATGAAGAGGTTATGCATAAACATACGCATAACATATTGTGTAGAAATATGTATGTAAAACAAGGGATTTTGTTCTTGGACTTTCAGTGTTCAATTACAAAGGCAACGTTCAAACTGGTCCCCATAATATATGTACATACTAAAGTAAATAATTAGCATATACTACAATGTATGCATATGCTGTTAAAACTGTGCTAGGATAATACTTTTGATTAAACTACAGCTACAAATTGAAAGTATACGCAGTATACCAGTTGAAACGGAAACGGAAACTCAAATTGAAACTGTTATACGCCCGTGAATTTTGAATGATTAACTACACAGTCAAAATAATACATACGTCTGCAAATTAAAGTAGCTTTTCTTTTGGTTCGATTAAATGGCATAATAATAAATATTAATAACAATAGACTATTGAAGATCAACGTTTGTTTGCCTTGGGTGGTAATGTAGGTTTTATTAATTGAAAATTTTGGCTATATTCTCTATAGAAACTTGTACAATTTTGTTCATCTCGATATTATGTGTGTGTGTGTGTGTTGAGTGTATTTGAATGCATGTTATGTAAGGGTGAATGTGTGTGAGTGTAGGATCAATTTTACAGACACGTTCAAGTTAGTTTAGAAGAAAGGCAGTGTGTTCAAAGCACGTGTGTGAATATTGAGTGATTCTTCCGGTTATTCTCGAGTTGGAGAAGAGAGCGACAGACTGAGAGAGCAAGTGAGCTGGCGTATCTAATATTCTAGACACGAGTGTATAGATGTAATATATTCATACGAGTATGCTGTATGTTTCTACTGTGGTCAAAATTAAAGAGGCGCTTCCTTCATCTCTTTTCTCTTCATTTCATTCAGTTAGCAATAGCAAAGCATATGAGTGTGTTTGTGTGTGTGTGTGTGTGTTATGTGTTAGTGCGCAGTGGAACCTCACATTGGTAATGTATTGTACAGATGTTCACATAATTACGTACTATTTGGATAATAAACAGCAGTTTTGAATTTCAGTATGTCATCCATTGTTAGTTGCATTGATTACAAACAGAAGACCTCTTAAAATCGCATTTCAAATAAAATAGTAAATTAACCAAAACAATAAAATTAACACAAAATGTTTCGCCACAAAAATATTACACTTAAAACGACAGATAAGATAAAGCGAAGCGAACTTAAACGAAGCGAATTCAGGCGAAATGAAACGAAGCGAACTCAAACGTATGTAAAGTAAGACGGCGAATGCGATGCGAAAGCAGCTAAAAACTATTCAACGTTTTGTTGTTGTTCTTTATATAGTATAAAGCAATCAAGCAAAAATGATGTAATTCTTTTCAATCGTTTTGCGATTTGTTTTTTTTTTTTTTTTGATTTAATTGAATACTATTAATACGTATGCATGTATGCATATATAATATTTATATACATATATGTATATATATTAAAATTTTAAGTTTTGTTCATCAATTATTATATTTTAATTTTCGTTTTCGCTTGCATTTTGTTGACTTTTCACTGCACTTAATATATTCAGTTTTGTTGTTGTTGTTGCTAGATAAGGATTGAGAAAAAGGCGAATGAGTTTAAAATAGAGAACACGTTCATCAAATAAAACACTCGATTGTACACTCTTTGTGCTCCATTGTTTTTTTGGGGGGTTTCTTTTTGTTTGTTGTTTGTTTTTGTTTGGTTTTGCATTGCACACTCGCTTTCTTTGAAAGCAAAAGACGCCATTACAGTTTTGTTCTTGTTTTTATTGTTTTTTTTTTACAATTTATTCTGCACCATATTTGCTCTGCTTTGCATCTTACATTTAAAGTATAGTATTTTCTTATGTTTTTGCTTTTACTTTTGCTTCTTTGCTTTTGTTCTTGATGGTTTCATAACCTCACTTCACTCATGTGAAATTTGCACAGTTTTCTTATCATAAGTTTCATTAAGTATTTTCTCCAACTCTTTTCATTGTTTTCAATCAATTAGCATTTGTATGCCATTTTGTTCATCTCCTTTTCCTTTTTCGTTCCCGTTCCCGTTTCAGTTTCAATATTGTTTTACTATTTGGTTTCTTGTTGTTTTTAGTTCCGTTTCTTGTTGTTTAGCTCAATGCGCCCCAACTCCAATGTAAATGTTTCTCTTTGAGTGTGTGGGTGTGTGTGTGTGTATTGGTATGTGTCGGGTTGTGTGTGTGTGAGTGCGGTACAGTTTGTCAGCACTGTGGGTTTTTGAACATGGTTTCAGACGAGTAACTGTATTTGGGTGCATGTGTCTCGAAATGTATTTTAAGTTTGTATGCTTTTGACTTCTTGCTAATTACGTTGCTTCATTCCAAAAATCTCTTCGAATTCCTGTTACGTTTAAGACCAACTCTGTAGAAATCCTCAATAAACGTGACCTATTCTAATGTGTGTGGTTATCCTTGTATGCTTTTCGTTAACGAAAAAGAAAAAAAACGATCCGCTTCAACACATTGCATAATGTTTAATGACTCGATAGGCACGTTCAAATGAAAATCATAATAAGGTATACCATATTTACCTATAAGCAGTTCGATCGATCGATCGATCGATTTTGAATATACTCGTACTAGCTGTAAGTGTGTGTCTATGTTTTTTGTTTGTGCGTGAAATGTTCTTGATTTCGTATTTGATATTCATTATTATTTTCGTATTGCTTTTTATGGCAGTTCAGACGGTTGGTAATCAACTTCATTAAATGTTAAATGTAAAATGTCAATGTACAAAATACTATTTAAGTATGTAATCCATGTAATTGGTGTTTTTTGTTTTTAATTATGGTTTTACTTTGCATCATCCATTGTTCATTCTCCATTTTGTTAATTATTAAGTAAGCCAATATTAATTAGTAATTTATGCGATAAATGTGATACATCGTATGTTATGTTATGCAGTTTGTTTCATTGGGGTTTATGTTTATTATGTTATGCCCTTGCTCTTGCTCTTGTGTTTTTATGTTCACACCGTAGTTATACTCGTACTTTCCATGTGGATCCTATGAATATCTTTATTTAGCATATGCTTGTGTGTGTGTATTTTTATGTAAAAAATAACTCTTAAGTTGACGTCAAATTAGACAAAACTGGCGACAATCACATTGAATTTCTCTGCAAGCCGCAAAGTATGCTGCATTTAATGGCCGCTTTAGAATTTCATTAGAGCCGTAAAGTATGCTACATTTTCAATGTTGACGCCACTGGGATTGCAGAAAATTCAAAGTTGTCGTTTTGGCTGTTACGAGTGGGATTGTGTGTGTGTGTGTGTGTGTGGGTGTGGGTGTGAAATGGATTACAAGTATTGGTTACCTAAGATAGTTGAGAATTTATTGGAGTTGATCTATAGTACAATTAGTTAAATAGGCCAATTGTGAATTGTTGCTAAGGTTTACGGTTAAGGTATTCGATTTGATTCGATTTTTCGGTATAACTACGAGCCTGCTTACAAATTTAATTACTTTGTTTTGTTCTTATTAGCTTAATTATGATTGTTGTTGTTGTTGTTGTGCTTATTGGAACTGAATTAACTTAAATGTAGACACTTGCTGCTGTCGTCATCGTCGATGTCGATGTTGTTGTTGGTGTTATTATTTAAAGTAGTTGTTGGTGTTGTTAGTTGCTGCCTGTTGTTGTTGTTGTTGTTGTTATTTATTTGTTATCTATAGCAGAAAATTATGCTTGTTGTTTGCTGTTGTTGTTCGCTGTACCTGTTGCTCACTGTTGTTGTTCGCTGTTGTTGTTGCTGTTGTTGTTGCTGTTGGTCGCAACAGCTGCAGTCGACTTCAGCCGTTCTTGTTGCTGTTGCTGTCCGCTGCTGCTGCTGCTCCTAATACTCGCGTGCGTCTTGGAGGGGGGGGCGAGGCCTGGCTCAGACATCTGCCGTGCGCGATGTTATGCTCGGCGATCGCGAGTGTATTACAACCTTGTGGCCGTTTTTTGTCACAAAACCATCGCTCTCGACGAGAACGGCCGTCTGGCGGCCGGCGCTGCCGCCACTGCCAGCGCTCTGGCCGCCAGGACTGCCACCACCACCTTCCATTGGACTATTTACATTGCTTTTGGGCTCATCGGCTGCTGCATCGCTGCCAGCTGCAGCTGCAGCTGCCCCATCGCCATCTGCCCCGTCCCCGTGATCAGCCTCGTTGGTCGCCTCATTGTCATCGACACCATCGGCCGCTGGACCATCGGGATCGGCGACGTTGCTGGCATTGCCATCCTCATCGCCATCGCCATCGCCATCTCCATCGCCGTCACCTTCGCCATCGCCATCTCCATCGCCATCATCGTCGCCGACGCCAACGCCACTTTCGACCCGCGTCTTATGTTTGCGCCACGCATGCTGGATGAGACGGGCACAGTATTCCTCCCGCTGGCGCCAGAGGGTCGAGGATACGGGCTCATAGCCCTCGGTGTCGGGTCGTGCGGCAATTTCACCGATTTCGCCCGTCTCCTCGATGGGATTGCCTTTGCGCGCGAAAAAGTCTTTGGTGAGTGCGTCAAGTATGTCCACACAGTACATGAGATCACCGCGACAGATGGGTATGTCCATCGATATGATTTTGTACTTATTGGGCTTATGGATCTGCAGCGGGGGCTCGAGCACATCCAAGAATTCGCTAAGCTGATCGTAGCGTATGTATTGCGTGCCCTCGGGATCGAATTGCTGCCAGATCTCATAGTACATATCGTAATCGTCGTCGGTGAGACCCTCCTGCACATCTTCGGTGGCCTGACTATAGTTCTCAAGAATGACAGCAATGTACATATTAATAACTATCAAAAAGCTTATAACTAGATATGAGAGGAGAAACGTTATTCCAACGGTCGCTGAACCACAATTGCCCGGATAGCCTTTGTCGTTGTCGGGTGGATCGCATGCTTCCTCATTGATAATGGCGTCGAGTACACCATCCCAACCGGCTGAGGTAGACATCTGCCAAGTCAAGTATATTTCGATTTCGATTTATGTTTTAGATTTTCGATTTTAGATTTTAGATTTTAGCGCATGCGCAGAATGCAATGGAAATCGATCGAACGCGCAACGATTAACATTGCGTATTCAATTTTCGATAACGTAAACGATTTCGATTACGAGTTTGATTTCGATTTCGATTTCAGTTTGAATTTTGAATTGCATTCGAAAGCGGCACGAAACGCATGTCGACGGCAGGCAGTTTTGCGGTTGGTTTGGTGTTTTGTATTTGTTTTGAGTTGTTTGGTTTTGTTTCGTTCATTTATCGTTTATTTTTGTCGTATGTAATTGTATATTTGTGTGAGTGTGTCAGTGTGTAAGTGTGTAAGTGTGTGTGTGTGGGCAGTGAAAGAGAAGTTTAAGACAGAAGATACAATAACAAGAAGAGTCATTAGTCAAACGTTAGGTTAATGGATCACTTGGTTAAGCAAAACTAAGTGGTATGGAAAATAGTAGTAAAAGTAGTGGTAGTAGTAGCAGTAGCTGTAGTAGTAGTAGTAGTAGTAGTAGTAGGTAGTGGTGTAGCATACAATTTTCAACTGTGTTCTCAACTCGATAACTCGATGGCTTGCTTGCGAGAGAGTGTGGAGAGGGGGGCGATTGGCAGTTGGCCAACAAAGTTATGTACAAATACAACAAATCAGTGGTTAGGCGGGCCAACTACGGACGTAGCGGTATATGCAAGCTTTCAATAAGTTTTATTGAGGTTATGTTCGAGTTGGAAACATTTCACGAGTGTGAGACAGAGACGGAAAGAGGTGTGAGTGAGTGGTTGTTTGTTGTGTGTGGTGTGAGATAGGGATAGAGAAAGCTACAGTTATAGTTAGAGTTACAGAGACAGTTGGAGAGAGAGAGAGATAGTAAGAGACAGGGGAAGAGTAGCGTAGTTCTGTGTTCGGTGGCGTTTGAAAAACGCGCGAAAAGTTTTCATTTGCAAAGTGTCATGAGGAAATTCCAACATTTCATTTGGTGTTTGTTGAAAGAGCTGAATTAGATTTGTTTTTTTTTTTTTTATAAAAAATGAAATCAAAAATAATGCATACAGGAGTTTAGGCTTAACTGAAGACCAAGTGGAATAATAATAAAAATCAAATGTTTATAGATCGGACATCAGCCAGAAGTGAATTTAATTTAAAACAAGACAGCGCCATTTGGCAGAAGAATTGGGACTACCGTAATAAGGTAGGAAAATTATAAAGGGATGGGAACGGCTTGGGAGGGTGATTAAAAAACGCACTAATTTAGCTTTTGCCAACAACTACCGCAGCTTGAATCAACATTGTGATGTTGCCACTTAAAGAATAAAGAATAAAGAAAACAAAATGCGGAGAACAAAACATGGCGCACACGCAGTGCAAGGCCGCAGCATGGAGCGGCCGCGATGATCGATCAGGTTGGTTAGTCGTTTATCGATAACTGAGGCCGCCTTGCCAGGCTGCGCTGTGTGTGGCGCCGTGCCAGACCTGCCAGACCGCTCGCAGGTAACTGGAAGGTGCTGTTGGGCTCTTGGCTTGGTGGGGGGTGGGTGGTAGGAGGAGTGTGGAGGGGGGAAATGTGGCAACATCACCCAACGACAACAACAATAGACAACATAAACCGTTAATGGAATTGTGGCTGAATGGTCTTACCTGAAACAGCAGTATCATGCTCTGACCAAAGGTCTTGAAGTTGTAGACATCGTTGATGCCGCTCTTCTCCTTCACGTGCATGAAAAACGACATGCCGAAGATCGCAAAGATGAACATCACCAGGAAGAGCAGCAGGCAAATGTTGAACAATGCCGGCAGCGACATCGCCAGCGCGAACAGCAACGTTCGTATGCCCTTGGCGCCCTTCACCAGACGCAGTACGCGACCCACTTTCGCCACGCGCACCACACGAAGCAGCGTCGGTGAGACGAAGTATTTTTCGATAATATCGCTAAGTACGAGACCTGCCGATTGCATACGACATGCGCGATAGCGATAACGATAACGATGACACGATCACAGTTGACACGAAGGCAGTAGGAAAGAGATTTGTTTAAGTGAGAAATTGTGTTGTGAATTAAATTCGTATTTGCGTTTTGCTAAAATGGAATTGTTATTGGGATGTGGGAGGTATGGGAGTCGGGTCACGGGTCACGGGTCACGGGTCACGGGTCACGGGTTCGATGCTCAGCGCAATCAAAATTGCACAAACAAGACATTAAAAGGGGTCGCAGCACAATATTAACAATTTACATAGCTGAAATAGTTAGTCAAAGCATTAGGTACACACAAACATATTTTTTCCATTTTTCTTTCACATTTTAAATCGAACTGAAAAGGTGTGTTAGTCAAATAATATGTTGGAGTACGGGTACAATGCGAGTATACATATACATTTACATATGTACAGTGCTGTCAAAATAATCGAAAATAAATACTACAATACTTTGCCTGCAATCAGATTAAAATACTTTAAATTAAGCTTAAGTCTGTCAAAAGAAGCGAAACGAAAAACTCTTAATTCTCTCTTTTATTTCAAACTACAGTTGAGTTGAGCTTAAAAGCCGAAGATAAAGCTGCCGCAAGAAGCGAAACGAAAAATGTACTGTTTAAAACGAGCTTAAAGCTCGAAGGGTGTATAAGCAGGACAGAGAAGCTATATACCTTTCTTGCGAAGTAAGTAGAAAGAGGAAAAGCTTCGTAAAAGCTATTAGTTAAAGTATTTCGATTTGATTGCAGATTGCAGAATACAGTAAAACAATAGAAGCTGGTATACACTATGCAGCAAGATTATCTCAAGCTGGCATAACAAATAATTGTAATGATACAGTTATGTACTATGTACAATATACAGAATCTTGATTACACAACAAAAGGATAAGGGACAAAAAAACAAATTGAATTACCAACATAAAGGACACATAGATACATATACATTGGCGTTGACTTAATTAGATATAGAGTTACATAACATACATAGTTCATGAGTATGTTGATTAAATCAAAAATTATTAACAAAAATAAAAAGTAAAAATGCTTATTAAGATTAGAGTTAACAGTTAACAGTAACGATAACGTTAAGCAGCAACACTCAGTAGTCGATATCCTTTATATAAAATTATTCTTTTTTTTGTTTTGTATTTGCTAGCGGCACAGGCGTTGTAAGCAGCAGTATATGCGAAGGCGAGGGCGTAGGCGTAGGCAGGGAGCAGGTTGGCATCGGAAGTCATCTCGTCTTTTGGATATTGTGCACTTGACTTCCAGATCTTTTTTAAGTTTTTTTTTTTATTTATGTATATAGATTTTTAGCGGTTTTCTTGACTGTATTTTTAAATGGATTAGGTATAAGAGATATGTGTGTGCTGTACGTAGGCGTCTTTTTTTTCTTTTAGCGATAATCCGCAGCATATTTTGAGGTTGCAAATATCAGCAAAGTTCGTTCGCTGTCCCTTAGGCTCAGAAGAGAGAAACATAGAGATTAAAGAGCAATTGAGTGAGCGTGTGTGAGAGAGCTTTTCAAAAAGCTTTTTTTTTTGTAGAAATTTTGGAACAATATGTTCATTGGTTTGTGCTCTAAAAGTTCGCTAGATGAAACGAAATGCGCACTAACGTGAGCGATGGGCTGAAGGGGGTAACCTGAGTGGGAGAGGCAAACGAACTATTGCGGCGTCGAATATTTAAAAGAAGAAGCGACGATTAGAGATGTGAGAAGAAGAGAGGAGCAAAGGAACTGAGGAGAGCTTAGGCTAGCTAGCAATTGCAAAAAGAGCGAACGAAATGACAAAGAGAGAGAGAGAGAATTAGAGAGGGAAACAGGGCGGCGAGAGAGAGAAAGATAGTGGTAAAAAGATTTAAAGATGGAATAACCAGTTAAAAAAATACAAGTTATTATTTTAAAATAAAAGCACTATAATAAGTTAATATTAATGAGAGATTATTTCTTCTTTTTTTTTTATTTTTTTTTGTTAACTTTATTCCTAATAAAAGTTAACGCATTACGACGGGATTGGGAACTCTTTTATGTAGATCTATTACTAACTATAACACTTATATGCGTTTTACTACGTTCATAGTAAAGTACATAATCTCCATTGCAGATTGGACCAAAACCATTAAGAAGATTCAGGCTAGTGCCACGGTATTTGTTGTTATCAAGTTGGATTTTAATCTTCCAATTAATTGAGAACACATAAGTGGGAGGTAAATGATAAAGGGGCGGGGGCTCAAGTGCTTGTCCTTCCAGCTACACACTATAAATCGGATCGAGCCAAATTGTTTTGGCCAACACAATTGTCGTACACGAATGTGTGCTAAACATTCCGCACGGCCTTTGCATTGGCTGCCCGAGTGTGGAGAGGGTGGCAGTAGGTGGGGGTGTGGGGTGTGGTGGGTTGTAACGGTGTGGGATGTGTTGTTGTTGCTTTGACAATGGTCAATTGGTATACCGGGCAGTAGCTGACAGAGTTATGCAACCGACAATCGCACAGAGAGTTGTGGAATGCCCATTGACACCTAACTCTGATTGAATCTTGTAGTGTTGTGTAACGAATTAAATTCATTTCTTTATTTGCGTTCTGTGCAAGCCATTTTCTTAACAGTGTGTGTGTGTGTGTGGAAGTGTGGGTGTAAATTAGCATTTCTTTTTATATTATTTATTTATGTAAATCGCTGTTATATTCGCTTATTAGTTTAAGCTCTTTCCCTTTTACTTTTGTTGTTTTCTTTTTTTTTTTGCATTTACAAAGCGCAGTTATAATTGAAGTTTCAGTAAGTTTTGTTAGTTATGTTTTTGTTTTGCTTGTAAACATTTTGTTGTTGTTTTCTTTGTTTCTTTTCCTTGTTCTTTTTAAAGCGTGTATTAATATATTCGTCTATAAGGATATCACTCTGCGTTTGCAACGGAACTGCAACATTGAAGCCAAAGAATGAAGCGTATTTTGTTTTCTTAAGCAATTCGCTTTGCTTTCTTTTATTTTCGATTTGAAAGTTTTGAAGTAAAGTTATTGAAAGTGCGCTTGGAAACATATATGTATTTGGCGCGTGTCTCACATAAAGAAGCAGAAGCAATAGTAAAATTGCAGCATTTTGTAGTATGCTTAAATCTAACTTGAGGTTGAAGCAATTGTTTTTAAAGGGGGCAAAATTGAAATATAAAATCATAAATTGTTTACAATATTTATAAAAGAAGAGGAAGGATTCATCGAAAGAGTCACCGGATGTTTGGGGCAGGTCTAATGGGGGGTCGAGAAGTCGAGCGTGGTTTAACGACGGGTTTTGGGGGAAACATTTTTTGATTTCGATTTTGTTGTAGTTTTGAGTTTTGAGTTTTTGAGGTAGCAGCAGAAATGATAACAGCATCCCTTTTATGTACATAACATTCGCAGAACGAAATGCAAGTAGATAAAATGGAAGATCTCTGTTGCAAAAATGAATGTAGTAAAGCATATTTTAAGCCATCTTTTGTACAGTTATTCGTTCGATTGCTTCACACACATAGCCATAATTCGTTATCCAAAAAAAGATAGTATAAATAGTAGATATATATATAACAAACGCATATATATAAAGTTCGATTGAAGTAGAAGAAAACAATAGTAGTATTTTTGAAATGAAAAACGTATTTCACTTTGATCCTTTGAGTTTCCTTGCGGACTTCTTTGTGTGCTTACGTATGCGCAATTGTTAAGCTGTAGCAAAGATCTGCCAAATAATATCGTAATACTCTCGGAATCGTATTGTAGTACTAGGTATTTATCAAAACTTGCAGCAAACTGAACACAAAATCAAAATGTAAATAATTGCAATTAATTCTTATATTTTGTTAATGAATTGTAAATCAATAATGGAAACTGTTATACTCGCATGTTTACAAATATTTTATAATTTAACAACAATTACAGCAAACAATTGAAACACAAATCGACACCAATAATTAGGTAATAATATAATATAACACTAACATTTTGTATTCTTAATTCAAATTGAAATAAAATGTCAATTTTCTAAATTTACAGTTTTCAATTTCATCGACAACACTTAAGCAGCAATAATAATAAAGAAAATCATAATCACTAGCTGACTTTAACAACATTTGAAGCGAGTACTTGTATACTTGTCTTGTTAAAATCAACTCGCAAAGCTAACAAATCATTTGGAACACGTTAAGCACAACAACATTTGATTGACTCCCATTATAATTGGCAATTTCTACAATTCGCTGACAATTGCATAGAAATATTGTACATAGACAAGCGCTATACATCTACATACAGTTGCGGGAATTGTAAAGGTGCCACAATTATGATGAGAGCAATCGTTAACACAAATTGAGTACGTTTTGTATTGGTAATTTGTAAACAGAACAACAACAATTAGTTACGAATTATTACGAACGAATCATTAACAATTTGGACAATTGAATATACGTAAAAGTACGACAGCAAGTTAATAACAATTATTAGAAAGGTACATATAAGTATTTATATAGGAAAAGGAGCGTACTGTGTCTTTATTACAGAGCATTAAGACAGAAAATAATACACAGAGAGATATATATATATATAGAGAGAGAGAGAGTGAGAGAGTCATACACACATACAGCAAAAGAGCGTACGGTAATATGGTAATTTGGAGGGATGGTATATCGAACGTTTTGGTTTGTTGGAAATTGGATGGTAAAGTTAGCTTTGTTGTTTTTTTTTTTTTTGGCTATTTGTTTAAGCATCTTTAACTTGGTTTGGATTGTTAGATAATTTTGGCTTTTGTTACTTACCTAAGATGGATAAAATGACAACTACTACATCAAATAAATTCCATGGCTCAATAAAATAGTGATATCGTAAAGCGAATATTTTTAATAGACATTCGGAACTGAAAATAACTACGAATATCGCATTGAGATAGTCAAGGACCGCGTTGTACGTGTCCGACGCATCGTAACGATCGAGTGTCATGGTGAACATGTTAAGACCAATGAATAACATAATGATTATATCGAATTTCTTATCGGTTACTATTTCAAAGACTATTGCTTGTGGACGCCACTGTAAAATGTAAAATGGAGAATGGAGAATAAACAAAAGAAAAGTGTGGGGAAAGACACACAAAAGATGACACAAATGAAAAGGAAGGAGGGGGGGGGGGAATTGAAAACGATAAAGGTAACGATAACAATAACGGTAACGGTAACGGTATCGAGTGGAACACACACGAAACACAAGGAAGAGAAGAGAGATAAGAAAAAAAGAGGAATAGAAGAGTTTGGTATAAGTACAGTTAGTTAACCACGATTCTCATTTACTTATTTATCATACTCGTATACTAGACATATGTATGTATATATATATGATTATGTACATATACGGCAATAGTTTTAAGCGTTAATTGCACATTGCATTAATTGGCAGGCAATACCATGTATGTACATAGACATGAGGTAATTAGTTAGTTAGTACTTATGCATATATATCCTATGAGAGTAGGTCACAGTTATAAGTTAGTTTCATATCATATTTAATTAGTTAGTTCTTGTTGTTAACGTTGCGAACGTTGTTATTATTTGCATTATTATTATCATTGTTCTATTTATTGCATTATGGTTTCTTATGGTTCTTGGGTTCGTTGTAGATCTGTGCCAATAGCAAACTATTTCCTTGATTGATTGATCGGCGAGCGCAAAACCTGTATGTACAGTAAAGTATGCGTAGAATGGAACACATGTACATGTAAAAGTAGTAAGTAACATAGTATGTATGCATATTGGTTAATACCTGGAGTAACAAGTGTAACAGTGAGTCAGTGCGCTTGCATTGATTGATTTGGATTGGGTTGGTTTGGTTTGGTTTGGTTGATTGACAGACTTTTCATACACACTACTATATAGTACTATATCGCAAGGACAGACAGCATTCAAGATTGATTATTGATTGTATAATGATTACTGTATAAAACGTGCTGCTAGTGTCATTTGTCTCTAATATGTTACGTCAGTCAATTCGCTTCTCGATTACCGATTACCGATTCTTTTCGATTGTATTCGATTTTTTCGACATGCCACTTTTTCAGTTGTGTCCAATTCGAGCGGGTGACTAACGCTATGTTAAACATGCCCAAAACATGATTGAGTCACGTGCCAGTTAGTTAGTTAGTTAAAAGGAAACATGCACTTAGCTTGCCATTACAAAGAGTTTGAGAGTGTAGTTAGATACTTATACAGAGAGCGAGAGAGAGAGAGAAGGAGATAGATAGAAAGATATGTATGTAGAGTTAGAATATATACATAAATTATATTATTTTTTTTTTTTTTATATATAACAGTTTTGAATTTTTGAATTTTGGCATAAATTTCATGTTCGTCCAGCTTAAAAATGGCAGACATAAAAATGTTTAAGTACAGACAACCAAACGGACACAATACTTAAATATTGATATTGAAATTAAGTATAGTTATACAATATTATTGAAGAAAAACAGTAGTATGTTGAGAACATAGTATGCTTTCAGGAGTTCGCTCAATGGCAGCAGTAGGGTGTGATTCAAATTGATCAACAATGCACAAAAGTATATTGATGTATACATATGTATGTATGTTATGTGTATGTATGCATATGTATGTCGAGGCGTATACATACATACAGCTGTGCATGGCACACACTGCGGCAGCTATTCCAGCGACTCAACTTTGCGCTTGTTTTAAGATCCATTATTCAACTTGATCAAAATATTGCTAGAGAACAGGGCCTTTCAATTGATATAATTGCAGTAATGACAAGTTTATAAGAAATGTATACAGATTGCAAGGGTATTTGGCGTCGGCGTCGGCGTCCTGGTTGATGAAATTTAACAGTATTGAACGTATAACAGTCCGTATAACAGTATAACAGTTGTTGTATAACAGTATAACAGTTACATAAAAAGCATAATTTTTCACTGTACGTATAGAAAAAAAGTGTTTATCATATATACAATAAGTTGAAAGTATATACAATTAGAAGTACGATTGGCACAGATTACGCGATTACGTCGACTTTCAAAACATTTATTAGGTTAGTTTTCAGTATTTCTTTTATATATGTACGATAATTCGTTAATATTTGTTATAAGGCATACGATGGAGCTATAAATATGTACCTAACTGGATAGCTTGAAAGCAAAAACTATCTAAGTCTTTGTTTCGAATACGCAAATATTCATTGAAAAAGAACATATCGTAAATGGAAAGTTTTCAAACTCACATCGTTCTTTAACCTGGTCTATTCTTTTAATTCTCGTTATAAATATTATGTATGTTTTTGATATTGTTATTTGAACTTGATATGTCAGATTTGTTGTTATGCATAGCTTATGTTAAATTGGTTTGCTTGTTAGTTTGGTTAGTTTTGTTAGTTGGCTTAGTTTTGATACTTAGTAATGTTTAGTATATTTCATTTTTCATTTTCTTTTTTCTTTTGGTATTTCTTTTGTATTTTTGTTGTTGTCTTACCCTTGGTCTTGGAATGGCTTTTAATGGTTTTTTAGAGCCCATCTTTTTCATAGCATTATAGTACTTTTTCTGATCTTCTGTCATGAACATTTCTAATGATCCACCTGCTTTTTTCTTTTGCTCATTAAAATTATCAATGATAACACCAATGAACAGATTGAGTGTGAAAAATGATCCAAATATGATGAAGAACACGAAATATAAATACATGTAGATGTTCGTTTCACGAATCGGCTGCTTGTCCACCTGTTTTTCGATTGTTTTTGTGACATTTTCGTTATCGATTACCATAAAATCGATATCAAATTTAGTGTTGCAATTCGCATCAGTTTTTTTTTATTTGGGTGAATGGATCATTTTTAGTGTTATACGGCAGTGTTGTTGTTGTTGTTGTTGTAGTGTTGTTGTAGTGGGCCATAGTTAGTGGTTGTTGTAGTAGTTGAAGTGATTGTTGTTTGTAGTATAGTGTTGTTGTTGATGTTGAAGTTGTAGTTCATATAAAAAAGAGAAAAAAATATATAGATAGAAATGTTTGATTAATCAAAAATTACTCGAAATATCGATTGCGTTTTATATACATATATGTATATATCTTGTTTTTTTAAGCGCATAACCAGATGAATATATAGTATATATAATATATGTATGTATATTGTATGTATATATATATAAGTATATTGGGTGTGTATGTAAAAAGAGCATATAGAATGTAATAAGTTAGGCAAACTGGACAACATTACCTCTCGTGAATCGATTGCATCGTTCATTATTTGTATCCAGCCTTTGAAGGTGGCCACTTGGAAAAGGCACAGATACGCGTTACCTACATGATCGAAATTCATTGCTGAATTCACCCACGTGTAGTTCTCGCTTTCGCATGCATTGCGATTTGGTATGATCTCATGGCTGAGCTTCGTTCCATTAGTGTCTTCGCACTGTACCATAATCATTGGCCATCATCATTAGCATCGTCATTAGCGGCAGCATCCGCATCATTGTGGTCGTCGTCGTAATTGTTGAGATGATTTGTGGATATTCAATGTGTTGTTGTTTTTCGTTTTTTGTGGGGGGGAATTTTTTAATTTAATTTAAGAAAAATGTATTTCAGTTATGCGAAATTACACAAGGCAAATGGGGGTAAAGCCGCTTTTACACTGCCGCAACAAGCGCAACGATGCAACGATGCAACGATTAATAAAATGCACGAGTCGAGTGTGCTCGACTGGGCGTTACCCTGCACCCATCAGCTTTGCTTAAAGTAACGAAACTTTGTTACATATCCAAATTGTTTCACTTTTCATTAATTATAGTACGTGAGATATATACGAGTATCGTTGCAATTTTGTTGACAGACAAAACGGATTAATCGTAGAAATAGAGGCTTTATTGGGTCGAGATCGCCTGCCCTTATTTGAGCCTTTAGCCTTTAGTGTGTGCATTACTTGCGATATGTGAAATGCATACTTCAATCTGTTACATGCATGATGGCAAATTGATCATGTCCTTTTTGCAAGCAGTCGATAGTTGATGGGTATAGGGAGCAATGATAAATTACGGCAAGCGAATGTGACAGCCTCGTTGAAAAGCATAGAATTGATAAAAAGAAACTTAATGAATTTCGTAGGAAAAGAATAAAAATATCAGCTGGCTTGCAACATTCTCAGCAAACTTGTTGCAGCAACATGTTTGAGCAACTTGTTGCGACAGTCTAAGAGCAGCACTTCGTAATTTGAATTAGGAGTATAATAGTAGCTAAGCTCTAGCTAATTATAAATTCAAAATATAATTATTGAATAATAAGGCATTATGCTTAGTTTGTGGGAGTTGTGGGAGGATATATCGGGAGTAGGGGTGTTCGAGTATTATAAGTATAAGAGATGTGTGTTCGTGGTTTGTGTATAAATTCAGCAGCTAATTAGCATTTGATACATTTGATAAATTGTATTTTGTATTGATATTGCAGCCACCTGGTTGGGCTTGATTTCAGTTAATGGGGATTGTAGTGCAAAAGGCAAAACTAAATGCTAGTACTAAACAGTGTACTAAATTGGTTAGTTAATGGTATTTAATATTATTGTGCAACTGACTCGCCGCATTCGATAGATGTATAGTACTTGTCTCAAATACAATATATACAACTACGAGTACGAGTACTCATTCACTTATTCATGCTGTTTGCCCAACTGCAAAGCCTTGTACGAAAGCAATACAGTTGCCCAACATAACATATAGTACAAGACTGATATGTACAGCAGCTGACGGGTTTATAGTACGAGTATTTACAGGCATTTGGCATCTGGACAACAAGACAGGCTTGTTTCAGCTGCATACTATCGTGCATTAGCGATATATTTGATTGCTAGTTTGAATTTGGTTTTAAATCGATCAACTATTTACGAAAAATAGATGCAAAGATACGCATTTCATTCAAGTTGAAGTCGCTTTCGATTTGGATTTGTAATTTGTAATTGATAATTTGCTAATTAATTGCTGCTTGGATTTTGTAATCGAATCGAAAAATAGCACAAAATTGATTTGCAATAGTTTTCGATGTTCGATTTTGCTTTGATTTGTTTCTTTGGGTTGTCGGTATTTCATTTTGGAATTGGTTTTTTCTTTTTGGTTTGTTTTTGATTGATTGATTGATTGATTGATTGTCTTGAAAAACGTTTGCACGTACCTTAAAATATTTTCCAGCAAAAAGCTGTACACCCATTATGGCAAAAATTAGCCAAAATATTAGACACACCAATAGCACATTGAAGATGGACGGTATAGCTTGTACCAGCGCATTAACGACGACCTGGTTTATCGATAATTTGTTTGTGTGTTTCGATAACATAGCATTGTTATGAGCATTTTTTGATTGATCGCAATTTGCAATTGGCATTTGGCATTTGGTGGTTGATGGGTTGTCGTCATTCGCAACGATGTCGATGTCGATGGCGATGTCGATGTGGGGAATATTTTTCAAGGTTCAGGTTCGGATTGATGTGGAAAGTTGAAGGTTTCGGGATCGCAGAGAATTATGGTAATTATTTTGAGTATGATTGTTTTTTTTTCGTTTTGGGGGAAAGTATATAGAATATAATACAATAAATGCAGAGAGTTATTTAGTCAATTTAATAATAGTATTAGTTTATTAATTGATGAAATACGAGTTCGAATGTAAGTGTGTGTACTAAGCATGGTATATAGTACAATTGGTATGAGACTGTGTGTATGTGTTATGAACTACGAGTAGTAAATGAATTAGTGTTCAATGGCAGTGTCTAGTTGTGTTATTTCCTCTATTTAAATAAAAGCATGCGGCAGGCATTGTTAATCCAGCAATAGGCAATAGGCAATAGGCAATAGGCAATAGAAGTAGCAAAGCATACACTGTACACTGTACACTGTGCACTGTACAACATAGCATTTACATTGATGTGAAGTCAGAATAGAGTAGAACTAAAAGTACTTTCTAGTGCATTAAGTCTAGTTTAAGAATATCAGTGCTGGTAATCGTACGATATAACTATATAACTTAACTAAATACGAGAGTATGCAAATGGACTATGAAGGATACGAGTATCTCTGCTTGAAATTCCCAATTAAGTATTTGTTGCTAAGACAAGACATAAATGTAAAATAATGTCTGCATTCTGTACAGTTGAAAAAGCTTTAGTCATTGATCATTTATTTAAATAAAAAAACTAAATATGCTAAATGTGAAATAAAGAAGATCTTGTCCCTGAACTACATTTGAAATATATATGATACACATTATGCCAGCATGATTTGCAGTAGAGTTTTAATCATTAAACTTAATATGTAAATATAAGTAGATAATTACAGTCAACTATCTAAGGGATTCGATGGGCAAGCAAATATGTTAAATACGAGTATGTAATCTATAGCTACGGTTGATGAAGCATTTAGAATGTAACCTAGTATAAGAGTGCTACTTGAGTTGAGCCATCAGAGAGCAGAGAGCAGAGAGGAAGCTGGAGGCACGTGATTAAAAGAGTTAAAGTTTAGTTCTAATTAACTGAATGCAGTTGCAGTACGAATTAGAGTAAGAGTAAGAGTACGGTATTATTAAGTAAGACAATAAATGTGTTCGTATTAAAAAGAAATTCCAAAAAATACTAAAATACGGCAAGAGAGACAGAGACAGAGACAGAGAGAGAAAGAGCTTAGCTAATCAGTCAAATAGTATATTGTGGATGCATTCTAATTGATAACGGTATCTAAGGACAACAAATTATCATCTGCTGCACTTTGATTATTGTTTAAAATATGATATTTTTAAAATTAATTGGCATTTGTATTTTTAAGTTGTACTAATAATTTGACTAAATACATTTGGTTATAATAAACTAATTTAGAAATGTAGTTATAGTTTTTGGTTTGTTTGGTTTGGTTTTGGTTTTGGTTTTGGTTTTTTGGTGTGTGTGGTTTTTCGCTTGTTAGTTGTGGCATGATTATGTATAAGAGTAATACAGCGCGCGTATAAGAGTGGTATTTAAATATTGGTATTTAAAAAACGTTGTAATCGTAAATGATTGAAATTGCTACTGGATGCTGATACTGATATTGATACTGATATTGATACTGATATTGATACTGATACTGATACTGATATTGATACTGATATTGATATTGATGAGAAATGTAAGTTTGAAAAGTTTTGCTTTGTTTATTTTTGTAAGTATTTCAATGTTGTTTTTGTATTTTTTTTGTTTTGGTTTTGGTTTTGGTTTGTTTTATGAATGAAAGTACGTACCCGCATGCCCTGCATACGGGACATGGCACGTAGTGGTCTCAGTGCTCTTAACGTTCGCATAGTCTTGAAGGCTTGAATACCACCAGCTCCAACAAGTGAAGCAACGAAGTTGATAAGCGATACCTAGTTTCGATATAGTTCGAATAGTGCCAAGTTTAACAATGTAATCATTTAAATCATTTAAATCATCATCAACATTATCATCGTTTTTATATGGTTTGTTGGGTTTTTTGTTTTTGTTTTTGTAAAAGATACGACATATGTAAGTGTTGGTAAACTTTCTTTTTCATTTCTTTCATTTGTGCGTGTCTTCAAAGGTAGTAGAGGGTAGTAAAGTATAAAGTCCAGTCGTGCTTGTTCTGGTTCTGGTTCCTGTTCTTGTTCTTGTTCTTGTTAGCAAACTCAAATCGTTCTTAAATACATTTGTGAGTATGTATGTTGGCTGACATAAGCATTAAGTAACTACTAGCTGCTGCTTCTTCTGCTTTTTATTCATATTTGTTTTATATTTGACAAGACTGTACTCTGGTACAAAAAGGCCTGAGGCTTACAAGAGACACAGAGAGAGAGAGAGAGGCAGAGCGATTTCTTAAATGGTAGCCTAGTATAAGATAAGTATATAAGAGTCAGTTAAGTACTTGCAAAACATACATATATGTATTTACTTAGCTAGATAAGTATATAAGTAGTAGTACATGTACACATACACACACGCACACACACGCACACACACACGCACATATAGTAGTACGAGTACATATGTATGAGTATAGGACACGGCAAGTATAATATAATACTTAATATTATAAGAGTAATGCATGTAGTTGTGGTTCAAGTATACGCTACAATTGGACAAGTACAGCTCAACACAAACGAGAGCACTCGAGTTGCTTTTTTGTTTTGTTTTTGATTTTGTTTTTATTTTTGGGGAACAATACAACACAACTTGCAGGAGATTACAACACTCAAAAGTAGTAAGGGGAAACATAGAGAGAGAGAGTGGTATTGTAGTATGTAGTATGTTCGAGTATAAGAGTTGGATGGCTTGCGGGTAAACAAAAGTACTGAGAGTAGGAGAGTTGCAGAATCGAAGAGTAGTTGCCTCATTTGCATTTCGTCAAGTCAAATCAAATAGTAGTACAAGTCGGAATCGTAGTAGAGTACTAGCGTATGTTAAAGGAGTAGAAGAGAGAGAGAGAGAGAGAGAGAGAGCGCCTGTGAGTGTGTGATTGAGTGATTGAAGGGAGACTGGAGACTGAAGACTTTCGATGATTGTTCTAGTGAACAGTTACGCGCACACACACATATCGATAATAGAGTCTTGGAAGTTGTACTGAAGCATGGAAGTATAAGAGTATTCTCTCAACAGCCGCGCAACGCTCCACAATGGACGAACGTGGCATGCAAACACCAAATAGACATGAACCAAGATGATTGAAGAATGCTCATGGTCATGATCGAGTTGAGTACAGTTACAGAGAGAGAGAGAGAGAGAGAGAGAGAGAGATAGATTACAGTTACGAGTACAGTTACTAAGTGCTGCCACATACGAGTACGGTACGAATAGTAGTAGATTATTAGTTTACTTTACATTAGATTAGATCAGTAGTAGTATTTACAAGTTCCCCTTTCGAATGTCCTCGTTGTGGGCCTGGCGTTTGCATTGCCTTTTGGTCTATTGTGTAGCTGCGCGACGTTTCTCACTAGGTTTTTGATTTCATTGCATTGAGAGAGAGAGCGAGAGAGAGAGAGAGAGAGATTTGCGGTTTCTTCTTTTGGCTCTTGTCTTTATATTGACACATTTTTGCTCAAACTTTGCTGCCGGACTCGATTGGTTTTGTGGATATCTTTGGCTGGTTGGTAACATATGTTGCTGGCATGTGGTAGGTAGAGCAGGAAGATCGTTTATAGCCGAGACCAAGCGGGTGAGAGTGACTGAAGGTCGAATGTTGGATGCGGCTTGTATTTAAGTAAAACACTGCCACCACTGCGTATACGCAATTTGTGTCAAGTGACACGACAATTGCACTTGCAATCGAAATTCGATATTCGATATTCGACTGTCGTTTTCGTATTGTTTTCTATTCGATATTACTTATATACAGGTCGAGTAACATATTTACAATCGTAACGTACCTACAATAGGAGTGGCCCGAAATGGGGAGAATATTTTCATATTTGTTCGAGTCTTTGTACAGTGGTGGTGCATCAGGTTTGTACATTGTACAAATCAAATAAGTATTCATTTAAATTATATATTATTTGTATCGGTGCCGCTAAGTTTGAGGTCTGGTTCAGGGGGTGTCTTTGATTCGGTTACGGGTCGCTTTGCAAATGTATATATTTATGTAGTTGGGTAGTTGGGTAAGTCAATGCTACTACGAGTATATCCGCTAGGCACTACCGTTATATTAGATGTGGGTATGGCAATAAGAGGCTCGAGGATATTGTAGGCTAAGGGACACTATGGCAATATTACAGTTGTTTACAATGGGGCGCGATACGAGATTGAGGGAAAGGGTTGCGTTTGAACCAAACTACTTGCATACATACTTAATCTAGTCGGAGAGTATTGCACTGGGTGTATAACAGTATAGCAGTATAACAGTATAACAGTACTTAGCACTAGATATACATTTGATAGATACATATGGTACAACTGTCAGACAGTCAGACTTAACTAGTCTAAGTTACTTTGCTATTCATGTAATTTGTTCTAGACGGCTGCTTATCACTATTATTGGTATATAACAGATATGGTATAACAGTTCTCAATACATAGTATATATGTTACAAAGCTAAGCGTCACAGCATCAACGTACATACATCATAAATACATATGTACATACATATTACATACACCCATCCCACAAAGGCAAAGCCCCGCCCAACATAATACGGAATACGGTATGGGGTTATCACAAAATACATACATATAAGCATAGATGTTATACATAGTACATACATATAAATTGATATTGATATTGATATTGTTGTACAACTGCTGAATGATTGGGGAATACGATTAAGATATTATATTATACAACTGTTATACAAGTATGTGTGTATAGTGTTATACGAGTATATGCGTGTTCGAGTATATGGCGGGGAGGGGTAAGTTACAATTGGGGGGGGGACGCACAATGGTAGATGAAACACAAACACAAAAGATCGAAATGTGGAGAGTGGCTAATATAACAGTTAGCATAGCGCCGACCTATCAACACACAGATACACGTACGTACAATGAGATTGGCATTTGGCATATGTAGAGTAAGTAGTATGTAGAAGAGCGTATAACAGTTAGAGCAGCTGCAGCACTGATCGAGTCAGCAGTATAACAGTTTAATGTATAACAGTTAAGTACAACAGAGAACGATAAAGAGACACAGATAAAGAGAGAGAAAGAGAGAGAGAGCGAGAGAGAGAGACGCAGCTCGCAGCTGAAGGCTCTGTACACAACAGTTATTACAGTTAGTTCGAGTTGATGTCTTTCTGATTATATTGGTGGATACGAACAACATTTAATAGCATATGCATGTACATCGATATGCACACTTGGGCTAGCTGCACTCACACACACACACAGACACAGCAATATGCATGTAGTAGACATGTATGTTTGTGTACGAGTATTTAAAGAGAGTGAACAGAGCTAGACTTAGAGCGAGCGCGATCAACACACAGATATGTATATGATAGAGAGAGAGAGAAAGAGAGAGAAGAGACACACAGAGAGAGAGGGAGAGAGGGTATCCCGGATGGACACTACTTACTTTCATGCCCTCCCAGCGCGAAACGGCGCGCAATGGCCTCAAAGCGCGCAGGGTCCGCATCGAGCGGAAGGCGGGCACATCGTCGGCTCCGGACCAGACCGCAGCCAAATTGATTAGCGATAGCTAAACGACCATTACACATATTGAATGCATAGTGAATACTTATGTATTAGGGTAAACCACTCACAATCGAAATCGAAATCGAAATCAAAAGCACAAACGAACTTAAGAGATGAACGGAAAAGTCGAAATGATCTAGCCAACACAATCATTGTAATCATAATCATAATCATAATCATAATCATAATCATAATAGTAAGTACTACAAGTATGTTAAATGTATGAGTGCAGATTGTTGGTATTTATGCTTAGACTAACTAGGTAAATGACTAACTAATTTGTTGGCTAACTCTATTTTGGACTCAACTGGGGTTTTATAATGTATGTTACATGGTTTGCTTACGGGTCGATTGACTACATTGTTATGTTATATGTTACATATGCTACGGTTACGGTTACGGTTACGGCTTACTGTCACTTCATTTGAAGAGATCTCCTAATAGTCGAACTGTTCAAATTGCAGCATTTAACTAAGGTATCGACATATGTATACTTTATACGCTGTTTTTGTTTGTTTCATAGCAAAATCATAAAGCAAATACAACAATTTTCCAGTCCAAAAAGTCAGTCTGTGTTTTCTGTATTCTTTTTTTTGTTTTTTGTTTTTGTTTTTTACAGGTGTATCTATAGAATAAGAGTATATATAATATACGAGTATATGTACGTATCTATCTTTTGATTCAGATTCAGATTTAAATTTCGACTGAGATTCCGATAAGTAAATCAAAAGGAGAGTGTTCGAAAAGAGTAATAGGTGTTGTTGTTTCTTGGTAGTTGTATAGTATAGTATAGTAGTTGTTGTTGTTTTTGTCAGCATGGCCAACATGATCACTTACCATGACAATGACGAAATCAAGCCAGCACCACGCGTTCGTGAAGTACACTTTGAAGCCGAGGGCCAACCACTTGATTAACATCTCCAAGAAGAATATAACCGTAAATATTCTGTCCATATAGTATAAAATATCCTGCAGTATGGGCCTTTGTGGCAGATGTACATCTTCTAAAGCCTGTGTTTCGACGCGGTATGGAGTGGATGTTGTGGTTGTGGTTGTGGTTGTGTTTGGAGAGGAGGGGTATTCGAGTTATTTGTAAAAGAAATGCATTACAAGTACATACAAAATTTTTGTATCTAGAAGCATTTTGTATAAGAAGCTAGATAATCGATAATCATAACAACAATTAAGGTAATTATGTTAATGTAAGTGCAGCCGCATATTACAGTGGCCTTACTCATATTACAGTGTCTACTCTTGTTTCTTTTTTTCTTTTTTTGTCTTTGTTTTTTTTTATTAACATTATTATTATTAGTACTTTTGTTTTTCTTTTTGCTCAGTATGGTTTTTTTTTGGTTTTACACGCAAGAAAAAAGGCAACTTTGTTCAATTATTGGTTCGTGTCTTTTTCTTCGTTTGTGGACAACTCAAAGTCAAACGCAATTAAAGAAAAATTTTCAAAGAAATTGAAGACAAAATTCTTGAAATAATACGCATAAGCGTCTAACCAGAAAAGCTAACGCTAATTCTACACAAAGAACCCTCAACAATATATGCATATTTGTATATTTGTATATACATAACACACAACACACACACACATAAGCTCGTTGAAGGCCTGTTCCCATTTTGAACTGCAATATCAATGTTGGCGGGAACACTTTCGGCTTGAGCAAAGACACAAACCGTTTGACCAATGGTTTGTGCCTAAGCCCAAGTCGAAAGTCGGCTTCACGAGGTTCATTTGTCTACGATTTAAATATCGCATTTCAATTGAAAAGAACTTAAAATAAATCAAATTAATTGAACTGCTACTGATAGCAAACAGCTCGCGGGTGGGCTGCAAATATTATATGTACGAGTATATGTATGTAAAATATGCTAATTTGTATAATTATGTTTTGAAATTGACAAACAAATTGAGGAGCAACATTCGAGTCCAATGAAGGAAAGCAACATTTTTATTTGAGAAACAAAAATAAGTATTGGTTTTGGTTTTAGGAAGCATCAAGGCAAAAGCACTGTGAAATGTGTTGCTATCAGTGGCATTTCGAAATAAAGACTTGAATAAATGACATTTATATCGAACAGTAGTAAATAATATGAGTTCCAGGCTAAACTATGCTGCACTAGCAAAACTCTAAACAACTCTAGAGTTAAATGATAAACCTAAAAATAAATGAAGCAATCAACTTTGGTAAAGTTTAAGCAAGGCTTGATTAACTACTTTTGTTTTTTTTTTTGTTTGTTTTTTAAATTGTAATTAATGAAATTATTTTTACGAATTTGCAAACTGCTGCAAGTATCTTGCAGCAGTCGAAAGTCGCAAAAATATGTCTTTGACTTTTGTTTTTACATATACATTTACATTTAAATTTAAAGTTCTTCTTTTTTTTTTAGTTTGTATTGTTTTTTGTAAGTAGTTGTAGTTGTAGTTGACTTACCAAAGCTAAGCTACTCATTAAAATCATAGTGATAACAGCTGTTTCAAAATATTTATTTTCAATTAATTGAAAAGTTTTCAGTCGTAAATTGCCCCATCCTTGCCAGAACGGCGAATCTTCGTCACCGGCTAAGATTGGAAATTTCTTATAGTACGAATCGGGGCAGCAATCAGCTGGATACTCGTCAAGTATATCCTCGTCGTTAGCGTGTATTATGATATCACCATCGAGTGGGCCCTCCTCGCATTCGCCCTCCTCGTCGAGCTCCTCGTCGAGACCTAAATCCTCTTTACTGGCGTCGCGCTTCTCCTCGCCCTCCATCGTTTCGGCGCTACCCTTGTGGCTCTCATCCTTGAATGGTCGATTCTTATGGCTACCATATGAGTTAATGCTGGCAGTGTCGTCGTCCTGTAAGGACAAACCTCTATGGTTTAGCTCGTGTTCCAGTCTATTGTCTTGGTGGTTAATTGAGTTGCCAATCATCTGTATAATTATTCATATATCATATATATATATATATTTTTTTTTTGTATTTTCGTTTGTTTTTTTCGTTTTCGTTTTCGTTTGGAACGATTTCAGTTCAAGTGTCGGGTTCAGTTGGTTGGATTGGTTGGTTTATCATTTTTTGTTTTTTGTATAGTTTTTTTTTTTTTGGTTGATTGGATTTTGTGGAACACACACACACATAACAGTACACATATAGACAGTTATATGTTAAAGAAAAAACAAATGATTGAACGAAAAGGAAATGAATAAATAATATAAATCAATTGGTTGTCGTTAAGAAATTAGTCTATATAATTAAGTAACATACTCGCACATACGTATAATAAAGTACATAGGCAATTGGCACACATTATATGCATATATGCTGGATAGATCGGAGGGGCGATCGATCGACATACACACACGTATATACGCATGTAGAGACTATGCATTTATTACAGCAGCACATAGTAGTAGTAATAGTTGTAGTAGTAGTAGTAAGTAGTAGTTAGATTAGAAGCAGAAGCAATTAGGTAGGCTGGCCTCGACTTACCGTTGCATTATTAAGATATTTGGATTTCTTCGGCTTATTGTTTTTCATGTCGCCGTGTATCGTAAACTCCATGCCATCTCCAATGGCTACCTCCAGCTGTGTCTGCTCCTTGATGCCCTTCTTGATGAGGCCATCGACGAGGATCTCGTCGTGTCCCAGCTCCAGTTCGTTGTCACCATGCTCTGCAGATATACAACGACAAACGCCCTTGCCTTTTTCGTATCCGAATATCACATCGCATTGCGAATTATATATATTATAGTATTATATACACACACATTTAATTTTCGATATGTACATGTTACATAATATATATATAGGTATGGCAAATATCGACAGGGGGAGAGAGAGAGAGAGATAGATAGATCCATGAGCAGCACATACACATATGCACAGTTGAGCGCGTATATGTGTATGTGTTAGCACATGAGTATGGGTTGGGATGATGGAAATTGTAAGGCGAATTCACAGCGAAGCGAATTCGCCGCAAGCAGTTGCCGTTCGCAATAGTTGTTGTTGTTGTTGTTGTTGTTAATTGTTGGTTGTTGTTGGTTGTTGTTGTTTTTGTCGTCGTAGTTGTTGTTGTTGTTGTCGTTGGTTGTTGGTTGTTTGTTGATCGATTGATTAATTTGTTGGTTCGATAATATGAAGCGTTGATACATCGGCCAATGCAATACGATTTTTATTTTCGATTTTCGATTCGTTTTTAGTTTAAATCATGACAAAGTGTAAATGAAAAAGAATATAGATAGTTATGCGATTAATATCATATTGGGCTGTCAATGCTTGATTACGACACATATGTACGAGTACGAGTACGAGTAATGCAAAATGCAAAACACAAAACAAACGAGTAGATATCGATAACTGGATTGCTTTGCTTTCAAATGAACGAGATCAGTACAGTACTGCAGTCGATGACTATAGTCGATATTACCATAGAACACTGAGCATTCCGTTCCAGTTGGCACAACACAACAGCGAACAACGATAGGATACGATGCGACACGAGAACGATATCGCAAAATGTGATCTGATCAAGGCTCCTAGGGAGCTGGAGCCGGGGCCAGGGCCGGGGCCGGGGCCGGAGCAGGAGCTGCTGAGTGAATTGTGATAATGATTGCTAGTGGCATGATTATGCAGTTATCGATAAACACAACAAATGATGAATGATACGATCTGTACTTGTGTGTCGAAAGCGGCTTTCGATCTTTTGACGAGACATGAATATTACATAACCACTAAGTTTTACATTTAAATACAACTTGTTGATGAAATTTAAGTGCTAAAGTTTTGGTTATTGTGGTTTTTTGTTTTTCTTCTTTTTTTGCTTTTTTGCTTTTTTCATTTTGTTTTGATCATAAATAAATTCCATACATATACAATATACAATATACACAGACAACAATAATATCGAAAAAGAAAAGTTCTGTAATACTAGATGAAGGATCAAATCCACTGTTTTACTTTCAATTTATATAATTTTTCGTTACAATGGGCAACTATTACATAATGTTATCATTACTTTTATATTTGATTTATTTTGATACCGAGAGAGAGAGAGAGAGAGAGAGCGACTTTTGTAAACGATTAAATAGTTAATTTCATTAGAATTTCGATATTGTGGAGGCCCAAAAGAAATGCTAATCGGAATTGAGGGTGCAAAAATATGATGGGAATGTGAGGGAAATATGAAACCGATTGAAAAATCAAATCAAAACCTCGAATTACCCAATGCTATATATGTATAATAGATAGAGAGTACGACGAGCTCTAATTGATAACTGAGATAGACTGTATGTACATACGTATGTATTAAAAATATGAATGCAACGAGAACGAGTACGACGAGTAGCGAGACGAGAATGGGTGAAAGCAAAAAGTAACGAGTACGAGTAACGAGTAACGAGTAACGAGTAAGAGCGACAAGTTACAAAGAAGTAAATTTCAATACTATTACTATTATTAGCATATATATTAGTATACTATACTATTATTAGTATACTATAAGGAAATCTATTAATGTTATGTATGCATGTATGTTGTTGTATGACAGTTGTTCGACTAAATTACGCAACGAATCTAACGCTATGAATCTATCATATACATATATGGTAGAGGTAGAGGTGGAGGTAGAGGGGGTGGGTGGGTACTTGGGCGGCTATATATTATATTATACGAGCTAGAGTCGGTTATGAAGTGAGCTCTGGATGTTCCCGCCCGGATGCATACATAGGAGTATAAATACAGATACAGATACAGTTACAGATACAGATACATATATATAGATATGGATATATTTATGCAGATATTGATGTAGACAGATACACACACATACACATATATACATACATACATACATACATACATACATACATACATACATACATACATATGTACATATGCATAGTCTCTTGAGGTTATCGAACAACAACAATTATGTTCAAATCGAACGGAAACCAAAAAGAACGAGTACTTAATTTCGAGATGACATTCGTATCGTTTCGATGAAATGCTTGTTTGTAATTTATCGATAGATTTCATATGAATGATTTGCTGGGATTGTTGTGGGGAAAATTGAGGTTGATTGAGGGCGATTGAGGTTGAGGGAAACTAACTAAACAGAACTTGACGTTTTATTGCAACATATTGATTACAATTACAGACGAATTGGGTTTTTGGCTGAACTAGAATTTGCAATTTGATATTAAATAATTTGTTTGGTTTTTGTTTATTTTGTAGGCCAATTGAAGTTAACTTGAAACGCAATTAGTATAAGTATATATCATATTGATATTATATGCAGTATATATCATAACAGATTATATAATTAAAAGTAGTAATAGTTTGAAAACAAGTGGATAAAAACCTTCGCTCCAAATCCAACTGATCTGGTTGGTCCTCTCACCTGATGGTTGATCACTTATTTGATTTGTCAATTTGTTACGTATTAACTTGAAACAATCAGCAATATTACGCTTAACCCAACTTTTAAAACGGCCAATGCGATTAAAGGCCTCGGCTATTTTGTTTGTATCATTGTCGGCAGTCGGTGCTGATAAGCTAGAGGAGCCAAAATTTGACAAAAGCAAGGCTAAGAAAAGATTAAGAACCTGCAAGTAGAGCATGCAATGCGATGCACTCATCAGTCGAGCAATCAATCAATCAATCAATTCCACACACTTACCACAAGATTGCCGATGACAACGGTCGCCAAGAAGAACGGAATACAGGAGACATCGCCCACATACATGCAGTCCCACATGGACTCGATCCACTCGCCGCAGAGCACCCGGAACACGATCATGAAGCTGTGCATGAAGTCGGTGAAGTTCCAGCGCGGCAGATCGCCATCCGGAAAACGATCTTTGTGATCTGTGCCGCAAATAGATAGACTTTGAATGTAGTTCGAATATTTCCAAGCACACTGGTTAATGGTTTCACAATTTAAGGATTGGTTTTTGGTTTCACAAATTTGTTTCTTTTTTTTTTTTTTGCGTGTTTCTAAAGCCACATACAAAAAGCGTGTGCAAAGTGGCAGCAGCACCCATAAATAACATAGAGTATGTAGTGTTGTCGAGTCAAAATCGTACAAGAACCACAATCAAATTCAAATTGGAAAACCAAAAGTTCAGAATGGAAAACAAATCGCGAGCTGCCACAAAAAAAAAAACAGAATTTGCAGATATGCAGTTTGTTTCAAGGATTAAACTATAGTTGATATGGTACAGTATGTAGAGTAGGAAAAAAAGAGAGTTTTGGAGTAAATAAGCTAGAGGAAAAGTTTTGCTCATTGCACGCTAAAGTCGCTAAAGTACTTACTGAAGACAATGCCAACTGGAGAGGACCAGGCAATTCGAGACCCAAAACTCAACATGAACTTAAACTTGAACAGAACTTGAACTGAAACTGAAACTGAAACTTGAACCGATACTTAAATAACTTTAACAATGATCTTCTTTGGCTCGGACGGAATAAATAAGAGTGTTTTTGAAATGAAAAGAAAAGAGTTTGAGGTGTTGCGACTTGTGCTTGGAACATTGACAAGACACACAAATGAAACTAACAAACAGTTACAGCGGTTGTAGAGAGTCTACCATTGCAATTAATTGAATTTTCATTAATTTCGGTTGTATTTAAAGAGTAATCAACTATGCAATTTGTAAGTAATTGCAATTACAAATAATAAACTGCTATCGAACAAGAACTTGAAACAGATGAATAACTTAAAGAGTATAGACCGAGCCCTACAATACACATACAAATTACAGATACGCACACATATACATACATGTAAAGAAAGACGAAACGTAAAACGATAAACGATAAACGACAAACGATAAACGACAAACGATAAACGATAAAACGCACATCGACAAAGCGCTGTTTTCGGATGGCACTTACCATGATAGTTCTTTCCGAACAGTTGCATTCCCATCACCGCAAATATGAAGATGATAATGCAAAGTACAAATGTCAGATTACCCAAAGCGCCCATGGTGCGGCCCATAATCGAAATGAGTAAATTAAGTGTTGGCCAAGACTTGGCCAATTTGAATACACGCAGCTGCACGATTGATTTTTAATATTTTTTAATTTTAAGATTGATTGATTTGGAATTTAGTTTTGATATTGATATTGATGTTTTGTAGTTGTTTTGTGATGATTCGATTCGATTTGATTCGATTGTTAGTGTGTGGGAAGTTAGGTATCATTCATTCAGTTGTTGGCAATTGGTGTATGGGAATATTGATATCGATCGATTTGAATTGTTATCATTATAATTATCATCATTGTCATTATTATTTTCATTAGTTTTTTTGGTTTGTAAGCCGGGCAAAGCATTAGGAATACAAAAAATATTGATATATAGATATAGATATAGCATTATGTTTGGGAAATGCAAAAACTTGTTCAACTATGAATTCAAAAAGAAGCTACGAAGTGACCGTAGTTAATGATGTTCATCATGCACAGCAATTGCGACCGTTGACCTTTAGACCCTATACCGTAGACCGGCAGACTGTAGACTGTAGACTGCAGGTTTGCAGATTTAACCATAAGCACTGTGCTCATTTCGAATGCTGTGCATGATTCATTCATTCATTCAATTGGCATATGTACATAACCTTTAATTCTTAAGCTAATTATATTACGTATACGATCCATTGGCTTTGCCAAACATTTCAAAATGCGCTCAAAAATTCTTGCTTTATCCGACTAGAATTTGTCAATTTGATTACTCATATTTTTCTGCTTTTTTTTGTCATTTCAATTGCTGAAGCACAATGAAAATATAAAATTCGAAATCGATATAAAAAAAGCATTTATAACATATTTCGTTGTGTTCTTAAGTCGAAGAAGGTGTTCAACTAGGTAACATATTTGGCAAACAAAATGATAAACAAATCAAAAACTTATTGAATGAACTTGTAGTAAGAAGTTGAGAGCAAAACTTTGAGTACTAGGAAAATGCTTGGTACGATTAGTTAAGTTGAGATTAGATTAGATTGGATTAGATTAGATTAAGAAAAATTATTTGTTGCACGCTAAGAAAAACTTGCTTTTTATTTGCAGTGGTTAATTTGTTTGTCTGGTTTGTTTTTTTGATTTTTGATTTTTGATTTTTGGTTTCTGGTTGTTTTTTTTTTAGCTTTATTTGATTGAAAGATAAGGAGAGGATAAGGGGGCTTGGTGTGGGGTTTTGTTGTCAGTTGGGCATATAGTTTAATACCTGTGTAGTTTTTGCCAAACAGCTGCATGCCCATTACCGCAAATATGAAGATTATAATGCATAAGACGAAGGTCAGATTGCCCAGAGCGCCGACAGTGCGACCCATAATCGATATGAGTAAATTTAACGTTGGCCATGATTTGGCCAATTTGAATACACGCAGCTGTAAATTGGCACAATGCAGTTAACATTAGCGTGTGTGTTAGTGTATGGTGTGTATGGTGTGTGTGTGTTTGGTGTGTGTTACAGAGAGAGGGGGGAGGTTAGTACGCGATCATTGAACACTTGTTGAACATCATCATAACATATACCATACTAAGTAAAGATCTGCACGTAAAACTAGCTTAGGTCCTGAGCTAACTAGAAGTAAACACCTGGATCAAGATTGCTACGGATGCTTACCAAACGAAAAGAACGCAACACGGACAGACCCTGGACGCCCTCGAGGCCCAGCTCGAGCAGTGAGAGGGCGACAATGATGAAATCAAAGATGTTCCAGCCCTCCTGGAAATAGTATTTGGGACTCATGGCCATCAGCTTCATAGTCGCCTCAATAGCAAAGGTGGCGGTGAAGAACTGTCGATATAGAGATGAATTAAAATATATTGTTTAGTATATTCAATTTGCTACTCACATAGTTGCCACTCTTGAGCACCCGCTCCATCTCCTTGTTCATGTCGTGATGATCCATGGCCATGAACATGGTGTTCACAACGATGCACAGCGTGATGAAGAGCTCAACAAATGGATCGAAGACGATTAATGAGACCCATTCCTGAAATTTCAACCAAACCCAGCAGCAGTCCCACACACAAAACACATCGATGCCCTTGAGTATCACTTCGAGTGCCTTGTCTTTGAATGTCGGCCCATCCTCGTCGTCGTCCTCTGTTGGGAAATAGTAAACGGAGACTGAACCATACAAAAGTTTGTTATTAGTTGTGATTTGACCAACTTTGACTCAGCCAGATTAGCAGATTTCTTTTGTTTTTTTTTTCTGTTGTTGTTGTTTTTTAGCAGATTTCTCATACGATCGAGAAAGTATTTTTCTTTTCTTTCTTGTTTGAAGCTTCATTGCATTGGAAATTATTCGTTAGCTTTTCAGGTTAAACGGAAAGAAAAAACACTGTGTATATGTGTTTTGTTTGCGAGTGTGTGTAGGTGTGTGTGTGTGTGTGTAGGTGTAGGTGTACGTGTGCTTTATTTTTGTTGTTGTTCGAAAAAGAGAGAGGCTTTTATTTGGAGCGCTTGTTTAAGTTCAAGGCAAATCAATAACTAACTACTTTGTTACTCTATACTTTCTGTTCGGTTAGTCTATATTAGTTAAAGCAGCTCCAATACTGAGATGAAATATTTGTTTTGTTTTTGTTTCTGTTCAAACTACTTGGTGCACGCTGGAACTAACTACGATTAAAGTAGATGAAGGCTTACCGACTGACACCCAATTTCCCATGCCCAAAATGGACAAATGGACTCGGACTGTATATAGATTCGATAAGTTGAGTGGCAAATTCTAAGAATATTATTGGTTAGATATTGAACTGGAATTGGAGCCCGTCAATCTAAAAATACTCGATCATCGATTGGGTACTAAAGCGCGAATTATATTCCAATACAAATGTTTAGCATTCAGTTCGCAGCGTAGTAAGTAAATCAAGTTCTAACATATGTTTAAATTACGAGTTGTTGTTGCATTAGAGGTAGGGGGTGATTGTGACTGACTACTGAAAAAAAGCATGCGCTAATCATATATTATATATTGTAGTATGAACGAGTATGCCAGACTTAGACTAGGTTAGTTTGATTTGTAAAGTATTCAAAATATTAGATATAATTAGCGATCGAATTACAAGCAAGCAGCTACGAAACAAAAGCATTAACTCTATGGTACAAGTCATTAGAATACTTAGTAAGAGAATATATAGATTTGATAAATATTGGCATGCAGTTGCTAAATTAGTCAAAAACCAAGTCGAAAAACTAACAAACTTTGCTGTGTTTGATTTATTTGATGTAAAGAAAATCAAAATAAAATAAATTTCAAATTTCAAATGAACATTTCATAATGTTTACCAGTTATTGTTGTCCAAATGTAGTATGTGTTTTTGAGCCTCTCTGTTTTTTATGCTTCCAATTGAACTAACCGTCAAGTTGAGAACTTTACTTTGCCTCTCTCCACAGCTGCCATCGATAAATGCATCGAATTATAATTGTTGCAATTTGTTCGCGCTGATAAGTATGCTATGGTTTTTGTTATTGCAATTTGAGGCAAAGTATAGTTCGGCACTTGAGTGTTGAAGTTAAGTTTTGATTGCAGCAACTGTGTAATGTTGTGCATTGAAGCAGCGGGTAGGTAACGGTAACGGTAACGATAACGGTAACGGTAACGGTAGCGGTGAAGGTGCAGCAAGCTAACAAAAGCTTAATGGAGGAAGTTTTGGAAAGCGCCAAAAAGTGTTGCCTACTTTTTTGGGCTGCGGCTAGAAGCGAAAAGGCAATGGGCAATATAATCTGCAGTTGTGTGCGTGTCTGTATCTATGTGAGCGTGTGCTTGGATTGTTGTCAGTGTGTGAGTTTTGTCATACAAAATTATGAAATTGGTGGAATGTGTTTGGCTTGCTTGCTGCATTTATTTGTTTTGTAAATTGTTTTTTTTTTTTGTGTATTATTTTTGTTTTTCGTATTTTCTTTTTTCTTTTTTTTTTGATATTTTTCGCTTTCTTCTGTTAGCATCAACGGCATTAAATAAAATGGACGAGTCAAAGAAGTCATTCATTTGGGTATACATATAAGTATATATATAGTTAAGTATAATTATTAAAATAGTTAAGTATGTTGTTTTTGTTTTGCTTAAGTTCTTTTGAAATAACTAAAGTGGAAAACAAAAGGATAAATGAGAATACAAAAATATAGATATAGATAAGTTAATCGTAAATGCAAGTGATTAAAATAACATATTATTTGCTGGCAAATGTTCTCAAATATGTTGGGTTTCTCTTCGTTTTGAAAATGAAATGAATATAAGGATATTAGCTGGGTTAATCAACTGATGCACAGGCTTCACATGCAGCACGCTAGAAATACATATATATTTCAAGTCAATCACTCAATCAATCCAGCGATCCATCAATCAATCAATCAGCCAGTCCGCAAAACCCTCATGCGCCATTCAAACCAAAAGCAAAACGAAATCGAAATCGAAATAGAATTCGAAATCGAAATATAAAAAAAACCAATTATTCTCTAGACAAAAAATGAGCTCTCAGCACATATCCGATATCTGATCTGATGATAGAAAGTTCTATGAATCGAAATTGATTTAGTTTTGTATTTTAGATACAGATTTGTAGATAATAGAAATATGTATAAACGAGTATATTTAAAAGGCTATGGGGAAAAAAATCCGTTGTCACAGGAACAAACGTTACGGCACTTAGACTAGAATATTATAAATTCAATTCATACAGCAAAAACGAAAATGCGTTAAATATGATTTGGTTTCGATATATTCTGGTTGCTTAAATATGTACATCAATCTCTGAATTATCGAAACGAACGGAAGAAACAATGCACATGGAGGGGAACACAAAACAAAAGGAAAAGTACAAGACGATCCAAAAATATTGAGTATGTATGGCATAGAGATAGATATATATGTAACATTTGTACGAGTATGTGTGTATATTCAATGGTAATGTAGTCAAATGTCAAATGTACAACATGACGGCAATGCAATACGATACGATACGATAACTATTATATGCAGATCAATTGACTTATCGATAGTTTGCAACTTACCACCGCGATCACTAGCTCGACTATGCCGACCAGCGGCTTGCTCAATAATATCATTCAGGACCATGACATCTACGGAGAGAGAGAGAGAGAGAGGGGGGTTAGAAAGGGATAGATAGATAGATAGTGATGATGGAATACTCACCTTTCATGTCGACCACCGTTTGTGTCTGGACGGGCTCAATAAAAGGATTGTCGTGATGTTTGATCTTGCCCGCTTCGTCTGTGCACTCCAGGCCGATTTCCTGCACAAAGACAAAGATATTGGGTAATCAATGCTCGTGATCGATTCGATCATTACTTACGTAGTCGCGATCGACCTTGTGATTGGTGTCCAGGCAGGTGGTGCCGCCATTTGTGGCGCCCACTGATTGATTGCGTGTATTGCGATTGCGCAACTTGCTCTCCTTGGTCATTGTGCTGACGCCCATGACGGCCATGCCACCGAGCAGATCCCCATGTGAGGTGTACGATATACGGGACTGATGTGAGGTATACGATGAGTGTCTAGAGCCTAGCGAACAACAGCAAGCAGTTGCATTAGTATGTAGTGTCGTAAAGTGAAGTCAATTAAGGTAAATACCTAAATTGCCATAATAAACTGGCACTATGATGGCCCCATTCTCCTCGGACATGGGCGTCACGGCGTTCGAGTCATCGGCATATGGCAAGTGTTGCTGTGCATCCTGATATGTTGACAATACGAGCGGCTTGCGATCGCTGCCGGGTATTCCGAAACGGCCACGGCCATTGCGTATCGTGTACTGGTATTGATTTGACGATTAAACTACTGGTTAGTACATAAACTCACACAGACTCTTCAAAAGTATCAGTAACAGTTGCAGTTAGAGTAGTGGCAGTAATAGTAGTAGTAGTAGTAGTTCAAGTATTTGTAGTAGTTGTACTTGTGATTGTAGTACTCAAGTTGATTAATAATTAAGTTATATATTTGTCAAAGTGGTGAGTTTGTAGCAAATATTATGATATAAGACAAGAATATTATTTTGGCAAATAAAAAGGCCAAGTTATTGGCATGATTTGTATATGAGACATAACAACAATAATAAATGATTGTAGAACCCAGAAAAGTAAACAATTAACTCAAACTGAAGTACCATAACTCAAACAGTAATTGACATAACCGGCACATATACATACACACTTGATGGGGCCCTATAGACAGGGTATGCACACAATGTGGGACAACAGACAGACAAACAGATACAGAGAGACAGAAAGAGAGAGAGAGAGAGACAGAAAAATAATTGTTTATATCAATTCGAATCGAATTTGCAGCTCAATCAAATTAAAATCGAGAAACAAAATCATAATTAATCTTGTTTTTACTGCAACTCTAACTTAAAAATCAAAACATAAACAGACAATAAACCCATCAATGGTAAATGAGAAGTTATTGAACGAAAGACTTTCGGTTGAAGTTTGACAGTGACTGAGCCAACCGTGACAGTGGCAGTGACAGTGACAGTGACAGTGACAGTGACTGTGGCAGTGCCGGTGAAGGTGACTGTATGCCTTATTCAGTGACAGTGACTGTGACCCTGACCGTGACTGTGACTGTGACTGTTACCGTGACTGCGACTGTGACTGTGACTGTTGCCGTGACTGCGACTGTGACTGTGACAATTCAAACATGTGCAAAAACAGTGAACGCATGTGTCGCATACTGCTGGCGAGAACGGCTCATTTTCGTTGATCTGGCAGCACTGGCAGTTAAGCTGCCTGCTACGAAATGAACAGTTCTTCACACACACACACACAATTGAGTCACATACATTTATACATCGATCATATTGGAAGTAAGAAACACACACACACAATCATACAGACACATCGGCCGATAATACAAATACTGAATGCTTTAGTTAGAAGAGAAAGAGATAGAGACAGAGAGAGAAGGGAGCAGTGACAAAGAGAGTGAGAGAGGTGAGTGAGAGATACTCGTATGTAGGTATATGTAGATCAAGTTACACCAAACAAGACAAAATCACAAATGAAATGTTTGTATTTACTCAGATATTTATATTACAAAAACAAACAAAGTATACGAGTACAGTACGTGTATGTTATTTAGGTATAGTATGTTAGAAATATCATTATGTATACGAGTATAGTAGTAGTTTATAGACAAATACGAATATTGTACGAGTATAGCATGAAGGTGAATGAGAAATGTACGACGATTAGACTTATATGCAAAAATATGTATATCGAAACAGATAAACAGATATGTTATATACGAGCAGTAGTCATATATATAGAGTATGATTAAAACTATAACAAAATACAAATATGGTAAATGCGCCTCAGTGAAAGCCCAACAAAATGACAGCTCACTAATCGGAATTGTATTAAATACAGCTAGATGTGTGTGTGTGTGTGTGTGTGTGTGTGTGTAGGGAATGTATGAGGTCTAGTGTTGATGAACTAGAGCCTTACCCTAAGACTCTTAACTACAGCTAAAGGCGTGTCTGTGTTAATTTGCGTGTGTATGTGTGTGTGTGTGTGTTGTAGTCTTTCGTCCCTCGATTATATATATTTAATATACACTATTGAAAGTTGAATTAAAAACACAACTAAATGAACTAAATGAAATGAATTTGGCACATTAATTGCGCATTTCTCAAAAATCAGCTGGAGCTACAAATGTCAGGAGTGTGTGTGTGTGCCTGAGAAGTGTGTATAACAGTTTAATAGGCACACACACACACACTCATACATAGGTGCAATTTATGAAGGCATCTGCTTGTTTGATATTCCAACTAGACGAAACGACTATGATATGAGATGGTTAAAGGCGAATTGTAGTTGTTGTTGTTGTTGTTAGTTTTGTTATTGTACTGGTTGTTGTTTGGCTGTCATTGATTGAAGGAAACAATACGTGTGGTGTGTGTGTGTGTGTCAGTGTGTGTATGTGTGGTGTGGTGTGGTGTGTGTGTATTGGGCGCTTACCTTGTGAGAACTACGTGATCCCCTGCGTATGTTAAACGGTGAACCAGGTAAGGATAAGGATGTCTAAGTTGTTTTTAAGATTTTTGTTTTTTTTCGTTCGTTTTGTTTTTTACAAATAAAGTATAAATAGAAGAAAAAGAAAAATTGAATCAAATAAAATATATTTATGTTGAATAATATAGATATTTCCTGTTAGTTTAATTTTCTTTTTTTGTACACAATTTTACTGCAGTTGTTAAAAGGAAAATATCACTTTTTGTTGCTGTTGTCTTATACATGTATATTTATAATAGATATACTTTAAATTGTGTTCAACTGTAATAATTGTGTGTACGAATATATGTGTATGAATGTGTGAGTATACTCAGTATGAACACAACACTACAACAGATTTATGAACTTTGAATGTGCCCCAGTTGAATGTTGTTGAATTGCAACTAACATATTTAAATGATTAATACTCAATAGTACGAGTATTTGTCTTTTGTAAATAACTATGTTATTACGTAGTATATATGTATGTGTGATTTCTCATTAGTTTACTTAAGATGTACTCTTTAGAAGTACACTACAGCAATGGACTTATGAATTAATCACTTTTTATATTGGAAAACTAAAAGTCAATGAAACGATTCGACAATTTCCAGTTTCATACTAACAAGGTAATCAAATGAAAAGCTTTACAAAAATATATGTATAAAGTTGTTATTAACAAGTATAACTAAGTAATCGAAAACATATTCCAAATTTCTACAGTCTAGTTTTCATTTGAAAGTTCTTACGGATGCATTTCCAAACTGGTTCAAGATCAAACGATAACTTTATGCGATACTTATCGCAAAAAATACACCCTACAATGTGTGATCGTTTTGAATGTGTGTGTGTGTGTGTGTGTGTGTATGTGTGTGTGGGTTCTACAGAGTTCATAAGTAATCCCATTTTCTCAACTAGAAATTGTTCACATTCTGTATTATTGAAGTGTAATTTTCAATAGTTTTTCTTTGTTTTAGAGAAATAGAGAGTAAGTTAGCAAGTGTGAGAGCAATAGAGAAATAGAGAGAGAGAGAGAGAGATAGAGAGAAACCTACCTGAGTTGAAGTGCTAACAAGCTCAAAGCTATGAGCCAGCGATAACGATTACGATAACAATTGTGAGTATAGTATTTAGTATATCGAAAGGCGGCTCTGAGCAATTAAATGTTCAGTAAGAACGAGCTAGCAAATGCAAGAGCGAGACAGCGTATTGTGGTATTTAAGTGAAAAGTTCGATTTCGATCGATTTCAAATCTAATCGAATCGAATTGAACTGAAAAAAGAATGACTTCGAATAGCCGAAGAGCAAATACCCTTGCAGTTTGCTATAAACGGATAAACGATATCGATATGCAATAGGCGATAGGCGATTCAACTCACGGACTGCCATCACTGCAAGGGCATCAGAGTCTATTACGAATGTATTGTAGAGTATCTAATGATTCTCAGGCTGCTCTGAGTTTGACTGACTTGTGAGTGGTGATCAGCTCGAATTGGTTTCTTATCGTAAATATTGTATCGGTGCCAAGTTTTGGAGTAGAGCAGATCTTGTTATGCTTCAGCCGCTGTGCGCTAAGCAAATGCTTGCTTAATAATTTGAAATATCAAAAGTAACTATGAAGTATACAATAAGAGGTGTGGGTGTGTGTGTGTGTGGGTGTGGGTGAGAGAGAGAGAGAGCGAATTGATGACATGATACAGCATGTTGTACAATATGCAACACTGCAGCGATTAACTGTTATCGTTTATCGGTTCACGGTGCTAGTGCATACTGTACTTTCTGTTTCTGTTTCAGTTCTGATCTGATCTGATCTGCATGATGTAGAGTATATGTATGTTATGTTTGTTAGTTGTACTTAAGTTAAGCTTTCTTCAGACATAAGTTAGTTTAGTTAACAAAAGGTCAAAGCAACGTTCACTTTATATTTGCATGCAAATGATAATGCAGCCATTGAAATAATCAAAATCATTTCACAAACGAAATCACAGAACGAACCAAACACAGATAAATATAAAGAGAAATAGAATTAGAAATGGAAATAGAAATTTAATTGAAATTGAGAAAGTAATTAAGGAAATCGAAGGTGTTTTGTAGTTGAATGGAGAGCCCAAGCTGAACCTACGCAAAGTTGATAGAATATACGAGATACGAGTATAGGTATCAATCATCTATTTGTATGCATGTACTGTGTGTGTTTGTGTGTGAGTGTGTGTGTGTGTAGAGTCAAGCACGAGCGTAAAAGAGATTTCGACTGATTGTGAGCGAAGAAAGTTGTTGGGTGTTGAGTTGAGTTGATAGTAAAGAAGCCTGAAAGCATGTTCTTTTGGTTTGGTTTGGTTTGGTTTGTTTGCCACTTCAATCGTGTGATCAATCAAACAATCAGTCTCAATCAATCAATTGAAGCCATTCGCATTTGTTTAGCATTTGTTGTCGTCCTCAGTTTTAATATTTGCTTGCATTGTAATGAAATTAAGCATCGTTGTATTTGTAATTTGTATTTGGTAATTTGTAAATTTGTAAATTGGTAAATTGTTAATTTGTTAATTGTAATTGGTAAGGGTTAATATATTGTATATTGTTTCTTTAGTTGTTGTTGTTGAATATTTAAGAGTGGAATTTGATTTTGATTTTGATTTTGAGCTCCAATCGCGTACAACTGAAAAGTTTTCACCTAAAGCATTCCGAGCAATGAGTTCAACGTAAAAGTCCAATAAATTTCACGTAAATCAAATGGAAAAATTCAAAAATGGAAAACGAAGCAAAGGAAAATTCCAGAATGGAAAAGTTTCAAATGAAAATTACGTATGCGAATGCCAATTAAAAGAGCCAGCTAACTACGAATACAAAATACCAATAATGATCTGATGAGACTGCCTACATATACACACACACGGACACACACACGCATTCACGCACACACACACACAATTACACAATGAGACTGGGCATGCAACTAAGGCAAAGTCCTGTTTCTTAATGCAATGCTACAAAAAGGCAGACTGGATAGATACAGAGCAGGATATGTAGGTATATAGAGAGAGCGGTATAAGGAGGAAGAAAGAATGGAAGAGAGTCTTTCGCTCCCTGGCGAGTTGCATGGAACTAAAGCTAATAACTATTGTAGATTATTTGTACAGACACACACACATAGACACACTAGTCGTTAATACGATAATGGTAGGCAAAAGGAATCAAGAGACACTATTTATGATAAGTAGTAGCAAGTAACGAGTAACGAGTAACGAGTACGAGTATATTACGGTAAACACGATATGCATTTAAGTAGCAAATAGTACGATCGATTCAACAACAAAATGAACAATGACAATTTATAGTATAAACCAAGAGAGCACAACAACTAAACTTAATGATAATGAAAGAGTTAACTGCAAAATTATCGTCTCGTTAGCTGCGCTGCGCTTTAAGGGGAGGCATTATCAGTGAGTGGCTGAAGGACAATGAGTAGCAAACTAGTGCTAGTCCGAGGAAACGGGCGAGAGAGAAGGCTGAGCTCACACTCGACACAGAGAAAGAGAAAAGGTAACGAGTAACGAGTAGCGAGTATCGGGCAGCAACGAGTTGAACCAAGGTGATGGGAACGGAAGCTCGCTAGGGAACACAACGTTAAGCAAATCAGGAAAGAGAATACGCAACAAATTGATTAAATCAGAACTGAAGAAATCAGAAAAATCCACAAAAAGAAAAAAACACTCATTCAGAACCGAATGAATTGATAAGAAATATAGACCGGCCATTTAGCTGCGTATGACAAAAATGTTAATCGAAAATCGAATTTGAAATTGGAACTGCAAACAAAATCAAAGTATAACATATATAGTATATATTTATATACATAGAGAGCATATATAAGTACATAAAATAACCCATGTTGACAAAACCGAAAAACACAATCAACTACAGTTGACAATAAAAATGATAAGCGATAACCATACCGATAACCATAACGATAACGATAACCGATAACCATAAAGATAAATACAATATAATTATAAAAGTTGTAAGTTAAAGACTAAAACGGAAATCGAAATCGAAATCGAAACACAAAATGGAAAATTATATTATTGCGCTCGGAATACTTACCGTGCTCACTTTACGAACTTTGGTAGCTTGGTGTGCTGTGGTAGGTGCTGGTTGTCTTTGTATAACGCTCACCGACTCCGACTCCACTTCGACGCTTCGTATGGACATCTTCTCCTTGTTGTTGTCATCGTTGCCCTTCTCACCGCCCACGAACAGCTCATAGCTAATGCACGAGTATGTCGGACTCTTTGCCATCTCGGGATGCAGTGCCGCCTCCTCAGCAGCGGCAGCATCCGCTGCCGCCTGTGCCTGGGCATTGGCCCGCTCCTCCAGCTTGGCAGCCTTCGCAGCGGCCGCCTCTTCCGCCTCCTACAATGACACGATGCACACAGTTTATCGTATGGCAGTTCTTGCAATGGGTGCGCATTCAACATCGGAGTATATACATATATAACATATACATATATATATATATTCATATTCATAAGTATGGGTATTGTACAATTGGGAAGGTGTGTTGGACAACAAACTGAGGGCAACCAACTACTCATTATGTCTATGGAAAGTAAAAGTTCAAAATAGTGCGGTGCTTGGTTCGGGATCGGACTGTATTAAGGGATTTATATAGAGATTGAGATTGAGATTGATTTGGATATTCATATTCAAATTCATATTGTTATTGAGGGAAAGTTCAAAGTACAAGTCTAAATTATTTTTCTTTTGTTCATTGCTTTTTACTTTCAGGTGTTGAATTTTGCATTAGTTGAACTAAAGTGCACAGAAATGAAAAGTCGACAAACACAAGAGAATGCATAGATATTCATTCATATATTGTACGAGTACTCGCATTCATGTGAATGCAAGTACGAATACGAAAGGTGAATAGAAGTAAGAAAAGTTCTCTTGAACATAATATGCCAATTGACAGATGGCAATTGGCATACCAAAGAACACATCGAAATCATATGAATAACGTAAATGAAGAGAGAGTGAAATAAGGTAGAATAAGGTAAGTTGATTGATCCATCACATATGCATATGTATGTATGTGTCGATATACAAGTATTACGATTGAGTTATACATTTACAGTGAGAATAGGTGTATTTATTGTACAGCTCTACATGATATTGTAGCAAGTACTGTATGTACATTGATGTTAAGTACTACAATGTGATAATAGATAGAGATAGATAGTAGATAGATAAAAAGATATATTGTATATATATATATATAAGTATAAAGAGTGAGAGAGAGAGAGAGAAAGGTATCATCACACATTACGATTAACACGTAAATGATGTACGATTACGATAACGTATACGATTAATTACGATTACGATTACGATTACGATTACAATTAGACGAGTAGTTAGTAATAGAAATTTGTTTGTTATACATACATATACGAGTACAAAAAGAAAAAAGCAACTCTGTTCTTAGTGGTAGATATTTTCAATGATCAATTCAGCTGTGTGGATATTGAGATTGAAATTATCTACCCATTTTAAGTATTCAAGTGGCTTATGGAATGGTTTCTTGGTTCTTGGTTCTTGGTTCTTGGTTCGTTTTGTCGTCCATTGGGCATTTGCATTATGGCATTTGGCATTTGGCATTTGGCATTTGGCATTTTCTGGGTCTCTACTGGCTTTCTACTTACACGTATCGCCTCCTCTTCGGCAGCCTCCTCTTCTTCGGCCTTCTTTTGCAATTCGTCATATGACATGGCAACAATGGCCAAAATCAAATTCACAAGATAGAATGAACCTAGGAAGATGATGACTATAAAGAACAGCATGTGCCATGGTCCAGCGGCGCGCAGAACCAGCTGATACAGATCCTCCCAAAAGTCCTGCGTCATCAAGCGGAATGCCGACAGAAATGCCCAGCCAAAGGAATCGAAACTGGTATAACCATAATTGGGATTCGGTCCGAATCCCTGCAAACACACGTAGTCGTCATCGCATTGACTAAGAACGTGAAACGTGAAAGTGTTATACTTGAAACGTGTTATATTATATATGTACATATCTAGAGGCCACTTACCCTGCGCCAGAGATGTTGCCGCACAGTGGAAACGATATGCCTTCGTCTTCGGAATACCAATTGCTGCTATTTCGATTGTGATAGTCCCAATTCTCGTCGGTCAGATTGCCCCAGGAGCCGTCTAGGGGGAACTTCTTGATGCATTTCTGTGTTAGCACGCCCATATAGATTTGCAGGCCCATCAGTGCGAACACCGAGAGGGAGAACATTGTCAATATTATCACATCGCGCAGATTTTTCACAGACTCAATGACAGCGCCGACAATGGTTTTCAAGCCTATAATGCGTTTAAGTGTTAGCAGTAAGACAGTATGCAGGTATAACAGTATGCCAGTTTGTCGTGTCTAGCAGTATAACAGTTCGGTCATGTATAACAGTTTGGTCATGTATAACAGTTACAGAATTGATAACATTTTGACATTTAATGCTCTAGTCGTATCATGTATGATAGTATAACAGTTGGTCGTGTATAACAGTATGGTCGTGTATAACAGTTTCACACAATAATGTACCTGGAACAATGGCTACGGTCTTAAGCGCACGCAGCACCCTAAACGTTCGCAAGGCTGCAAGATTACCTAAATCTATACCCATGGTCACATAACTGCATACAATCCATCGTAGTTGTTGTTGTTGTTGTTGTTGTTGATGTTATTAGTTTAACGATGACAAAAGCAAATATACATACAGATGAAATGTCATTAAGTATTGGCAATTGGAATGCTATTGATCTAAGTAAAGTATGTAGTTAAGAAATAGTTGTTGTTGTTGCGTACGAGAGATAATGTTTGCAGTCGTTAGTAATTACAAATGTACGAGTTTTGATTAAGAGAAGCTATGTTAAGTAGCTGCTGCTGCTGCTGCTGCTGCATCATAATCAAAATAATCAAAGCAAAAGACAAATCATTCGAATCAAGCGAAAGGGCAAAATGTACACTCGTTGATGTGCAGATGTGCAGGAGAAGAGAAAGGTTAATGTACATATGTGCGTGGATTGGGGTTGGCTAGCTCTTCTCTCCCCACCCCCGCCTTCCTCCTATCGTCCTTCACTTCCAGCCCATGTGCCCTCAACTTAATGATTCATTACGAAAATGCGCCACAAGCACAACAAGCGAGAGCTCTCTTAGTGTCACACCTGGGGCAGGCAGGTGCAGCTCCTGCTGTCACATCAATTGCGAATGTATGCATGTGTGGGTGTGCTATAAAAATATTTATATATAGCTCGTACAATATTGTACACTTGGAGGTATTGGCGTGTCCTGCTAATGTCCATTTGCTTGAGTTGTTTTTGTTTGCTCTACGAGTATGCTGTCAGCCTTTGGGAATTCAGCGTTACTTTTGCAGCCACCTTTCATTTATATTTCATGAATATTTATCGATCTAGACGCATATAAATACAGTCAGCACACACACAGACACACACATGGAGTGCGAGTACATTCATATTGCGTGCAAGTTGGCCATCTAATTGTGCTGGCCTCTAAACTGTTTGCCAGCATTCTCCACTGCCCCCTCGCATCCCGTCTCGTATGTCAGTATTATCTAAGTGCTATGCATACGCTGCAAGTCTATAAATTCGAGTGTGCATTCGAATTCCCCTTTATTTAGCTTGGCTTTAACTCTGCTCTGCTCTGCTTCGTTTCGTTTTGTTTCAAGCGACGCCTAAAAGCGCGCTTTAAATTGTTCTCTCTCCTCTATGCTCCATTGTATGTATGTGTGTGTGTGTGCTGGTGTCCAAGGCTGCGAGTCTATGCGGCGCCAGCGAAACAACGCTGCACGAATAGCCGCCAATCCCCGTTACAGTAACCTCGAAGTCAGCTGCCACCCCCGTCCCCGTTCCCAACTCCCAATACTTCACTCTCCTGGGCTGTGAGCTGCCGCTACTCAGACAAAGGGCGCCCAATAAATGGTTAAAATGGAGCAAAAAGCAATGAAATGAAACTGTCACGAAACCAACACAAAAAAACCGAAAGAAAAGCACAACAAAAGCAAGAGAAAGACAGCGAAGGAGAGGGAGAGGGAGAGGGAGAGGGAGAGGGAGAGGGAGAGGGATAGAAAATAATAACTTGCATGACCAAATAAAAAACCAAAAAATTTGTTTATGACTTTGGTCTGTGTGTGGATTGGAAATAATCATAGTGAAATTCAAATAGTTGTAAATGTATGTGTGTGTGTGTGTGTGTGTGTGTGTGGATCACGTCATTAGTAACGGCACAAAATAAATCAATAAAAGCGCTCAACTAACGCGACTTTTTCAGCCCGCACATGGCGCATGTATAATTTTAGCTGCCGTTTGCGACGTGTTATTATTGTTAATGCCGTTGTTGTTGTTAACCTGACATTTTCACAAGCTTGCCACGTAAGTACGTGCCTACGTATGTGTATGTGTGTGTGTGTGTAGCAAAGGGCAATTTATCGCTCAATTGTACAAGAAATTCGTTGGTTAAATATATAAAATAAATATTTTCATTTAATTGAATGTTCAACCAGGCGTATCTAATGAATGCCAATTACACACACACACACACACCCACACACACCCGCACACACACACACGCACAATTATGTAAATGTAGATTATGTCGAAGGAATTAATAAATATTGAGCAATAAATATGTCTAATTGGTTATCAGAATTGAACTGAATATTTTAAATGAAAACATCAAAAGAAGAAAATGAAATTTGCATTGGTTTTTTGTTTTATTTGCTTAATGGTCTGCTAGTTAATTATCATACGATATGTATTAACTACAATTGCATTAATTAAATGCCTGACGAGGGAAGAGTGAAAAAAAAAGCGATTGCAATGACAATTAACTGACACTGTCAATAATCATGTTACGATACGATATACGATACGATATACGAAAAGAAAAAGAGGCAAAACAAAAGTGTTAAACACAATATACAGATATATATATTTATAGATTGTAGTAAGTAACATATACGGATGATTTCGAAGCGTGATGAGGATGATTTCATTAATGATTCATTAATTGAATTGAATTGAATAGAATAGTTGAAATTGTTATTGTTGTTTAAATAGTTTAATAATGTAACTCACGCTAAAGCTATTACTACGAAGTCCAGCCAATTCCATGCATCTCTAAGATACGTAAACGGGCATAAAATGAAACCTCGTGCCATCACTTTAACAGCTGATTCAAATGTGTAGATTCCGGTGAATATCACCCTAAAAACGAATTGAATTTCGAATGCAATTTGTTTTTTGTTTTTTTTTTTTGGTTTTTTTTTTGTTTTTTGTTTTTGTTTTTCGCTTTCATCTCAATCTTGCTGCCTGCCTTTCATTAGGATTAATCAAGTTGGCAAATGAAAGTTCGGCAAACCGAAGATTGGCATACACTTGCAGTACAATGTAAAGTTAACTTAATGATTATCAAATAGCAGAATAAGGTTGAGCAGAGTGCGGCAGACAAGTAGAGGTATTTTTCATTTTTTTCCGATTTCATTTGAACTGCGAGTGTATAACGGTAATTGAAAGAACACATTATCCTATGACAAAAGAAATGTTAAATCATAAATCACAAAAAATAAAATCGAAAAGAAGAATATTCTTAGGAACTGCGCTGCTTCCAATTGTTGTGAAGAGAAAGTGCTAAGCTCTCGTTAATATTGTAGTTATTTAATTACTTAGATTGCTTAGAGTTAACTTAATGATTAGCTTAACCCTGTAGTCGAGTGTTAACACAATTCGGAGCTCTTCAAACTTATTGCAAACAATTGCAATTTAAAGGTAATCCTTGTGCTTCGATTCACCACAATGCGTTTGACCTGAGTGGAGAAACTACTCCACAAAAAAAAAAAACAAATAGTATTGCATATTGCATAATAACATAGCTGACAACTGTAAACTGTAAACTGTGAACTGTGAATTGGCAATTGGCAATTGAGAATCGAGAATCGGTCTATTGGCAAACTTGTAAATGGGCAGACATCAAAGGGTGCAATGGTTAATTACGACTAGTTGAGATTGTAGATAACATTGTACCTGTATGTTAGATAGGCAGACAGTCGATGCAATTGTCAATGTCAATAATGGTTAATACTTGATAAAGGACTTGCGTTTAGTTGCACTGCCTCAGCTCTAGCTAAGATGATATGTGTGTGGGCGTTAGATCAATACGACGACCTTCGGCCTGAATTGCAGCTGAGGCAGCTGTGTCTTCTTGGTTAGTCAATTGATAGATTTAAGTCGACTTGCATGTCATACAGACAATTGAATAGATTGAGAGATAGAAAGATAGACAGACAGACAGACGGTCGTCCAGTTGCCACGACATTTGCTAGCAACTAGTTCAAAGTCGCTGCGCCGTGTGGGCTGCGTTTGACCTAGGCCCCAATGCCTGTGAAGGACACTTGAGTTGCGTTTTAATTGCAGGTATTATGTTTTTCTGTTCTGCCCACAAGTGCTGCCCACAGCAGCCAGAGCAACCAGAGCAGCCAGAGCAGCCCAAGTAACCAGGCAACCAAGCAGCAGTTGCTGGCGACCCACATAGATTGCGACAGCCGACTGCTTAGATAGACACAAAGTTCCCTCTCTAGTTCACTCTCTCTTTCACTGAATGTGTGTGTGTGTGTGTGTGTGTGTGCGAGGCTGCCGAGGGATTGGAGGGTCTCAAGTTATGCGGCACAGCAGCTGTGCCATTTTGGGCTAAGCGCAGCCGCCGTCGCAGTTGTCAACAGAGGCCCTGAGAACTTGGCCCAGGACGCCAAAGGAGTTGGAGTAGCACTTCTGTCTGTCTGTCTGTCTTTATGTTTCACGTACCAAGTTCAAGTGGCACACACACACACACACACACACACATACACACACCTGCGTGGGGACTAACGAGTATTTTGTTAGGGTGCTCGATTCTGATACCAAATCTGCGACAATCTTTTTGATATCAGCTAAAAAAATGACGTAACTCTTTTCACTTTTAGTTGCTTCTTTAATCGCCATTTTGCACTTTCAAGCACTTTGCTCGTTTTATTTAATTTGTTTGCTCGATTTGTTCGACAACTACTGTACGATATTACAATTAAGTACATAAACTATGTACAATTACGAATTGGATTACTCGATTCTATATATGGACTAGTTATGGAGTACTACTCGTATATATAGTATGTGTTTAGTAGGTAGGTTGGTTACGCATCTATGCAAATCGAAACACAATCTGAGATTGCAATATTTGTGGCACTTTACAATAATGAGAGAGAGCGCAGGAGGATTACAAGGGTCTGGGTTCGACTAAATATATAGCGAAATCTATGTCTAAATTTATACCAGATATATATGTTACGTATGTATGTCTACTTTATGAATACCAGCTCTAATTACTGCTGTTGTAGTTGTTTAGTACTTGCTACTCGTAGTCCTCTTACTCCTATATACATCTGATTGGTTCTATTGTTCTAAGTACTTTGGATTATACAGATTATGTATGTACATATACGAGTATACGTTAAGTATAGTTATATATTATATATGATATAAATATGAGACTAGCTAGCTAATGGAACTAGAGTTAAGTGCTACGATAACTAACTAGTATTTATCGATATACAGACATATATTTTGGTATGGATCGGGAAAGTAAGCGATACCTACACGTACATACTCGTATGTAGGTCTTAATACTACTTATAAATTAACATATGTATATAGTATAATAATAATGTTGTTTACTACTACTTATTAAAGACTAGCAGCTACGCCAAGAATAATACTCTAGTTTATCGATTATAAAAATGTGATCGAATTCAATTTGATGGATTGGTATTATATCTTTAGTTTTTGTTTTTTTTTTTTTTTTTTTTATTTTCTTTTTTTTTCATAAGTACGAAACGTGAACAAACCAAAACCAGCTGACCAATTTGTATGGCCAGTTTGTATATATATAACATAGTATGTATGTAATTACATATTTAATAACAAGTACTCGTAGTTTGATTAAGATTTTATTTTATTATTATATTTAGTTTAGGTTGACTACAAATCGATAGTTAAAGAGCGCCCAGGTATCTAAATGCATTTCGATTACGGCAATTTACAATGAGGTATTTGAGAAATGTGTCTAAGCTCTTATTTCGATTACGTTCGATTACGTTTCGATTAGTTTCGATAGTTGCAAATTGAAATAAGTACGAGTATAGCATAATTAGATAGTTTAATTATTATAGATGACAGTATGCACGTGATGTAAGTACAATCGAATGTAGTATACGAGTATAAAATATTATATTACAGGACGGGGGCAGCATTCAACAGGTTTTGCCTGGCAGACAAAAGCTGTTGAGCACGGCACGGCACGGCACGCAGTGCAAGTGCCGTTGTTTTGCTGTCGACGACAAGAAAATGATTTGTTTCATAGCAATGAACTTTCAACTACTACAATAATGTTGATTTACTCGATCGGTCGATCGATCGATTAATTTATATATTTTACAACAAATTCCTCTCGTTACTAAATTTGCTTGTATTTGAGTTTTCTTTTACCTTTCAGGCTCTTGCAAAATTTGCTACTCACATCCGAAATGTGACTGTTATTTTTACTGTAAATGTAATCGTTATTGTTATACTATTACTTTGGTTTGTTGTTGTTTGCTTTTGTTCTTTTGTTTTTTTTTTTTTTTGTTGCTAATTTTTGTTGTTTTTGCGTTGTTTTATTGAAAGAAATTTATGCTTTGACCTAAATACACGTCTGCATCAATATCGAAAAAGTTACATTTAATATATAGATATATTTATATATATATGTATAGTAGTAGTACGTAAATATATTGATTATATAGCATATAAATATATATAGTTACATATAGATAATTAATTGTTGTCAAAAAAAAGAAAAATATACGAAAAGTTTAGTTGTCAAATCAAATGGGTAAAAAGAAGGAGAATAATAAATCGAAAATCGAAAATCGAGAATAGAAAATCGTAAATCGACGGTAAAGAAAATAATCAATTTCAGCTAAGTTCTGCCCGATACATAGATTAGATAATAGATATGTGTATCGGGCCATCTCTAGTTAAACTAATCGCAAATGCAACAGTACTTACTCAGTGGACTCGACCGTGGGCGTTGTCGGCATTATCATCAAAATGCAGTTCACGAGAATGGTGGTAATGATAAATAACGAAAATAATGGATGCACTAAAATGTAAATGGCCACACGACGTATCGGATTGAATGGATCGAGCAGCCACATTGCTTTTGATGCAGAAAAGCGAAAAATATCTTTTCCCTTGCTTACAACTACGAATGTCTGTAAAACGAGATATCAGATGTCATTATAAATAGGGAGTGCACACGTATAAAGTATACGCTATGTCGATAATTATAGCTCACAATTGTGTTGTGATAGAAACAGGGGGTGGGGGGAGGGATACTTACCAGTACATTGCTGTAGTATGGATCGATATCCTCGAGAGGAGTGGAGGCCAATTCCGGCGGGAAGCTGCCCTGCAATCGAACAGGTATTGGCACACCCTGTTCAAGTGTAGGATCCGGTTGTGGACCTTCATCCTCGTCCTCGTCATCATATCGGATCTGTCAATGCGGCACGTTGAACATACACACACACATACAGATGATGTTGACACGTCCATGAATACAAAGAACAAAGAATTGCGCACACACATATTAGCATTAACAAATCGACACAAAATATCAGTCAATCATCAGCATTCATCGTATACTCAATACGAGTACGTATGCGTGATATCACACACACATACGCACACGCATATGCACACGCATACACACATACGAGTACACACATAACATAACATATAGCACACAAAGTAACATATGTTTCATGTAGTAATAGTCCATTCTCATGTTAACAAGTAGTTGGGTAGTATTAGTAGTAGTTATAGTAGTAGCAGTAGTAGTAGGAATAGGCACATTAGTAGTATATAAGTAAATACAAATTAAAAGCTAAACATAATAACTAAAACCATCAACATCATCATCACTTCAATTGGCAATCATTTTAATCGAGAAGTATTTTTTGAGGAATTTCGAATAATATAGTAGTTTCACTTCGGAGAGAGCTAAGTACCATAAATGTACATAGGTTTGAAGAAGGAATAGTTTAGTATCAGAGATTGGTAAATATAAAGCAGGTAGCACACCGAAAATACAGCAAGTATTTTATTATGGGGGGCTAGACTGTTATGCAAAAGATAAAATCAAAATGGACTTGGACTTGGACCATTGTTTCAATTCTTAATTTCATCATTGCAATTCAATAGAGCTTTTCTCTATAGATTGAAAATAAACTGTAAATAAAGTAAGGAGAAGAGTAAAATGCGTGCAAAACATTGTAGGCTAACCAGTGTTGGTTAGCATATCAAAATTATAAATGAAAGCAATTTAAAAATAATATGTGTATAAATTGATTGCATGCCAAAAACAAATCAGTGTTGACGAACCAGTGTTGGTTAGTTGTCCAAACCGAAAGCAATACTAGTATAACCAGTGTTTATAAGTGCCAGGTGTAGAATTTGCTAAAAACCAAAATGAAAGCACATACAAGGTGCATGCCAAAACAGTATTGACTAACCAGTGCTGGCTAGTGCATTTGTACTCGCATACATGCATGGCTATATACAATATTATGGGACACTATTAAGGGCAGCTACAAATATACTCGTATACATGTTAAGCACACATTCTCAGACCCACACCCAGGCTAATCAGTTTATTAGCACAACTAGAAGGTTGTTTTGAGTGACTTCTGGCATCATAGTTTTAGAGATGTTTCATGTGTTTTTCGTTTTTGTTTTCGTTTGTTTAGTTCAGTTGATATTTGTTATGACGATGATTATTTTTGTATGCTTTGGGTAACTTTAATTGCCCTGTCATGCATATTGTATGGGGGAAAATATTTGTGTCCCATTGCTGCGACCACGACACTTCTATCGATTCCAAGGAAGCACACACACACACCACAATGTGTATCGATGTATAAAATAGCTGGCAGTGTATTTAGTTTTTACTTTCCATGGACATGGACGTGGACATGGACATGCAATGCCAAAAGCTAAAGTAAAGCAAAAAGTCGAACGTCACCGTCATGAAATAGCTCGAGTTGCTCTACACACACACACACACATGCTTTATAAGCATTATGTATGTGTGTGTGTATGCGAAGGGAGAAAGCAACGCTAAAAAATTCCATAATAGTTGGTTTGCTTGCTTGTTTGCTTGGCGTGACAATTAGATTGCAAGTGTATTGGTTCGTGTGTGTGTGTGTTGACGCAATTGCGCCAACGAATGGGGCCCCAGGATGGCATAAAGCAGGAGCAGGAGCGGTAGCTGGAGCCATGGCCACACAGCCAGGGCCCTCGGGCTCGCCTGCAGCAGGCTAGGCAGTGGAGGGCCTTTAAACAGGCCAAGTCAAGTCTATATTTAAACTAATAAAAGGCAGGCCACACCACAAACCACACACACACACACACACATACACTGAAAGGCAACGCGGTGGCTTCAATCGGACACAGCCGTACTGACTCGACTTGACTTGACTTGACTTGACCAGCATTCCAGCTTACATATACAATTCATGACGCATGCAACGATTGAAATTGAAACTGGAACTAAAACTGAAACTAGAACACTCGAATCGAATCGAAACTAAAACTACAAATAAAATCGAAACGGTTACGAAAACTTCGGTTTCAGTTGGCCTCACTGTGATTTCTCAAATCTGCGAGAAATCCAAACAAAAGAGTAAAAACTCCACCGATTATATAATTAGAAACTATTGCTACTCTATTAAACAATTCAAATATATAAGATTATTAAGATTATTGGCAATTTAGTATTAATTTCTAAACCTGTTTTTGGTCGATCAGGATTTAACAACTTTAAAATTGACCGCAGACTGTAAACTTACATTGCCTTATGAGTATAACATTTATATAAGTAAGTGACCAACTCAGCATAAAGGGAACGTCCCACAGCGTGACCTAACAAAGCTGCCTGCTACAAAACTAAAGAGGGTTTCAGGATCTAAGAAATTTTTTTAGTTTCCAAATTGTTTGCTAGCAACTTTTTAAAATGATTGTGAACTTGAAGATAGCAATGATTGTATGTTGTTCAGAGTGTAGAGCATATCAGAGAGGTATATGATGTGTTGTGTTGCATATTGCATCATGCAGACTAAAGCAACAATCAAGTTGCACACACCACACTCAATCAAACGTACAGGAATCGGGGACTACAACATACGTATGTATATGCTATACTATATATATTATTCTATTATACTATATAAGTAGTATAGAGTAGGGGTATAAGGCAAGCAGCTACAAATGATAAACAAGTCAACACAAAGAGCCTGGCTAAATGCTTAGCAATTAATTGTTGCTCGAAATGCGCAGCTTAAGTGAAAAGTTGCTCAAAAAGCTGGGCATTAACTTCGTTGCAGATGCCGAAGAAGTTGTGGATGTCACAGTTATTGGTTGGTGTTGTTGTTTGTTGTTGTTGTCAGAGTTTATTGGCTGTTGAGAGGGGGGGCACTTACTTCTCATTCCATTTACCCACTTACTGGTACTGCCACTGCCACTGGCTGTGACATGATGAGTCATAAGTCATTACAGCTTGAGTTGAATAGGAGTATTATGCTTCTGGTTGATATACTTATACTTATATACTTGTATGTGTGGCATATAGTTGACTTTTTGTTGTAGTTGTTATTGTTCTTGACGGCAATGCTAAATTTGCTGTTTGTGCATAAATTTGGCAATTGCGCGCACTGTGTAAATCATCAGACATCTGCATAGTATGGTCAAAAGAAACAATTTTCTGTCCTAACATATCCTAGACTTATTATAACTCCAATGAGGCGCACACACTACACACACACACACACACACACACATACACACATTGAGAGCTTAACGAGTCTACTCTCGTATAACAGATATAACAGTTGAGCATACAGCTCATTGAGATTACATGCTCTTGGAATTCGCATTGATTTTGTATCTTTGCTTTGAGTCGCAATTCCTTTGCTCCTTTTTGCCATTTCTCTATGCCTCATAAGCGCATTAACAGCACTCAACGCAGGACGTTCAAGTATTCTGGGGGACGGGGCAAGGTTGAACTTCAAAGCATTTGCTTTGATCACATGTGTACACTGTGCAACAAAATGAACATTAACGTATAAGTCATACGATATTAATTAGCTTTGTGCGCTCCACTTTCGTATTAATGTCATTGAGAAAATATTAAAGCAAAAGTTAATGGAAAACTCAACTAGACAAGGTTATTGTTGCTGCAATAAATATAATTAAATATACATACATGTGTATATAATCGATTAAACAAAAATGCGTACTCTTATATCAAACATAAAATACCAACAATTTGCTTCATTTTATTTTATAGACAAATATGCGCTTTGTACGAAAGTGGAAATTCTAATTGATTTCTCTATTGATAGATACTTGCTCGTATTAATTTATTGTTGCATAGTGTAATTGCTCGGCAAACTATTTAAGTCTCTCAAAGCAAAGTCGAGCATTGCCAGTTGCTGGCGAAATAAAATACACTTAAATAGAGGTAGACATTGAGATAGAAATATTTAAAAAGAATTTGCAATTGGCGTAGCTTTAGTAAAGTGAGAAATGAAAGCATTAAGTTTGTATATATACGTATATCTGAGCAGGATAAAAAGAAAGAAGTCAAAGTTGCTTAGTCAAACAAGAGCTGCACTTTGGCCATAAAAATGATAGTATTGTTGTAGTAGTAGTAAGTAATATAATAGTATATGCCATATATACGGATATTCAGTTACGTGAGTTATACGCAAAAGCAAAAGTTGTTAGATTTAAGAGGTAAGTTTTAAAGTAGATACGAGTAAATTGATATTTTTCTTGGGCAAGTTTGGCAAATATTTTTATAATATGTTATTGTATAATATACAAGGGGGTTAAGAGAGAGTACACATACCAATACACGAATATATTTTACGAATACGAATACGAATACAAATAGAATTACAATTACAACAAAAACGAATACGATTACGAATACTTATGCGAATATCAATACGAATACAGCAAGTCTTGGAAGCAATTACGAGTACATAAAAACGAACCAAAGAATAAGCAGCTAAGAACTAACAATTTTTGGCAAAAAAGTTTCCAAATTAAATGGCAAAAACAAATTAAAAGCTTTGTTTCTTTTTCTTTTAAATTTTTGGAATTTTTCTTGGGGTTTTTTGTTTCTTTTTTTTTCTCAGGAGGTTTCGGTTTTCTTGTATGTATTGGACAGGTACGTTGTTCGTTTTTGTGTGTTTAGACTAAAAGTTCTGTGAAAAATCTTACTTCTTTTTGTTTTTTCTTGCGACCATATTGCGGCTGAAAGAAGATTTGGATTTGGTATTTGGTTTAGGATATTTGTTTTTTGTTTGTAGGTATTTTTGATTTTTGGTTTGGAGCATTTCATTCGAGTAAAAGTTATGCGCAAAAATTAAATTATTATATTCGAAATGCAAGCGCCGAATTGTCCATCATATTTCATTATTATACATATTTGTTTTGGTTAATTATTATTTAATATTTATTTTGTATTTTTTTTCCAGACAGCAGCGCGCAAAAGTTTCGTTTGGGAGCATTAAATAGTAGAGAAAAAGTTGTAAATGAAAAGAAAAAGTACACAAAAAAAAAGTAGAAAAAAATAATATAATATATATTTATATATTATATATATATGTATGTGAAATGTTTAGCATTCTTCAAGATATTAGACGTAATATTTATAATAATACTGTTTAATTTGTTTTTGATAATTTCTTATTTTTTTCTTTTGACTTTTTTATGATCAATATTTATGCTCTATGATTTATTTTCGCTGTTTTTTTTTTTGTGTGAGGCGCAACAGATTTGCATTTGGAGCAGGAGATAGAGAGAGAAATGAAGGACAAACACGATTGATAGATTGGTAGATATACATAGAGCGAGAAGGACGGAGAAAGTGAAGTGAAGTGAAGAGAAGAGCTGAAGTGGCTATGTCATGTGTGTTGTACAGAGATACAGAAAGGAGGAAGAGAGAGAGGGAAACAGAGAACAGCGAGTAGCCAGATTGACGATACTGTGAGCAATAGATATTGAGTTATTTGTTGAAGTACTCGAAATTGATGTTTAATTTGTCAGTGCGCGGGTGAAAATTGTTTTTTATAATACACAAAACACACGAGTGTAAACTGTATGTCCAAACAGCTACTGCGTATTTTAATTTGTACATGTTCTAATTGATCGAAAGAGCGAAATAGAGAGGGAGAGAGAGATAGAAAGAACGAGAGCGATAGCTTAAAGTTAATAAGTCTTTGTACAACTATTGAAATGCAACGTTATGAGCTGAATTCATAGCATGCAGCTTTCGAGAGACCCAGTGGTGAATTTGCCGTCTTATAGCTCAAAGCTATGAGTCCTCTTTTTTACATCTCCACTACGATATATTGTTTTATGTTGACGATCGTTATTATTATTATTATTTTTATTGATTATTTATTGAATTGATTGTTGAAAACGTTTGTTCTTTTATCTAAATATGAATCGCAACTACTAGTATACACAGCTAATTCATTGAAAATGATTGTGTAGGTACATATTGTATATGGTCTGGCTGAGTATTGGATCTGGTGGGGTGGTTTAATGGCAGTTTGAACTTTTAGTATAAGTATTTACACATCGAAACAGTCGTGAGTTGGTTTTCTCTATTTTATTTTCTTTTCTTTTTTTTTGTTTGCTTTGTGTTGTGAGTTACGGCGTACTGTGTGTGATTCACAGGACCAAGGACAGTGAGTTATCAAGTCGAAGTTGAAGTTATAGAAATGAGATCAACATAAATCTGTGGAAAGAAACAAGGCGGTAATAAAATCGAAATCGAAAACTGAAACTGAAAGGGAAACGGAAACAGAAGATCAACTTAAACTTTTTGCCTTTTGACAATAAACAAGTCGTTGCGTAGAATAATATACTTGAAACGAAAATCAAAATATTACATAAATTGATATAGTCAATTACGATATAACATATATATACACGATTAGAACACATTACGAAGCCAATAGTTGGAATACACATTTCTTACTCTCAATACTGAAAGGAAATAAACAATGAAACAAACAAACCGTCAAACGAACAAACAAACAAACAAACATACAACGATTATGGCAGGAAAAGTCTTTTATATTAACGATATTGGATAAGGTTACGCATAGTTGGGAATTTCTGGTTATTTGGGGGAGAGAGAGGAAAATTTGTGAGTTTTACAAAATACGACAACAACGAAAAGTATAAGAACATACGAGTACATATTATATATTTTTGAATAAATTGTTTTTGAATTTTGTTCGAAATCATAAGAGAAAACAAATAGAGACAAAATTATTGAATTGGCAGAGACTTAAATCATAGTCATTATTCATATGAAGCACAAACCCAAATGAATGTGGTGGGGGGAGACAAACACCGAGTATGTTCTAGCTAGGATTTGTTTCTATTACGATACATTAATGGATTGCAAGATTTAAGACAGTTAACAATGTAGAAGTTGTAGTACAATTTGAAGTAGTACGAGTAGTAGCAGTAGAAGAGAAAAGAGTGTGCAGAGAGTCTTGTTACTCAAGTCACAAATACGAGTAGTACGAGTTGAATCGATGATTCATCCTAGGCAAAGAAGGGAATGGATAGATGAATAGATGGGTTCATTAAGCAGCGAATGAGAGGAGTACAGAAATGATTTACAACGAGTATTTACACACAGTGGGGCATTAAAAGTGAATGACGATTGTTGTATGGAAGTGAGTGGAAGTGGAGGTGGGGTGTGTTATGATTGGTAACAGAGCTGAAGATATATAGATACATAGACTTTGATTGTCAACGGCGATGAAGGGGACTCTAATGTTATTAATTATTGAGGGGTGGCGGAATTAATTGGTTGTTTTACGTGGCATTTCGGGTTTACGAATAGGTTAATAGCAAGTAATATTATTAGTAATTGATTGTAATAGTAGTAGTAGTAGTAGTATTAGTAGGTATTTGTATTAGTATTAGTATTAGTAGAGTTGAGCTATTTATACATATTCAATAGACGTTTAAGCACGAATATAAGCGCAGAGTAGCGTTCAACGTGAATCGATAAGCGATGGTCGATTATCGATCATCGATCATCGATTGTCGTTTTCGTTCGCAAGATTTGTAATTAAAATTCGAGTTACAGCTAGCAGATATTAAACATAAGGTAGATAGGCGTTTATGGTACACAGAATAGCACATAATACGTATACGTAATGCATAATATAATTGTATAGTACTAAATAAATAAACAAATACAAAAGGGGGCAATTAGCGGTTACAACATTCAGCTAGAAATAATTACCACCTCTCCCTCGGCTCTCTTTCTTTCCAGCTCCTTTTGCTTTTCATGTTCAGCGGCAATGCGTTGTTCAATTTGCACCAATGATTCGCGGGTAAAGGGACGGAACAAACTGCGTTCTTCCTCAGATATCGAGTCGGAATCTTCTGTCATTGTCTATGCGGCCAACGATGAGAGCCTTAGATTTCCAAGGCCTGCACGCACGCACAAAGATATTGCACCGATAACGATTTCGATTACGATTACGATTACGATTACTATTACGTTTAGGTTTACGATAACCCGCCCCTTGCATGCGCTAATACTTACATGAGGCACATGGATGTCGCCTGCTACATGAAGCTACAACTATATCCGAGGCGCCATGTTCGAGTAGCGCCCGCCGCTTAGCACGATGCTGCAATTGAAAGAACAAACATTGAAAGCAACAATTAGTATTCGATATGTAGCCAATAATAGAAGCATGAGAAATGCGCTTGCCAGGCTCATTGAACCCGAACCCGAACCCAATGAACGCTTGGGACAGGAGGCAGGAGGAGAAACCAGAACCCAGAGCTCAACGTAATTGGATTAACTGCAGGTGGCAATTGCCATTAAGTGCATTCCAATCAAATTGAACGCCACAACAATTGACAATCGATAAGTGCAACAAACAGACACAACAAGCCAGCGAGTCCCATGAAGTATGATATTATTGAATGTGTTATTTAAAACTGACTGATTAATTCAAAATAAAACTAAGGCAACAAGTCCTGACCTTTGATCACCATTAAATTTGTCAGATATATATAATAATTTGCACTTATATGACGGGAGCTTCATTGAATAGTTTAGCGAACCAGTTGTGCTTGATTAATGCCAGTTTTTAATCAACTTGCAAACAATTTAAACACTTCTCATTGGCTCGAATAGTTAGAAATGGGGTAAAACAAAGAAGAAAAGGACTTTATTTCCACTGAAACAAAGAAACAAACTTTTACTATTGATGTGCATTCACAAATAAGTCAATATTTAAAACTCATCTTGGGATTGTAACATTTCTATTCAAGTGAATAATATTTAAAGTTCAAACAGCTATATTCAGCTGACTGCTACATATAATTAAAAATAATTGAATTTCAATTCATCATAAATTTAAAAATAGTCCAATAGTCTATCGCTACAATTCCAGGAGATTGCTATGAAGCGCACAAAAGTCATTAAAATACGACAACATTTCCACGGAATTGAGACAGAGGGGCAAAATCAACAGTAGTCTGATTATCCTTGCTTCCTGGAAGCCTCACACAAAAGCGATACTCAAGAAAATAGTAATTACGATGGCAAACAAAAATTTCAACTGAACTGTGTGTCTAAGATTATACAGAACAGAGCAGAAATCAAATGGAAAAAGTAATTGAATTATAGTTGGAGATGCTTTTTAAGTAAGAAGAATACGATTTAAATGGAACATGATTGTTTTCAAAGACAGGCTTTAATTGCAAATGGCAGGACATTTTAGCGAGTCCCGACACGGAATTACATAAATAATACATTTTGGATATCGTAAAAAACTTGCAGAACTTGACAAAATTATCAATGTGTGTGTGTTTCTCGAACTGGCTGGAAATGAGTTTTCTGTTTTCTGTTTTCTGTTTTTGGACTTATGTAAGTAGCCAGAGAGCTAAGGTCAAAGCACTCTTGCCCAATGGTAATGTAAGTGTGTGCGTGTGTGTGTGTGCCTTTTTGGCGTATTCGCAGTGGCGAAACATGGACACAACACACACAGAGATTTCTATGTATACTTGTATTTGTATGTGTGCTTGTATCGAGCACAAAAGTAGGTCAGTTCGATATTTCAACGTGCTTCCTTCCCATATACGCAACGCACACTTTTACAAGCGCAACTTACATGAATTTATGTACCCACACTCACATACTCGCACACTCACACACACACACATAGACACTTGGTCATATGTATGCGTATTTCATTCATTGGCCCAGCATGCGCATAATTTGTATGAAACAAGCAAGGCTCAAGCTCAATGTTCGCATCGACAATCAGAATCAGAAGTGTCGAAGCGCACAAAAGTATGCTAAGGAAAGGCAAATAGCAATGGCAGAGCTGCAGCGCACAAAAGTATGCTTTAAAAAAGGCCCAGCTGCATTCTCTCACAATGGAAGCATAGAAAGCAAGAGGAGCAGCAGCATGGCCAATGTTGAATATTTAATGCTGCCTAAGCGTAGCGCAAATTGATTAACTAGCCAGTTACATACATATATAATAATATAATATTATAAAACACACACACATTGAGTGGGACTTGCCATAAACTGAACGAAGTTCGCATGTTGTTAGTCAATGAATTTTACATATACATGTGCCAGGCGAGCAAGGCGAGAGACAGTGAGAGCGAGAGCGAAAGCAAGAGAGAGTGGATTGTGAGAGCAAGTGTTTAATTGCGTTTGCGCAAGTTATCCTTTGAGCACGCTCTCTCTCTCTCTCTCTGTCTCTCAAAAGACACACTTATTTTGGTATTTTTCTTAACGAAACTCTATGCTCGTCTATTCTCGACTCAACTCGGCTTGGCCTGCCAGTGACTGTGCCTCAAGTTTGCCCTCCAAAAGCCAGCAAAAGGTTGTGCCAACTATGCAGTAGGCCAACTGCGTGCGTCTCAATGTCTAAGTGTGTGAGTGTGTGTGTGTGTGTGGCAGCAAGTGTTGCCCAAGTGTCTTGGCTGCTATTGGACTCATTAATGACATAATCATGGCTAACAATTAGCTGGCACTGCGACCATCATTAAGCCAACCTTAAGCACAACTTCAACCTCAACTGCGACTCTGATTTTAAGATCTTTACATAACTCGACCTGACTGTTGTTTGTGTGTGTATAGGTGTATGGGTGTAAAGGTTTATTGGTGTATTTGTATTGGTGCTTGTACTTGCCGTTAATCGATGTCACTCGATGTTGCGCCTTTGTTGCTGTCGCTGCTGCTGCAATTGTTGTTGTTGTTGCTGCTGCTGCTAATGATGTTTCGATGATTGTTGTTGCTGTTGCTGTTGCTCTTGCTGCTGCAGTTATGCTGTTAACTTTTGTTGTTGTTTCAGTTGCACACACACAGCCTCACAGCCTCACTGCAGTTGGCGGCACTCGGAGCTTTTCTCTGCTTTGGATGACGACGACGCGGCAACAACACGTTGCAACAATTTCGCTTTTGCTTTTTTGATTTCGCTATTGCTTTTTTTGTTTTTATATTTTTGCTATTTACGCGTGCTGTTGTTTTGCTCGTATGATTACTTTTATTGTTGTTGTTTTTTCTGCTATTTTCATTTATATTATTATTATTTTGTTTTTGTTTTTGGTGTTTTTTTTATATTATCTTAATTGCTGTTTTGTTGGTTCCCAGCGCTGCTTGAACAACAATTAACGAATGTTGGTTAATGTATGAATGTATGTGGATGTGGCATGAATATGAGTGTTTTATTTGAACAAGCTGGGGAACTGGGAAACTGGGGAGCTGGGGCAAGACTCTTGGGTTGCCGTAACAGGAGCCGTTTGCCGACATCAATGTGCGTGTCTCCACAGACTGGCTGTGGTTGTGAGTGCGTCTTTTAGCCGGCGCAGTTGTGTTTTATTTGTTTTGTGTGTGTTTGATGTGGCATTCAGTTTTGTTGTTGCGCTATCGATTGATTGATTGATTGTCCATTCGTTTGTTACTATTTTCGTTACTTTTGCTTTCGATTTATCTTGCTATTTGATGAATGCTTGCATTCAACTTTGCTTCGCTTTATGCAACTATTGATGGCAGTCGTTGTGTTATATCTTGTGTTTCTTTCAATTCAACCATTTTTTTATCACTGCAGCAATGCGTGTGTTTTTTGTTAGTATGTGTGCGTGCGTGTGTGATGTCGGCACAATTATCACTTGTAAAAAAGTCACTCGAAAAAAAATTAGTTTCTTTTTATTTGTTGCTATTGTTTGTTTATGTTTATGCAACTTTAACAGACTATTTTCATAGCATACTTTCGCGCGCACGTGAAAAACGCAGCCAGCACCAAAGTCAAAGACAGCAGCACTGACGCCAACTTCGACGTCGACGTCGACGTCGCTCTTTGCAGCACCACGACGCGAGAGACAGAGAGAGAGAGAGAGAGAGAGAGACGGAGAGGGAGAGGCAGAAGGAGCGCGAGGCAGCTTACACTATTTGTTCAACACTTGGCAATTTGCTGCTTCAATAACTTGATTTAAGTATATTCAGTAATTTAATTGTATTTTATTTTAGAAAATCACAAATTGAAATGACCATGCTGCTCTAACTATAAGCAAATGTTGCTGTCGCAACGAATTCGCTGCAAAGAGTATCCTCGCCGCGCTTCGCCTCGCCTTGCTTTTCGTCTCGCTCTCTTTCGCCGCGCTCTCTTGGCCTGCGCCACTCGTTCGATGAGTGCACAAGGCGCCCAACGCATCCCCCGCTGCCTACCACCCGTCGCCTATCGCCTGCTGCCCCCGTCCCCCGTCCCCAGTCCAGCTGTTCGTTGTGTCCATTTACTCGTTGTCAACACAACTCTTGTTGTGCTACTTTGTCGTTGCCGTCGTCGTCGTCGTCGTCGTCATCGCCGTCGCTGTTCGCCGCACGCCTTAGTGACTTGACTTCTTATGCTATTTTTAGGTCATCAAATTGGTGGCCAACTCGCCGCTCTCGCCGCAACAAAAAACGACAAACGACAAACGGCAGCCAAGCAAGCAACCGACATTTTGGTCGCAGTTTGAAGCGTTTGGCAACATTTGGCACCGGCCAGACTGGACCTCAACTCTTGCTGGTAATCATCTCCCCCTTTTGGCCCCTTTTGCCCTCCTCTTGCCTTATTAGCTTGCGCCCCTTTATAAATAGCACAGCTATTATCACAAATCATTATGACCTGCTGATCCGCTTTTGCAGTGCATTTTATTGCATTGCCCAGTCAATTGGTCAATTAAGTCCCACAACACATAAGTACAGTGCAGACTGGCTATGGCCGAAATGTGCACTACACAATATATCCTTATAAAGGCAAATGCTAACATCAACAAGGGGACAACTAAGACAACTAAGGCCGGGTGATGTCATGTGCAATTATTGAGGGTCACCGATAAAATGTAAAACTAAACTAATTGCAACTAATGAATCTCCATTCAAGACTTGCTTTGTAACTGTTAATAATGTAATGTATGCTTTATGTAAATGTTATCGTGTACATTTACAACTGTGCAATTAAGTAGGTTTTCCTCTCTACTACAGTTGAAGCTGTCACTAAATAAGAAGAAAGGCACAAAGCCATTAAGAACTATCTGCTCATGCTATCAATGAGAAATATACAGGGAATATAGCAAATGATATTGTTGCTCAGGTTGTCACAAATTGTTTTACAAATTTGACTGCAACTATTTTTCAAGAATGGGACGTGACATCAAAAATTTAAAATATATTTGATGTGCATATTGATTAGAGGAGACCTAATGCCAACTTGAAAAAGTATGGCTAATATAGTCTCTGAGATCTATGCACTTACACTGCCAAACCGACTCAGCAATAATATAGATATACTCTATCGATCAGAGATGCCTTCTTGTGAATGTAACATGCTATTGCACAAAACTATAGTGCCCTTTTACAGAGTAAACAGAAGTAAGCAATAAGAATGTGATAGTCAAGTGAAGTCAAGTTATCGACTATCGGCTATCGAGTATGTTACAATTGTGGCATTATTATGGAATCGCAAATACTATTGCATACTTTTGGGCGGACACAGGGAAACACTTGCTGGTGTTTGCTTTTAGATTTTGTCATTCTGTCCACATTCAATCCATTGTCACAGCACGTATTTAATAATTTATTTATGCAGCATTTACGTTATGTAAATTTTGGCACACCCAACAACAACAACAAGAACAACAAGAGCAGCAGCAGTAACGAAACGAAAGGAACAGCAACAAAATCAGTAGCAGCTGAACAAGAAAACCAATTGAATAGCAACAATCAAATTGTGACAATAGACGAAGGAAATGGGCACACACACATTTCTAGGCGAAAGCGGGAGCGGGAACGGAAATGGGAAAGGAAAGGGCAAGGGACGGCGTAGGCCAACTTGGTAACCTTTTAGGCTTTGCTTGTTCTTTGTTGTTGCTGCTTTGTGATACATATTTTTAAGCGCCCAAAAGTCGCAAGCAAATAAATGAACACGCTCACTCACATATAGACATATACAAGCACAGGCACACGCACACGCACACGCACACGCACACATGTTACACAGGCGACATTAAGCGACATTTTTGTGCGAAGAAAATTTCGGCTCTTGCCTTTTTTTTGTTAACAGCCAAATGTAATGCGAGCAAGCGAGAGATAGCCTTGCCCATTGAACGCGTGTTGTATTAATAAGCTTTAATTTGCCTTTAGGCAATTGCATATCAGCCAGCAATTTATGCGAGCGCCTGAAAGTATGCAACACTTGTGATTGAAATGCGAGTATCTTGCACAATGCAAGCAGCGGTCACTTGATTGTACATTGTTGTTATGTAAATCAAACAACAACAGCAGAACAATTACAAAAATAGCTTAAGCAATAAAAATGGGCTGAGCATGTTTTGGTAGCAAGTATTTACTCATTAGAAACTGCCATTAACTTTATTGACATTTGCTGGTCAGCAAGCAGAGGTGGGTGGAGTGTGTATACCATATATACTAATGAAATGTCGACAGCGTGTCGCCAGAGTGAATATTAAGCATGCAAAGCACACAACACTGAAGCTAAAATTAACTGGAGCTAGGCGCTTAAAGCAGCACAAATTCTTTTGAGCTTTGGGCTCATTACAAAAATTGCTGTTGCATACTTTTGTGCTGCAGGCATATAAAATGGAATGCAGTCGCCAATTTTGCTGTCGTTGTTGTTGTTATTGTTTGTTGCTGTTGTTGCTGCTGCTGCTGCTGCTGCTGCTGCCGCCACGCTAGACAGGCAAACAACTTCAAAAGCGTTGCACAATTTTCGTTCTGGGGGCCAACAGCAGCTGTGAAAGTAGGCAAAGGCAGTCAGGCAGTCAGGCTAGCACTCTCCAATGCTCTAACCATCTGCGTGTGCATGTCCGCGTCCGCATGCGAGTCCGAGTCCATGTTCGAGTTCGAGTCCACGTCCTCGCCGTGTCCCTGTCCCTGTCCCTGTTCCTTTTCCTCAATTCTATTTTTTTCCCCCTTTCCAGTTGCCTGTTTCGTTACTCGCCTCGTCGTCGTCGTCGTCGTCGTCGTAGTCATTGTCGTTGCCGTTCGGCTTATTTTTGCGCACAACACGAAACGCGATATGGCACACGCGCGTGCTGCGCTACCAGAGGCGTAGATGTATCTGTGTGTGTGTGAGTGTGTGTGAGGGGTTACATGCCCTGCTGCTGCTGCCTTGGCTTAGTCAGTTAGCAAGGCGCCATTGCTGGCAGCCTAACTGACTGCCTGACTGCCTGACTGACTGGCTCAGTGACTTTGCTATGCTCCCACCCCTCCACCCCTGCACTCCTTTTGCCGCAAGTGCTCGGATGTCGCTGCTATTTTTCGAGTTGAGTTTAAGTTGAATTGTGTTGTGTTGTGCCGTCTTCTGCCATGCCATGCCTTGCCATGCCATGCCATGCCGTGTGCGCTGCTCTACTGTGTTGAGTTGAGTTTCGTGGCAGCGCAGATGTCGTCGTCGGTGCCTTACATACACATGACATATGCGCGCTTGAAAAGGGACATGCCAGATACAGTTACTCGCACACACAACCTAAGCAAAGGCAGCAGCAGCAGCAGCAGTAGGAGCAACAACAATAAGTCGAAGACAAGCCACGAAAAATCGAAAGTCCAAACACACACACACACACACACACGACACAAAGGCGCACTTCAAAAGCACTCCAAAAAAGCACACACATGCAGACCTGGCTTGCATGCGTGCCCTGCGTGCGTGTCAGCGTGCTCCAAAGTGCTGTGTGTGTGTGTGTGTGCTGCTTGTAAAATTTTCGTTGCCTACTTATGAGCGCTGCTTTGCTGGCATTTCAAACAAATTGCAAGTTATGCACTCGCATTTGGCCTGCGTAACACACACACACACACACACACACACAGGCACACTCGCTCACTCACTCGTCACAGTTTGAGGCGTATACGCAATCTTTTGCTTTGGACCGCAGCAAGTATACGCCACGTTTTACACACACAAGCGTCGTCGCTGCTGCGTCTGTCACACACTCACACTCACACTCACACTCGAAATAACAACAATAAAAAAAATAATATATATACATACAACAAATATTTATAACAAACAATATATATGCACATATAAAGATTTATATATATGGCAGACAAATGTTGCGTTACGTTTGCAGCTTTTTCGTTGTTCGTTGTTCGTTTTCCTTTTTCGCTTCTTAGTTTTCTTCGTTTTTATGTTTTTTTTTGTTTGAGCACTTGAAAAAAATGCAAAAAAAAATAACAAAAGAACATTGAGAACTTATGTAAAACGAACGCTTTGCCTGCGCACTGAATTCGCTATCCTTGTCAGCCTGCTGTATAGTACATAGCAGAGATACTATGTGGTATTTATGTGGCATAAAGTATATAGTATGTATATATATGTACTATATACGTATGTATATATATGCTGTGTGCATGGCCAACATATTTTTGTTTCGAATTTCATGCACTTGGCTGTCTTGCCCCTTCCGCTTGCCCCTGTCTCTCTCACACTATCTCTCTCTCTCTTTCTCCCTCTCTCACTCGCTGCTGACTCTGTCGATTGCGGTCAAAAGCGAGTCTCCCATGGCTAGGCATTGTTTTATGTGTTTTTCATTTTTCTTTTAGTTTTTATATATTTTTAGTTAGTGAATTTTTGTTCAAGTTATTTTCTTCTTTTTTTTTTTTTTAGTTTTTTGGTTGACTGCTGTTTGGGTTACCCGTAATCCGTTCGTCTCCGTGGTTCACTGAAACTGTCAGCTGCCGCAGCGCGTGTGCGTTCACAGAGTGCGACTTTCGTTGAGTTTTTTGGCCAATTCGGGGCAGCACATCGGCTTTGGGTTCGGGCTCGCCTTCGGCTTCGGTTTCGGCTTCGGCTGTGTGCCAGTTTCCAGTTGCCAGTGTCGATGGCAGCGCGGCGAAGAGAGAGAGCGGCGCCATGCCACGCCACACTCGGTCATTGGGACAGGCCCAGGACGACGAGTGGCGAGACGAGCGAGCTAACGAATGACGAACCGAACGAAAAGCGAGCGTCGAACGAAGCGAGCAACAACAGCAATAACAATTGCCCCACACGAGTGCCATGGAAAAATGTGACCAACTGCTGCATACGTCAGGGCGCTAAAGGCATGCCAAGCATTTTGTGTTTGCAAACACAGAGACAGCACTGACTTTGTGCCTTTGCTGCCGGCATCCTACACACACACACACACACACACACACGCACACACGCACACACTCATAACCCTTACGACGTGCCTTGGGCAAACATTTGATAGCAACTGCGTTCTTGTCTAATTGACCATAACCGACACATGACAATTAAGTCAGGTGCACTAACTGCACGACCATCATCGCAGCTGATAAACGCGCTACGCAACACTCAAGCCCCACCCCCACCCCCCTCAATAGCCACAGCCATAAATTGAATGCCATTAAACGCTGCGGTCGTCAACGTTTCTCACTTTTTTATGGCCAAGTCTGTATCTAGTTATTTACCAGACACTATACAATTTAGCTCTATTTCTGAGACTTTGTATGTATAAATTATGCTTGAAAACTTGCTACATTTTCCTGGCTATCATTAAGCCATTTGAATTCAATGCAAAATGACATCAGACTCTGTGTCTCTTAATACGAGTCTCTACTTACCATCTATGGCAGCAAATATAACTTTAAAACAATTAAAAAGCTTCAATTAAGTTGCCAAATCGGTAATACAAAGATTCTTAAACAAGTAAGGTTCAGTCAGCCACTCAATTTTTCTGAATGCACCAAACATGAAGAGCTCCGAAATATAGTATGTCTTAAGAATATACTAAACTATATACCAAAAAATATACTGCAATGTAGCACTGTGTAAATAGTTAGCTTGACTGCATCTTACCAGATTTATTAAATACATTTCATCACAGAGTGACATAGCCACTGAACTGGTCCAGTTGCACCTGATATCACACTTTAAAAGAATTTCATAAATAACTTCTGTGTTTTTTATCCGATTGTCACTAAACTTATAGAAATTATTAAGAGAGCACTTACGATTAAATTCGTTTTTATTGATTTGCAGGGGCCGAAAGGGATTAAAACATATTGTCATTGTATTGGCTGCTCTAGCTCTTATAGTCTCCGAACTACAGGTTTTGGTACAGACAGACAGACGGACAGGCGGCTATATCGTCTCGGTTGTTGACGCTCATCATGAATACATATAATTTATGGGATTGGAGATGCCTTTCTTGGCTTCAACATACTTTTTCGGTTGACACAAAGCTATAATACCCTTCAACTCTTGAGTAGGCGGGTCTAAAAAGTATTAAATGCTAATGACAATCAAATTAAATATAATTTTTAGAGCTCTATTTACAATTTTCTACCATTTTTTAAAACAATAATTTAAAAGTATATCACAATATATAAAATAGTTTGTAGTCTACTCAAAATACTATGTTTATTTTTATCTCTATCAATAAACACTCAACTTTGATTATTGTACATTTTATCGTAATAAACATAAAAAAACAACAATTTTTAATTTGTTTTTACATGATAATTCATTAATTAATTCTCCTCAACTGTTTGCTTACTATAAGTGCTTTATACGGACAACGTTTTACATTTAATATACCATAAAATAGAGTAAGAAATTGTGTACTGTAAGGATTCCTTGCTTCTTATTAATATTAAGCAAATAAAAAGCAAATAATAACATGTGAAGTTCTGAATCTCTACAACTCTTTGGGCCTTCAATGAGTTCGTTAAATGCTGTATAATTTGTGCAAAACATATTCAACTGAATTATATAACCAAGATTTATTTGATGTGCACTGAGCTCTGTTTTCAAATGGTCATAGCATAAGAAGTACTTTTAAGCTGTGCTCATTTTAAGCTTCCGCCTCAAGTCAAATGCAGTACAAATCGCATTGTTGTTTTGTTTTTGCGGCAGAAAACTTTTCTTATACTATATGTTGCGCTGAAGTTGCTGTGAGAATGACAAATGGAATGGATTTGGGCATGGGCCATGCATAAAACATTGCAACAAAAATGTCGTGCAATTTGTTAAGGATTTTCAATCGGGAAGTGTTCGATTCGAAACAGGATTTGCATGCAGCTAAAGAGAAAGCAACATAAATTTAAAAAGATACACAAGAAGCAAGGAACAGCAATATCAACTGTGTTAATAACCACAATGGATGCAGTGTTTGCTATTGTGGTTGTACTCGTATATTGCCCAGTGCCGTCCCATCTCGTTCCGCCCACACCGTTACTTATTAGCTTTCAGTGCGTGTTGGACAACATGGCGTATGAGCAATGCGAGCTGTCACACAGCTCAGTCAGCGAGGCAACTGCGGATGATGTCAGCGAACGAGCGAGGCGAAGTCGTTAGTATGTCGTAGGCTGTGTGTGTGTGTGTGTGTGTGTGTGTATGTGTGTGTGAGTGACATGCAACACTGCCGCAGCAGCAACCGAAATATATATGTATGTATGTAAAAAAAATTGAGAAAAATAAAAAAAATAAAGCAAGCGAGTAGAAAAAAACGTCAGTGTGGCAACAAAGTCGCACGTACGTCCTCGTAGTGTCCTCGTACACACACACACTCGCACACACACACACATGAGTGTGTATGTACACTTTAGCCAGCACTCCTTTACCACACGCGTCTTGCCCTTAACGCTCCTCTCGATCTGCCCTTCTTCCTTTTTTGCTTCGCTTCGCTTTATTTTCTGTTATTTTTCTTTCCCTTTTTCTTTACTCTTCTTCTTTTTTTTGTACCCATTTCATTTTGCGGCCATTGCGGTTGTTGTTGCTGTTGATGTTTTGATGTTGGGCAAAAGTAAAAAGGCGCTCATTTCATGAATGAACAATGACGACATTCTGACAGTGGCAGCGCTTGCCAACAACAGCAACAGCAACAGCAACAACAACAGCAGCAATATCAAATACCAACAGCAGGTGCCTATGCAGCAGTGGGCGGGGAGGGGGGATTGTGCGGGGCCACCATGACAGTTGCAATGCAGCACTATCTGTCGTCCATCACATTGTCAAGTGCGACTAAATTTCCGCACCTTTGTTAACACAACTACAATAGCAGACACAGACACTCACACACACACACACACACACACTTGACAGCAAGCACATGCAAAGGGATTGATTTGAATGACGCTCATCGGCAATATGTGCTGTACTATAAATATAACAGGCCCAGCCACTTTTACAGCAAAGTTAAAGACCATGTTTTATTTAGTTTACAATTTACACTCATATACTCCAATCTAAACCCAGGCAACTTGATATTTATAACACTTCATACACTTCGTACATATATAAAATAACAACTCTACCGTTTTTAGCTACAGTCAAATACAGTGCATACTTTTAGGCGCCGGTTGTGAAAAGAAAAGTTAAAAACGATTAAAATCAGTTGAACCAAAACAGAAATGTTCGTGGTATAATAAATAATATTAATCAAGTTGTTAGAGCATCAATATTTATTATTTTCGCCATAATAAGTGGCAGATCTGTTTAAGAAGCATTCAACATAAAACCACGGTACTTTTGAGCGCCAAATTAAATTCCATTGAAATTGACAGGATAAACAATGGTGCCTCCTTGATTGAGTGATAGCTGACCAAGTTGTACTTGAGGCATAAGTAGAGCTAAAGCTCTTGTTAACTCCACAGGTTAGATGTTTGATGACAATTCATTCTCTCTTAGAAAACTAGATTTGGCCAACTCAATACCATGAGCACAATGTTCTATCGCTATTTATATAACTATAAAGAGCTCGATTTGAAAGTACGGGCTACAGGTTTATGGTAACATAATGAGGCCAAGTCGCACAATAATAAAATTCGCATATTTCTACACCGTTGTTGCAAACTTGAATTATTTAGTAAATGTCTTCCAATAGATAGATTCAAAGTGAAGCAATAAGAAGAACATAAATTAAAGCTAAAGCTCAATATTAAATGATTTTGAAATCTCCAATGCTGTGTTGCTTTTATATAATATATGTTTTATGCACATACATATATGTATGTTCCATACATGCTAATATGAAAACAATTTCACCGCTCAACTTCAAAAGTATTTACAGTCCATTTAAAGGCCGCAAAGCGAGCGCTGTGTTGACAGGTTCCATTTTGGGTCGAGTGCAAGTGCACTTTCCATTTCAGCGAGCTGCTGTGGAGTGGGGTACTAGGTGGGCGGAGGGTAGGCAAAGTTGACCTCTAACTGCCAGACATTGGCGCAGAGTGTGTACAAGTAATCTACACCTGGAGCGACCCTGCACCCCCGTCTGCCACTGCCTGCCCGACTGCCTTTAACTTTACCTTTGCCATTGCCTCTTCCTTTGCCTGCACTTTCTCGTTCTTGTTCTCGCTCTCGTTCTCGTCCTTGTTCCCCGCTCTGCCGACGACAACGTCCTCGTCTTCCCGGTGGCTCGGGCATACTCGCATTAACATAACCTTACATTATTCAACTGTGCGTTTCCTTTGCACTTTGCAAGGGCACGCAGCTAGGCTGAGAGACGCATGACGAGACGTGGAGGGGGAGGGGGGTGGAAATGGGCATGGGGATGGGGATGGGGGTACAATAGTAAGAGGTCAGAGGGGAGGTAAGCTAAATTTACATAAATTTGGTTTATGAGTCGCGCGTGTTTCACAGCCCTCCCGTCTCTGATTGTTGTTGTTGTCGCTTACGTGCTGACAGCTTGGAGAATCATCGACAACAATTACAACAACAACTACATCAACAGCAAAAACACCATAGTAAATATAACGAGGCTAATTATGCCATCGTCGTCGCCATCGACATCGACATCGCCAGCGTCATTATAATTACGCATAATACTCGTACTCAAGAATATTTCATTTGTTAGTGCGATCGTTGATTTCTATACACTACACCTCACTCCCTCACTCCTACGCGCACGCTAATGTTCAGTAGACTTCGTGGCCAAGTGTTGCCCGGCTTTGCCAGTGCTCTAAAATCGACAAGCCACAGTGCAATGGGATCAGTCCCCAATTCTTAATGCATTGAACAGTCAGTATGTACGTCAATCAAGCAATTATTGTGTGACTCAATTGGATAAACAAAATGTTGAATCAATTAACAAATCAATCTCAGTCAAAGTTAAATATTCGCTTGGTTAAGTTACTTAAGCAATCATATAACACATTTGATTGACAACCAGTCATTAGTTTGATCCATTTTTAGTCACAATCAATCGTGCAGTTGGTATTTAGGCAGTTTCATATATGTTAATAAGTTCGTCAATCTATCGGTCAATCACTTGATCAATCAATCCCAAAGTTTACTCACTAGTCAAGCCAGCTTAAAATATTAAATTTGTAATCCAAGCTGACATTAATTCTATTGTATTGCTTGCACCACTACATACATACCTACACATAGACACACATACTCAAGCAGATAGATTTTCAAGCCGTTAAGTATGTAACGTGAGGCGACCACTCATTGGCCGCAGGAAAATTACAGCAGCCATCGCATCGAAATAAGCGCATTGAGCAATTTACCAACGCACCTTTCCCCTTCTGATCTCCTTTCGCTCGCTCCACCACTGTACTAAAAGAACCCCCCCGGACGCTTGGCACAGCCAATTACCACAGAGCCCTCAGCTCTTGCTTTTTTACATTTTACTTTGCTTTGCATTTCGTTTCGTTTCGTGTTTCGATGCGTTGCCCTGGCAACCAACCACAACAACAACATCGACTACGTCAACGACAACAACAACAGCACTGACGACGGCGACAACGAGCGTTAAAATGTGCAGCAAGCACGCTATTAAAGTTACCAAAATGTAAAAGGGAGGGGGGGGGGGGCGAAATAGGCAGAAATCATCCAAATGCCACGAAGTCAAACGTTTGCCAGTTGTCCCTGCTTCCATTTTTTCTACTCATGCTTTTGCTGCCTGCAGCCGCAGTCAATTTGTGGGGCAGACATCCTTGCGACGCCCTGCAACGACCCCCTGCCCCTACCCCGGAATCGCCCTCGCCTTCGCCATAGCCATAGCCATGCGCCCAGGCAAGCAACATGTGCGAGTGCAACTGCACCAGTGCCAAGGCAAAAGCTGCAGAGCGTCGGTCGGCGAGGTGCAGGGTGCGGTGGCCTGGGGCCTCTTTTGGTAGGCTAAATGTGCGGCACGCGATTTGCTCAACTGCTGCATGCAGTTGACTGATTTTTTGGCAGCCTCAAAATGGAGCACAACATGCAAAGCGCGCTCATCTCTTTCCCTCTGATTACCTCTCTCTCTCACACTCTAGACGTCTTTGTGTGTGCTTTGTGTGACTGCTGTAACTGCTGATGCCATTTGCTTCATTGTTTTTCGGGGTTAACTGCAATGCGCTGCGGGCGATGAACGACGCCTCCTCCCTCCGCCTGGCAACTGACTTACTAAGTATAATACCATTCGCCATCCACATGGCATCCACACTTAAGAAACGAGTACACTCAAAAACGTTCGATACACTCCAGCTTATGTCCAGCTATCCGAAGTCTTACGATCTGCAGCATGCATTTTCCATTAGACTCAAAGCTACATGAGTATGTATGTACATATAAGTTTATGATATGATTTAAGTCGAGTTGCACTCTAAATTTATAAAGAGCAAATACGATGCATGCTGCTGACATTCCTTGTCGCTGAATTATTGCCATTTTCAAGCCAAAAGCCCAGAGTATTTGACACACTTCAGCTTCTGTTCAGCTGTCGAACGCCTTGCGATCTGCAGCTTGCGTTATCCATTAAGCTTAATGCTATGTTGAATGTGCCTTAAGTTAAGTTTCAATGGGACAACATTGAAAAGTTGCTGGCAAGGACATTGTTCATGCTGTGGGTTCAGGCTTCATTGATTATCATAATCAACGCTTAAATGCAAATTAAAAGCCAATTAATTATGCGGATACACACACCCTACGCATACGCTCTCACAAGTACATGCACATGCATACATACACATCTACATACATACATACATATTATATATTAAGTTTGGCTCTCGATTGTGGGTTGCCCCATTTTCTTTTTGTTCTTTTTTGGAATGCTTTTTTCCAGCCTTTTAATGGCGTCATTACGCGCGCGTTCTGATAACGTTAAATGAGACACACGCAGCGTGCCAGCTGGAAAAAACAAACAAAAACCTGACAAGTGCTGAAAAATTCATCAAAAAAAAGTCCGAAAGTCAAACGACACGCACTCACACAAGCACGCATCGTACGCAACATAGACATTATACGGACATTAGTTTTTGTTTTAAATCTTATTTTTATATGCAATACACGCACTTGTGTCCTTTACACACACATTCATACATGCATATGTGTATATGAGTGCATGTGTGTCGTAATTGGCAGCCTGTGCCGCGCCGATGACATCATGCAACGGCGGAGACAGCGACAAGCCAAACACCTTTTACAGTTGCCAAGTGTCCCCCTTAATATACAAGTGTATGTGTTTGTGCGGTTGCGTACGTGTGTGTGACCATTTGAATGTATGCGGGCTTGGCTAACGCTTCAATTGGCCACATTATAAATAGCAACTGACCAACGCATAAATACGTACACATACACACACATGCTTAGGCAAATCCCTGTGATGAGCGCGTGACAAAATCGTTAAGACACGTGAATCACGAGGTAAATCGCAGTGCGAATGGTGCCTTTTTCTGCAAACTCGCAAATGCACCAAAAAATACCAAGTAAATTACATTTTTACTCAATGCTTGACTAATTAAAATATTCGTTGCGTATTCGCTATACGTGACAAATTGGGGTTTGAGGTTCCCATCTCATAAACTAATCTGTTTGGAAACCGAAATAACCAGCCAACCCAATAAAACTGAGAAAATTGAGGATTTGTTTATATATATATATATATATATATATCGTACAAAATGTTCAAACAACAAAAAATATATATATTTTATGTATATATATTTTGTTAAGAATTTTTTAAATAATGTAAGGTTTGAATTGTTGTTGCTTTTCATGTTGTTATTTTTGTTTTTGTTTTTGTTATTATTATTATTGTTAGCTGAAGCTCAGCTTTAGTTTTAAGGGATTTTGGTATTTGTTGTTAGAATTGGATTATGAAACTATGCAATTTATTTTGTTGCTATTTTTGTATGTATATTTTGTATAGTTTTTCGATTTAGTTTCGAGTTTTAATTCGTTTTGCTAATTAAATAAGTTATAGAAATTGTTGCCGTTCTTTGTTTTGTTTTTTTCGTGTTATTAATTTATGCAAATAGCTAAACCTCTCAATTTGTCATTAAGTATTAAATATATAATATTAGGTATACGCTTTTGAATATATACATACATATATACATATACGTCGATAATTATGTATGTATGTATATATTCACATACGTATACACTTTGGGATATATATATACTAGATGCATATTCATATTTATTTTTAAGACGTAATTTAACGGCTACTTTGCTTTGTATAAATTCTTTTTATTTTCTTATTTCATGTTCTTTGTTTGCTTCGATTTTCATTCAATTGTCGTACTGGGCGTCATTTAAAATGCATATCAAAGTTCTTAATTACAATAGATAATTCGGATAGGTATATTTTGTTGTTAATTTAAAGAATTTACTGGAGGGGACTTTAGATGTTCGTGTTAAATACAATTGTAAATTTAATTTTTTTTCTTTGCTTACTTGCCCGCTTCTAATTTGTTGTCTACGCTTCTTTAGTAGGTAAATCTTTGAGTTTTTTTTTATTTAATTTAATATTAGATCTAAAATTATAAAAAATTTACGATTTCATTATTTGTAATTATAATATGTATGTATATTTATGTATTTTTAGCTGGCGTATTGGGTGCTCGGTTATGATTATTGCATTCTCAATATTTGTTGTTGTTGTTGTCGCTGTTGTTACTGATATTACATTCCTATGAAGTTTTTATCTTTAAATGTTATTCGTTATGATTTATGGTACAAAATTTATGTTAATATTTCTCCTCGTCTCGAAACTCAGCGCACGCTCTTCAATTACCATTTTATATTTTTGTTTTTTTGATTTTGTTTAGAATTTGGGCATACGGAAACGGAATTGTGCGACAGATTCATTTGATCTATTCCAAATTGAATCACCATATTCCGAATTCCGCTTTCAAGGCAATTGCACCTCTCTAATATTTATAGCATACTTTTCCTTGTCAATATTGCTATGAAAATGTGATTCTCCATAGACTTGAAAAAAAAACAATAGCATGCAAAAATATCATTGGTTTTACGTCGAGAAAGAGTAATATAAGAAATGATTTTGGGAATAATGACTAGAACAAGAACTAAGGCCAACATTGAGAATAAAGAACGACGGCAAAATGATCTTATTTATTTTATTTTAAACGAATTTACAAGTGCGCGAGAGAATATTAAAAAATAATAAGAATAGGAAAACAAAAGAAAAAACATTTAATTGTGTATATTATGTGTTTAACGTAGTAAGAGATGGTCGCAAGCAAAAAAAATAAAATAAAAAAAATATATATAGAACAATTAATTCATACATCTCGCTTAATTAACATACTTGACCTGCATATTAAAATTATCTACAAGAAAAAAAATATAGTATTCTCCTTTGTTTTGTTTCATTTTAGTTTAGTTTTATTTTATTTAATTTTATGTTTATGTTTTATATCAATGCCGCCGCCGAAACCCCTCCCCTGGGTCGGTCCTGTCAGTCAGTGGGAATATTGTGCCAAATTGAAGCCGACAACAAGAATATTACGAAAATAAATCAACAAAAATGTTTTAATTAAAAAAATATCGAAATTAATTATTACAACAAAAAAACGATAAGAGAGAGGGAGAGAGTGAGAGTGAAAGGGATATATGAATAATTTTAAGGGAAGAGTGAAAGACAGAGATAGAAAAAAAACTTGTGGTCATATATTATTATATTGAACATCGCGATTTCGACTTTTTGCCTTGCTTGGGTTACATAGTTTTAGCTTTCTTTTATATATATATATATATATAATATATATAATATTTGTATATATATAAATTTGTTGTTTGCTTCTGCTGTTATGGATTCCTTTCTAATACGTACTTAGTTGGTGTTCAAGATTTTCACTGCGATTCGGTTGTTGATTTTGCATTTTTTTGTAATTTTTATTAGATACATTTTTTCATTTTTTTCGTGTTTTTCTTGTATTTTGCTATATAAACTGTATAAACTGCCTGCTTGCCTGCCTGCCGGTCTGCCTGCCTGCTAAACGCTAAACGCTTGTCAAATTGTAGTGTTTTGTTTTTTTTTCTTTTTTGCTTTGTTTTCTTTTGTTTTTTTTTTTGTCGTTTTTCTTTTTACTCAGTTTTTGCTTTGTTTTTTGTTTTCTTATCTTTTTTGCTTATGTGGTAGAACGTTTTTTGTTTTGTTATTTGTTTTTGTTTTGTATGTTTATATATGCATTACTTAACTAACAAATAGCAGCGCGCATATATGGGCTATACTGAATCAGCATAGCTATTAGCTATATGCACGGCTCTTAACTTTTCGCTGCTTATAGACTAACATTTAAAGACTTTCCATTTTTGTTGTTTACAGTTGTTGTTGTTACTGTTGTTGTTTGACCGGATTCTGTTGTTGTTGTTATGTTGTTCCTTCGATTTAGAAATATATTTTCGTAAAGTTTATCTTGCTGTCAAGTTGCTTCTTGTTACTATTTGTTGTTATTGTTAAGTTTGCTTTTGTCGCTTCGGCTGACAGGGGACGGCCAGCCAAGAGCTTCGTATATATATATAGAGATATATATATTATGTATGCATAGTACATAGCTTTGTTTTATATAATAGGTATATAGCGTAATTATTAATTATGTTTGTTTTAGTTATTGTTTTTTGTTTTTGTTTGTTTTCTTCTTCCTCCTTCCGCAGCTTTCGCTTTCTTTCGTTTCATATATATATGCATGCCGCTCTCACACAAATCATAATCATCAAATATGCCCTAACTTTCTTTTCTGTTAACATCTTGTTGGTTTGTTAATTTTTTGTGTTGGTTTGTTTGCTTGATTTTTTTGTTTCTATTTTTTTTTTTTTTTTTTTTGTTTGTTAAATATCATTTAGGCATATTACAAACACCAAGTCCACCTTCTAGTTATCGCCATTTTGTAGCTCCTTTATCTTCTCCTCGCGAGGCTTGGCATTGCCGAAAATTGAGGCCGATTGCTTGGTTTCGGCTACCGCATTAATGGGCGCCGCAATAGTTCTGGGCGCCAGCTGCAGGCGTGGTCGCTCCGTATCATCTGCAATTTGGATGTCATACAATTAGTACAATAACTTTTAATAAATTAGTCCGTTTACCGATTGCGCCCATTGCGACACCGCCGCCACTGGGACGTTCAGGCTGCTGGTTGGGATTGTAGTGGGTGCGCTCACGATCACGATGTCTGCTGAAGTTGTTATAGCGATCGCCATCACGGGACTGATTACCATAACTGCCCTCACGTTGGCCACGTTCACGATCCTGATTGCGATCGAATCGTTCGTCATTGTTAAAGTTTCCATAACGACCACGATTCAGTGGACGATCTGCAGCATAGCACCAAATAAAAAAAATGGGAAAATAAAAAAAAGAGAAATACATATGATATAAATGTGTTTGAATACAAAACATATATGTACATATTGTTAAGGATCGTTGCATTAAAAAGGATAAAATGGAATTGCTACTGCCCAGGATTGTAACTACTTAAATCGAGCCTTTTTTTTTGTGTAATTTGGGATGGCAACATGCTGCCCATTATAATTGTAATTGTACTTGTCTTAAAAGCGTGCTACAAATTACATTCGGAAACCAATTCAAATTGTTGGTTTCTGTTGTGTACATGTGTTGTGAATGGTGTGTTCGAATTATATAATATAAATGTTGTGTATACAATCTATAACTATAAATAAGTAATATTAGAATGATAAAATCACGCGAATAGAACTGAAATAGAAATAATGAAGCACATAGCCGAGGATACAAGGTAGAAGGTGGCGGACAACGCCCAAAAAGCATCAACTTAATGTTTAAATAGATAATACACAAATTATAGTAAAATTAAGTAACTGTAGTCCATTAACTACTTTCAATTTAAACAAACAATCATAATCAACTAATAATTTGGCCAAGGAAAAACGGTTAAAATACAAATTTAAAACGGAAAGGTGAAAAATGGAAACAGAATCAAATTCTATGGAGTTGCAGGTCGCTTGAAAAGATCTCGGATATTGTTTGTCCATGCTTGATTTTTTTTTTTTTTTTTTTGTGGCTTTCAATCTTTGCAATCAACTACAAATGTTGGGTTTGTTGGCAGTACTACAAGATGCATCTAAGTGTCTGTAGGTTGTAGTAGGTTGCAGTTGATTGGCAGATAAAAATGCTTTACCATTATATCCTCTATTCATGCCGGAGCTGGCGCCGCCACGACTTCTATCACTGTGACCACCATAATTATCATTGTACGAACCTCTACTATCGCCGCGATTACCAGAGCCGCCGCCGGCCTCGCGACCACCGCCTGAACCGGGACCGCCGCTGCGACTAAACGACTGACTGCTACCGCCTTGACGTGGTGGTCCCCTTTTCTGGAAGCCATCGCGACCGCCATCACGACCCATGCCACCGCCGCCGTTGCCACCGCCAACACCGCCGCCAGGGCTGTCAAATTACAGAGATTAGGAGTCTGGGGCTGCATTTATGTCAGACGTGTTTTCTTACCGTTCATTTTTCCTACGATCAGCAATGTCTATGCGCAGTGGGGCCGAAAGATCGTCCAGTTTGATACGGCCATCACACTCGAGAGCACGTTCCAAGTTTTCCAGCGTCTCGAACTCGACATAACAGAAGCCCTTAAACATATCCGTTTCTCGATCCTTCACAAGTCGTACATTCTTTACCTCAAAGTCTTTGAATATTTTGGAGATATCACCTTGAACGAGACCCTGCGGCAAATTGCCAACGTACGCAATAAAGGGCGGTTCCGTTGGCAATTGCCTCCCATGGCGTTCACGTTCGCCGCCAAATCCTCCTCTGAAAGAATCACGAATCACATTAATGTCGATAAGTTCAATAGTAGGCTACTCCAAATAGTATTATCAAAAGTCAAATAATAATAACAACAGCAATAGCGTAAGCCGGCTGGTAAGCTTAACGCACGTGTGACCGAACACTTTAAAATATAACAAAAACAGTTGCCGCTCAAATTACAGGCAAACATCAACAATAACACCAGTAGCGTCTTGTAAATAATAATAATAAAAACAAAAAAAAACAAAAAAGCGCGCGCTTTTAATTATTTGCGGCAAAAAAAAGGCATTTTTAGAACTTCGCCTCCAAATTTTTGTCGCCTATTTTAAGCCGCCCATAACCCTCGAAGGCGGCGTTGCCGATGCCGAGTGTGCTGCTGGTGCCGCGGCGGCAACTTTAGAAGTTAAGAAACAGAATCGCGTACCGCTGACACCAGCGGCGACTGCGACGTCTGCCAACGGTCGACAGCGCAGCAAATTGTCCGAAAAAAAAATAGCAAAGAAAAAGAAATGTAGAAAAAAAAACACGCACACTTGCGCACACACACAGTCACACTCGCACGTATGTATGCATGTAGATTTTAGGGTTTGTGTGTGCGTGAGTGTGTGTATATGTGTATTGGTTGACTTTTGCTTAAACCGCGTGCATTATTATACATTGGACCACTTTTGCACTTGTTGGGACACACGCGTCAATCACACTTGCACGTATTTCACACCATTTCGGCGAGCTAGCTTGCACAGTTCCTAAATTATTTAATAATATTTACCTAGCGTGTTCATAACCACCTCTTCCAGCCATGTTTTATTTTTTTCAAATGAGCGAATTCGCTGCAATCCGCAGACTGACTACCAAGTTTGTCGCCGTGTGCACGCGCTTCAGTGTGTACACATCAAATGCTCGCGGTTCGCGGAAATACACCCATGAATTAAATTCGCAACAATGTTTTAGACCTGTTTAATATTAATGTGGAAAAAATCATATATATTTTTCCATAGACTCTAAACTATCAAATTGTCCGCATTGCACAAAATCACTCCCAGATGCAGATAAAAGCAACACTGACCAATTCGCCGAATATAAATATATCATTATACAGCACTAACTAACCCAAAATAATAGGTATATCGATATTTTAGTTTTAAATAATTTTAGTAATAAGATAATTTCGGAATGAACTCAGTACAATTATACATATTGGATTTTTCTAAAGAATCATAAAATTTAATAAAACACCATGAATGAATGGCAGCATGGGCGCAAAAGTATACTTATCGATATATCGATGATAGCTTACCGGTTGAAACTCGCCTCAATTGTCATTTAACAACACTTTGCCGCGGACGTGCTTCTTCTTGCGCCTTATTTCGGCAGAATTGTACACGTTTTTGCTGCAATTTTGTTGGCATTTTCTCTTCAGTTCGCGTTTTTAATAAACAAAAGTATATAAGTGTTCGAAACGCAGCAAAATGGCATTAACTTCGCGTTTCTATAATGAAAAATATCCGGAGATCGAAGATGTCGTCATGGTCAATGTGCTCTCCATTGCCGAAATGGGAGCTTACGTGCATTTACTTGAGTACAACAACATTGAGGGCATGATCTTGCTGTCGGAGTTGTCACGCCGTCGCATTCGATCCATTAACAAATTGATTCGTGTTGGCAAAACAGAACCGGTGGTTGTCATTCGTGTGGATAAAGAGAAGGGTTACATAGATCTCTCCAAACGTCGTGTTTCTCCCGAGGATGTAGAAAAGTGTACGGAACGTTTTGCCAAGGCAAAGGCGATCAACTCACTGTTGCGACATGTAGCCGATATTTTGGGTTACGACAGCAGCGAAAAGCTGGAAGAGTTGTACCAAAAGACAGCCTGGTATTTTGAAAAGAAATACAACAGCAAAACGGTGGCTTATGACATCTTCAAGCAATCTGTGACGGATCCCTCTGTGTTCGATGAATGCAACCTGGATGCAGAGACCAAGGAGGTGCTGCTGAGCAACATCAAACGCAAACTGGTCTCGCCCACTGTCAAAATCCGTGCTGACATTGAGTGCTCTTGCTACGGCTATGAAGGCATAGATGCGGTCAAAGCATCACTGAGCAAGGGTCTTGAGCTGAGCACAGAGGAGCTGCCCATTCGCATCAATCTGATAGCACCGCCTCTGTAAGTCGTAATCAAGTTGCAGCAAGTGAAAAGTTGAATTAAATTAAATTGTTATTATTTACAATACAAAGCTATGTGATGACCACTTCGACCACAAAGAAGACAGATGGACTCAAGGCACTGGAGGTGGCCATTGAGAGCATACGCGCCAAGATCACTGAATTCGAAGGTGAGTTCAAGGTAATCATGGCACCCAAACTTGTTACCGCTATCGATGAGGCCGATTTGGCGCGTCGTCTGGAGCGCGCAGAGGCCGAGAATGCCCAAGTTGCTGGCGATGATGATGAGGAGGATGGTGCTGATCAGGAGGGTATGCAATTTGATCCCGAAAAGGAGTTTAATCATAAAAACTCGCGTGCCAACGACGAAGATGACGAGGAAGACGAAGACGAAGAGTAGAGAACAACAACAGGCAAATTATGAACAACAGCAAATAACAACAACAACAACAACAATAACAACATCTGCAACTGTAATTAATTTATATATGAGAAATTTACATCATCCAGTATGTAAACATAATGTAAATGTACACGCGTGCGTGTGCGATTATGAGAATGTGTGTGTGAGTGTTTATTTGCACCGAAACAACAAACAATAGCAAAAAACAAAATTAATAGAGCAAGTGCACTCACCATATTATATTTTTTTTTATTATTGAACATCTACTTCCTTGCTGCAATGACTATTGAAAGAGTTCGTATGTAAATACATGCATATGCATGCATGGTTTATACATTTATAACTAAATCATAATATAATAAATACAATTTTAAAAAACAAAATGCTAAAGAAAAACTTGCTTGCAAAGGGATCTTCTCCGGAGGAAAACACGGAATTCATTTGATTGTAAGCCAAAGTCAGCATATATGGCTAAGATATCCAACGTTCATTTTTAGTAGATTGTGATAAAGAAGTTGATCTATATGTATGGAAATCGAATCAATGTAACAAGTCCAGTAAAACCTACCCCAACTTTTACAACCAGAATCTGCTGCAAAAATCAAACATTGACCATATTTAACCACAATCCTCCCTCATTGATTTTTAGTTCATCATATTGAAACTATGAAGTACATGTACTACAAGACAGTCCATTCCAATCCAAAACAAGTCTCGTTTTATTTAACCATTTCACTTCATACATACATTACATAGGTTCTTTAATGCTTAATACTAGTTCAAAGTGTATATTTATTATATACCAAAATGTTTATAATTAATGTAGCTGTGTGTGTCTGTGTTTCTATATCTGTATAATGTCTGGCATTAATTTTAGTAATTCGTTGCAAGCGGCTAATAGCATAGACGGTTTATTGCAGGTTCCACACAATTCGAAATCGGATTTCGTTAAGAAAAATTTAAGACTAGTAAAAGATCAAGATAATGATAATGATTTTCGGGGGTTATTAACTCAGTTTAAATATGATTTTCATCAAAAATGCAAATCTTTGGGATCTCTTGCGACATAATTAGCTATTGTACAGGGGAAACGCAAAAGGGTATAAAAACATATTATAATTTACCAAATTTGACTATATTAAAAAATGATTTTCTCTTCTGTTTCTGCGTTTTCTTTTTCTGCTTAATTGTTTAATATTTGTTAAATATATCAGAATCGGCATGGACATGGACATCTCGTTATCTGATGTAAATGCGACAACGGTAGCGTTTTGTTATTGATATTGTTAAGTTCGTGGTGTATTGCAAAATGGTTTTGATTGATCCCAGAGCATTGAAGGATGAGGTGGTGCAGCAGACAGCGCCATCGATGGAGGCGTGTTCAGCTGAATCCAGCTCCGCCGGCGGCTGCATTGCGGCTAACCAACATTGAACTGGCAATTGCTTTATTACCATTGCAGAGCCTCAACACGGTCAACACATCGCTGCGCGGAAAGCCCAATGCCATCAGATCACTGACATCCTGTTCCGTGAAACGATCCAGCGGCTGTATCGAATTAATATTGCTGGCATTGAAGCCAGCCGTCGCAGTGGCACTGCTGCTAGTACTAGCACTTGTACTCGACCCACCGCTTTCCCGCTTGCTCTGCTCGATGGCCTCGGCAATGGCCTGCTGTTCGTTGTCCTCCGGATTGCCAGTGAGGCGGGCGCATGGCGGCAGCTCACTCTCGGGCAGAAACGGTGTCGAGGTGCCCGTGGTGCCAATGATCAATAGATTGCGCTGCAAGTCAATAAGGCACTGTCGAAATAGAAAGTGGGTTAGAGTTAGCACGAGAGTGACAGAGATAGATTGATAGTGAGTGTTTTAAGTAATTTAAAGCTTAACTATTATTTGCTCAGTTGCAAACTAGTCTATTGTTTTATTTATATATATTTTTTTTTTTTTGGATTAAACGAAGAATTTGTTGTTAGCCCCATCAAACCGCAAATATACAAATATATTATTTAATTTCACAATTATGACTCACAAAAGTAAGCTTATCTATTTAAATACAAATACGTTTCCAATTTTTGCTTACAAAATCGAATTGCAAATGTAAAAGTATTTAATTTAATGCCATGAGTTTCATTGTCTTTCAATTCTGCCCAATTTTGAGTTTCATTCCATATGCAATGTTTATTGACTCTAGCTCCAGCTAGTCTCTGAAATGTAGACATTCAAATGGACGGACAGACATACTGACTACACTAGACTTTAAGGCGATATAACAAGTGAATAGTACTTTAAAAAAATGGTACCCACCTGATGCCGCTTGAGCATATCCAGTCCCAACAGCATGTCCATGGGCTGTTGACCCAACACAGTGAAACTAGAAGTCAAATGATCGTTCTCGATCTGCAGCTGCACCATGTGAATGCGGCCCAGAATGGGCTGCGTACCAACGCCCTTGGCTACGCCGTTCCAGCGCGTATCGATCAGTCGATTAACATGACAGCGTTCCGCACAATCCTTGCTCATGATGGTCGTTTGTGCACCGGAGTCAACAAACGCCTTGACCGGCACACCGTTCACCTTGCAATTGATGTAGCTGATGGAAAAATGGAAATATTAATGTGGAGTTTATATGGAAAGTGGGGATGACTTACAGCATGGTGACTGTGCCAAAGATTTCGGGATTGTATTCAATGGCTGCGGCCATGTTATCCTGAATGTTCTTTTGCTTGATCTCCTCGGCAATGAGACGTTGCGTCTCCTCATCAAACGGATCCGCATTGAGCATGCGCATGCGCTGATCATTGCGACGCTTTCGCTCCGTGATATTTTCGCGCAGCACACGCGTGAATGTTTCCAAATCTCCCGAGTCCAGGGCCTCAGCCAGCGGTGCGTTATATTGTCGCAGCAATGACAATGCCTCGGGATTGGATAGAAACATTTGACGCACTGTTGCCGGATCATCGTCAAAGTTCACATTGAAGTCATCTGTCATGGGTATATCGGTTAGTTGTTGCTGCTGCAAATGCTGCTCCAGCTGCTGTTGCAAGCTCAACGAGCCCCCTGCTGTCGCGCTCCCAGTCGCCTGCTGTGTCGGTGGACTGCTTCCCGCCGCACTCGTTCCCGGCACCGCAATGCTGCTAAAGTCCAAATTACTAATCGATGGAACCGTGGCGGCTGCAAAAGAATTCACTCGTTTTAGATAAGATTATACAGGGTAGCTGACAGTCGAAACTGCATGCACAAATCCTCTGACTGTGCAGATATTTTATCACTTAAAATGATCCATCACGCTGATGAATTAGTTAACAGTTTGATGTTGGTAAGCCATATATTTAATGCAGATCTTGGAGAGATGCATATATATATTATAAGTGGGCATATCAATACGTTTCTCATTTATTTATCATAATCTTATCAAAGAGTGTAAGCAATTTCACCAATTATTCATTGGCTTTATTGGAAATTGAATGACGTGTTCAAAGAAGCATGGATTTGGTATTTTTATACAAAAAAAATGTAAATGCTTAAATATTCTAGATATGCGTTTATAGAACTTTTAGAGTACAAAACATATCCCATAATCAATTTCTATACTTCATGTATGTATGTATGTATATATGTATGTTCATATCTCTTTGTAGTATACCCCCTATGAACCCAGGTACAGAGTATACAAAATCGCAAGACAAATACCTCCAAAATAATTTACACGCCCACGCAAAAAGCAAAAAATTAAAGCATTCGGACAATGTACATATACAATGTATGACCCATTCTTCCATACATATGTATACAGCACATATATCACATATGTATATAGCTATGTGCACAAGTATTTGTGTTAGACAAGGCCAATCGTGCATGGGGTCACTGAAGGCGTTTGCGTCGGCGTCTCCGTCTCCAATACTGAGCGAATAAACACACCTTCATATGAATGTACATACATTCATATGGATTCGATTACCTGCATGTGCATAATACAGATACGCACCGATAATAGTGTTGCTATTATCAGAAGCAGATCCAAACTTGTAAATGCATGTGCATGTCAATGAGTTCGTAATTGTATGTTTGTGTGCGTGCACATTTGTCGTGTTGTGCTTACTTTTTTGTCTTTCGCTTACCACTTTGTATGGAATGTGGAAAAAAAAAAGAACACAACACCGCAACAGAAAAATACATTCATATGTATGGATGTATGTACAATGTACGTACCAGTGAGTTGTGAAATGTGTAAAGAAAGGCACATATACATATTTATTTTTAAATGAAGATTCTTTTCGTATTTTTCCAAAAACAAGTGACATTTATATTTTTATTTACATACTATGTGTGTGTGCCTCAATGATGGTGCATCGGACGGGAGCACCGGCCTAGAGCGCGTTCAATGACCCAGTTAAAAGTTAACACGGCGCGCGCATCTTGCTAAACAAGCAAAGATCTATAGCTTGGGCGGAACTTTAAACTCACCTGTGCGAGTGGGATTACTCCTGCGCCGCTTTAGCTCAATGCAGTCGCCGTCGCGTACTCCAAACTGTTTCAGCGACTGTTTATCGATGTTCAGTTCGCGGCCATTGAAGAGCACCATAATTTGGCTTACCTCCGAGCCGATTTCCATGGCGCAGAGAGCCTTAAGATTTTCCAGCTCCAAGTCCTCGGCTACATCAAGGAAGAAAATTTTATCATCGGTGGCGGTCACGGTGATTTTCATCGCGGTGGCGGCTTTTTGTTTTCTTTTGTTTATAAATCACAATATTTTTCTTATTTTGAACACAATGTCTAGTACTGATCACTGAGCAATTAGTGTGTTTTGCGGCTGCCGCATATGCGTATCAGTACAGCGCAAATTAATAAATGCGTTTGAATTTCGTTATTTGCTTCACGTTCTTCGCAGTTTTCTTTTCTTTTTCGTTTCTTTTGTGTTCTCCTATCTTTGTTGTTTTGACCCACCGAAAACGCCGCTGCCGCTAGATATGACAGTATCTACATATACACTGCAGATTACGATGCTATCGTTGCATGCGATGTTATTATGCAGAGGGGACACATATATAAAAATTATTCATAATCAAATTGTACCAAAATATAAAATCTAAGAAAACGATATTTAATTTTTAAAAATAATATAACTAAATAAATTTGTATTTTATATATATATCGAACATAATTTTCATGGCCAAAATGTTATCGATTACACATTCAAATTAGTCTTGTTAAACTGATTAGTATTTTGTTAAATTTGTTTTAAATTGCTTTTTAAGGAAAAATTATTGGTTATGAGTCGTATTTATTGTCCTTATTGTTGAAGTGATGTTAAGTTTAATACCAAATTATTATTATTTATTAATGTTATCGAATGAAAACTACAATAAGCAGCTCTGAAGCTCGAAATTTATTGAATTATTTACATATTTGGCTACTTATGGCCAATTTCCGTTACAGCAACAATCGTATTTATGTTACAATTTATATTCAATATTACATATTATCCTTAGAATTATAATTTTATCTATTACCAAAATTAAAACAACATTAAACACCCGCTACAAAACGAAAGCAATACATAATAAAAACGCAAAATAACAATTTGAGACTTGTTAATTGTATCAGACAGTGCGCAAAGTTAGCCCAACTTAAAGTCGCAACAACTTTGCATTTGATAATTTACGGTTTCGAATTTAGTAATCGAAATAGGTTTTAGGTAGTGTAAAAACCGAAAATACTCGAGAAAAATTAATTTCGGTTAATGGAATTTGGGCATTACAGGTTTTTATGTTTTGTGTTTTTCAAAATTTTTAATTTTTTGTAGGAGATCTGATCGATGTGATTTGGTCATCAGAATAGGTAAATTTTCATAAAAACGATAAAAACCAATAGGTGTTCAAATATTTCCGCCTCATTTTACACACATTTTTAGGAAATTATTCCATACCTAATAAAGTGTAGCCAACCCTTGAATGATTAAAATGGTATATATTGGTATAAAAGATATTTTCAAATTCAATATGCGGTCACGCTGATCGCGAAATTTCTTGTATTATTTACGTATTTGGCAAGTGTTTTTGCGAAGTGCAGTCCAGTTTCACGTTCTCTGTTATCCTGTCTATTTTGTCGCAGGACGTGGCTGTCTGCTGTGTGTGAAAAACGCAATCGCAATGTCTACACAAAATGTGGGAAACGAGGAAAACGCAGCCTCGAAGTCAAAACGACCTTCAGGTGAAAATTCAGTGGGTTTAGATATGTGTGTACATAAAAGCATTACACTCACACTCGTACTCAAGTAACAAGTTGTTGTTGGCGGGTGTGTGTGTTTCTGATAAGAAATCAGAGTGTGACTAATACAAGCACGAATACAAATACATATAAATATTAAGAGGGTAATCGATATTTTAAGGCTTGTCTCGTTGAGCTCGTTTTTAACCAGAACATGAATCACAGCAACTCAAATTTAATGCTCATCCAATAGATTCGGCCTTTAAGCAGCAGCGTCTACCCGCCTGGCAGCCAGTTTTAACCGCGCGCACAGTCTTACCCACCTTCTTTGTGATTGGTGTGCTCTTCATTCCCATTGGCGTGGTGCTGCTGCACTTCTCGAATACGGCCAATGAGTTCATCATCGATTACACGAGATGCAATCAAACCAGCAATAGTGGCAATCAAACCAATCAGACCTGCGCTGACTTTCTCAAGGGCAACACAGGCGGCAGGTGCCTGTGTCGTGTTGATTTTACGCTACCCGAGGACTTTAACGTAAGTGACTTGACCAAAACCAATCAATAATTGAATAATTCTTGTAAATTTTACATTTCATATTTGTTTAATAGGGCGATGTGTACATGTACTATGGTCTAACCAACTACTATCAGAACCATCGACGCTACGTGAAATCGCGCGACGATGAACAGCTGTTGGGTCGCCTCTCGCTTACACCCAGCACCGATTGTACACCCTTTGCCTACACGGACGAAGGCACACCCATTGCTCCATGTGGTGCCATTGCCAATTCCCTGTTTAATGGTAAAACGAAAGCACATTTTGAATTTCATACTTTGCTAGACTAGAATTTTCTATACATTTTAGACACTCTGACCCTCAGTCAAAACGGCGTTAATATCACTTTATTAAATACGGGAATTGCATGGCCATCGGATAAACGTGTCAAATTCCGTAATCCTGAGGGTAACTTGACACAAGCGCTGGAAGGCTTTGCGAAGCCGCTATTCTGGCAGACGAGTCTCGACAAATTGGATGAATCGAATGCCGAAAACAATGGTTTCCAAAATGAGGATCTTATCGTTTGGATGCGTACAGCGGCCCTGCCCAGTTTCCGCAAATTATACCGCCGCCTGGATCAATCAAATACCAAATATGCCAAGGGTCTTAAGGCTGGACAATATACGCTGGACATTGTCTACAGTAGGTGGTTCAAATGTAGCTGTTATTGTTAATCATTAATTTTTGAATTGTTTGCTGTTTGATTAGATTATCCGGTAGTCTCGTTTGATGGCACCAAACGCATGATTCTATCGACCACTTCAGTGTTGGGAGGCAAAAATCCTTTCTTGGGCATTGCCTACATCGTTGTAGGCGCCATTTGTGTGACACTTGGACTGGCTTTGCTCTTCATTCACATGCGTTGCAGTCGCAGGTAAGGCGCTTGCCACTCGCAACTGGCTCTCATTGTTCTTCATCCCATTCTTTATCATCTCTCTCATTATCAATATCATTTGTACAATTTCCATCCACCCCGCCCACCTCATCATAGCGTTGAGTTCAGTTGAGTCTCAAGCCTCAAGTTCCACCCAACTGGCTGTCCAAATAGCGAGCTAACTTGGTGCGCGATAAGTATAACTATTATTCGTCGGCTTATCAGCGCCAGTTACGATTATATGTATATAATTAAAATACCCTAGCAGAGAATTTTATAATTGTATTGACAACTGTATCGATACGGCCAAGTCCGTCAGTTCGTTGTCTTTTATTTAAACTACTCTTGTATGATAAACTTTGTTATTTTTATTGAAATGTTTGTAACAAACTTGAAATGCTTCTCTCTGAAAGGGTATTTAGTCTTCGGCGTGCCGAACATAGATTACAATTGTTTATTTTGTACTTGAAAATTGAAACTAATCGATCGGACTTCCTCCCTTTTTTCTCATCCATATCTTATCAACTTTGTGGAACTCACAATTAGCAGCAACATGGAGATGATTAACGTAAATCCACATACGCAGTACTCATAGAGGCAACGGATTTGAATTCATAGTATTTTTGGCAATGCTGTTTCTGCGACTCGCCCACGCACCTATTAGCCGTAGTAGTATATTGTTGTAAGAATAATAATTTATATCTTTGTCTATGTAAAAGAATACACCAGTTAGATTCTATTTGTATGTATTACACGGCTTGGTTGGCTGTGCTTTATTTTGATATCATTGAATAATTTGTATATTGCTATTATTATTTTTTTGTTGTTGCACTCGATTTTATATGTGATGTTTGTTGATAGATCAATTTGTCGTGTAATCCACCAGACAAACGTATGACATCAATGTTACTGCAACGAAACTAGACCAAATAGCTAATTCAGCTAACTATACAAATGTATTTATAAATGATTACATTTTAAACTTTGCGTGCCTCTGTCAAGCGCGGCAAACAATCAAATCTGCGCTTTTTATGGCAATTAATTCGATGTGAGTGAATGTGCATTGATATTTTGTTAAATAATGCTTATGCAAATAAATTCTGAATTATGCTAAATTGTTAAATGTGTTTTTCTAACAGGCGATTTTTATTTGTCAAAACGAATCCAAAGCTTCGCAGCTGTGTCAACGACGCAAATACACCAAAAATTTACTATACTCGTACTTGCAATAGGCAGAAGGGTATATTTACTTTATGCCAACCAAAAATGTATGTATGTGACAGGTAAAATTTCCGATCCTACAAGTCATACATATATTCTTCATCAGTTTTATATAGGCTTGATCTGCATAAACAGCCCAGGCGATATAGTCAAGACCGTTTTTCCATTCACACTTCTCATGGAATTCTTGTGTGGTCAAATTACTGTTCAGTTGAGATTCAGACTTTGTGTTTATGTAAACATTGCAATAAATAAGTTTAATTGAGCAGTGTATACTCGATATGGCTTGTAGTATGCACTTTTTAAATCTGTAATGAACTGGAACAGTGGTACAATTATGCTATTCAATAAACCTAATAAAGTGCAATCAAGCTAATAATTTGATGTGGTATATTTTGGTATATTTGTTGGTATACTCATGTAAAGTTGTGTATTTTTATTCTCTTTTAATTTTTGTTGCATTCACTAAAAATTGGTAGCGGGTATCTAGTCAAGTCTGCTTATCTGTGTTATTGCAACTACAGCACTGAAGAGCAACGCAAAGCTATAGATCGCTATAACTATAAATTAATAGTGTCATCGATAAATAGGCCAACCCGCAAAATTTGACATGCCGTCGAAGAAAGTAAAACAATTTGTTCATAGTATTCAATACATACATATGCGTGGTACATATGTATTTTGTATGCTTTCATATTTTTGTTTTATTTGTATCTGGTTTTAAACTAGTTTCCAATTACATACACAAACCTTAATTTAATAATTATACAATTAAAAGGTATGTCCGCAATCGCAATAATTAATTCGTAAGCGTAATTAACATATGCGCAGTATGCACTTTTTATTCATTAATTTTTCATTCGTTATTTTTTTTTGTTTTACTCTGCCTGTGAGTCAGTGTTTGTGTGTGTAGTGTGTGTGTTTACACATACATACGAATATAATGTAGCGCATAATGCATCATGAAACGATTTGTGTGAAAATGCATTATTATCATATAAATAATTAATACACAGATTACATACTAAATATATACCTTTGTGTGGATCAAAGTGCTAATGCTGTTTTTCGAGTGTATATGTATAGGTATGTAAGTGTGTAAGGTATGGCAAAAATTAAGTTTCAGTACAAAAATGATACCCAGTCAAAACTGAATAAGTGCCTTTGTTTAGCGCTTTTTGCCTAAATTACGTTTTCAAACTAATAACTATGCGAGTCAAATGAGTTGGCCATAATTAACAAAACTCATAATATTAACAATGGATTTACGTCCCAAAAAAAAAGAGAGTAAAAAATAAAAAAAAATAGTAAAATACAAAAGGGAAATTATTTTCTATGCTTGGAAATGCCTTAACTTATTATCGGGAAACTAAATATTTAAGAAGTTCGTTTTACAAAACGGCAGGAAAAGTATAATGTTATCAAGGAATATAATTAAAGTGGTATTAATAAAGATAATAATAAATTAATTTAAATGTTGCCTTAATCGGTTTTCTTCAGCCGCTTCTGCTGATTCATCTTATTTTCCTGCTTTGCTCTTCTACTACAGTTTATTGTTGCTTTGGTGCCTTGACGCAATGTTAAGGAATTAATTAATTAATTATTTCACATATGTAACTTCTTAAATAAGTTTCTGTCTTACGGTATTCATTCTTTGTATGTATGTATGTTTTGCATATATGAATGTGTATGTATATGCATTTCGCTTAAATTAACCAAAAAACTCAAAATAATAACTGGCGTTCCATGTATGTATGTATGTATGTGTGTGTTATGTATGTCAGTGTATCAACTAATTTAACATTAAAAAAAAAGATTACTTTATCGTATATCATAATGTAAGTGGCATACATATACATACATATTATTTTATGTAATAATTCATTAATTTATATGTTTATGTTTATGTTTGTGTGTGTGTGTGTGTTGTGTGCTTATTAACAACTACAGTTAGCAGTAAGAAAAAAATTCTAACGCGTGCGCACTTAATCTGTACATATGCATGTGCTGGCAGCGCGTGTATGTGTATGTGGGTATATTTGTGGGCGATGCGACTGAGCGCATGCGCGTCTGTGTGATTGGCGATATCTCTTTCCGAGTGTATATATATGTATGTGCGTGTATGTTGATGGAATGCGCTGTGAATTGCTATGTGTGTATCAATGTAGTGTTGTGTGGTGAGTGTGGTGTGGTGTGTTTATGTAATTTCTTAATTTGGTTTTGTACATTTTGCAGCTCAGTTTAAGTTGGTGGCAGCATCCGTCGCCGATGCAGCCCCCTCGCTCGCCCCCGGTACCGGTGCACCCGCTGCCGTCGCTGACCCCGACGATTGCGCAGACTTTTTGGTTTTGCTTTTATGGTTATTGTTGTTGTTGTTGTTGTTGTTACTCCTACTTCGACTGGAGTGGTGACTACTGCCACCCGTGCTGGTGCCGCTGCTGCTTTGGCTGCTCCGGCTGGCGGCGCTGCTGCTCTTGCTGCTGCTGCCCGTCGTTGTTGTTGGCCCGTTGAGAAAATGGCTTTTAATGTGTGTCTGCAGAAGCTCCTGAGAATCGAAACAAAGTTGACATAGATCACACGTATAGCTGGAATTAGACTGATCAGCAGCGGCAGCGCTGTGCCGCTGTGCCGCTGATGAAACTACAGTTTTTATACGCCGCTCACCAGTTGAATGCGAGGTGGTCGTCGTCGACTCGCTCTCCGATGATGATGTGCCCTCGCCATCACCATCACCATCACCATTACCATCCACATCATCACCTTCCCCAACACCAGCGACATGCGGTGACGCATCAACATGATGACGTCGACGATGGGGCTCCGCATCGTCATCATCTTCGTCCTCCGCTTCAGCATCATCATCATCGTCGTCGCTGTGATGGACATGATGGCGCTGGCGCTCGGCACGACCATTTTGTTGATCGTCATCAAAGTCATCCTCATCGATGTCATCATCTTCATCGACATCATCGTCATCAACATCGTCATCGACATCGCCATCGCCATCGCCATCACCATCGCCATCGCCATGGCCATCGTCATCATCATCCTCTTCATCGTCTTCCTCGCCCACCACATGCTCGCCGACCATGTGCTGTTCATCATCATCCTCATCCTCACCATCATCCTCTTCGATAATATCATCAATGGTCATGCCTTCCCCGACTCTGACGCCCTCCTCTTCCTCCTCATCCATATCGACGACATCATCATCGTCGTCATCTTCCTCCTCCTCCTCTTCGGAGCTATGCATCGGTACGGACGCAGCCTTCGCCTGGTTCCCATTGCCATTGAGCTTAACTGGGTTATACTCAAAACCGAGGCGCCTGCTTGTTGCTGTTGATGTTGTTGTTGCCGGCTTGGCACGCTTGGTGTGGGCAGGGTGCGGCACAACAATGGCCACGTCATCCTCCTCCTCCACATCGTCAAGCTCCTCGATTACCTCCTCGATGAGATCATCCTCATCCATTGCAGCAGTGGTGTTGCTAATGTTGTTGTTGTGTCGCTGCCGCTCTCGTGGCAGTTGCCCATCTTCCTCATCCTCCATATCGTTGTCTTCATCGTCGTCATCAACATCGTCGTCTTCGTCATCATCCGCACTCGTGCTATCCTCATCATCGCTGTCGCTGTCATCCTCCATATCACTGTCTTCCTCCTCCTCCTCCTCCTGCTTGACCACTCCCGTCTCCGTCTCAGCCTCCTTGTGCTCCGCCTTCATTTTGGCTGCTAATGCAGCAGCAGCTGTTGTCGCTGCAGCAGCTGCCGCCTTCTTAGTTGTCGTCGCCGCTGCTGTAGTTGTTGTTGTGGCTGCTGTTGTTGCTGCTGCTGCTGTTGCCGGGGAGCTCTCCCTCTTGACAGCAGCGGCAGCAACAGGCACAATCACCTCCTCCTTCAAATGATTGTTGATGTGGTTGATGAGCTTCTCCTTACGCGACAAATACTCGCCACATAGATCACAGCCCCATTGGAATGGACAAAACGGTCGCACCACCTTCGCATCCGCCAGCTTATGCTCAATCCACGCCTCCTTCGTCTTAAACTGCAGATCACCGCAGCGGCGACAAGACAACGGCTCGTCCACCACAATGACGGGCGGTTCGGGCAGATTGCTCACCTCGTGCTTGTGCAGCTCATACATGTGACGACGCAGGTTGTTGTTGCTAATAAAAGTGGAGGCGCAATATTCGCATTTAAGTTCACGTTTGCGTTTCAACGATTTGCTGCTGCTGCTGCGATTGCTGCCGCTGCCGCTGCGTTGTTGCTGCTGTTGACTCGATTGCTGTTGCTGTTGTTGGAGCTGCTTCTGTTGCTGCTGCTGGTTGGGCATCAGACCCACTGCATGCAGTTCGCGAAGTTGCAGCATCGAGTTGTTGTTGTTGTTGTTGCTGCTGCTGCTGTTGTTCAGAGTTGTCGCTTCGCCGTCGATGATGGGATTCTAAACAAAAGAACAGAGATTAGCAAATGCGGCAATTGTTGCAATCGTGTTGTTGTTTCGTCGTGTTTGTGTTTGCTTTTCGTTTATTTTTTGCGACTGGTGCGGAGGCAACAAAACAACAAACAAAGACAGAGAGAGAGAGAGAGAGAGAGCGCTAGAGAATTGGTATTCTCGATTTCGGATTCGGATTTCACCTCGCTGCACAAGCCCAAAAAGCTCACCTGCTTGCTATCACCTCTGAAATGCCACTTGCGATGCACCTTGAGCGCAATCACCTGGGGAAACGTCTTGGTGCACAAATCACACGCATATTCCCCATTCTCATTCTGTCGTTCCACCTGAAATTGTCCCGCATCGGCGGGACCATCATCGAACATGGCCGCCAGTGGATTGTCCACATACAGCTCCTGTTCGTGCTTTTGTATATGCTTCGTGAACATCTCCTGATCGGTGAAACGTGCCCCGCAAATGGTGCACGCCACCTCCGGTATACGTATCTTGATCGCTGCCATCGTCTTGGCATCGCTAGCTGCTGCTGCTGCAGCAACTGCTGCACCGCCACCAGCATCGTCCAGCAGCAAGAGCTGTTCGTCGTCCTCATCCTCGTCGTCATCATCGCCCGTCTTGTGCTTAAAGATGCTCCGTTGTTGTTGCTGCTGCTGCTGTTGTTGCTGCTGTGCATCCTGCTGATGGGCACCTGTTGCCGTGATGGGCTTGCGATTGCAGGTGGGCGTATGATTGTCCAGCATCTGGCGATCGAAAAACATTTTGCGGCACAGCGTGCACTCCACTGGATCCGGCACCTGCGGATGCTTCTTGTAGCGATGCACCTGGAAGAGAGAACAATTTTTAATACATGTATTTGGTAATCATTATGCATTTTGTATACTATATATTATTCAAAAGTTAATCAGCATTTCATATGTTATCAATGTTTCATTGCTATAGCATGCAATTCTGTTCGATAAGAATTTCACATTGCTGTCGAACTGATGTAAAATACGAATCCGTTGCTCAAATTGTAAGCAATAAAATAAATGATTAATAACAAATGCAAGGTAGCCTAAAAAAAAACTCAAATTGTTAATTAATCAAATATTGAAAATTAACTTCAAATTTAAATTTAAAGCTTTTACTAGGTCGAGCTAACCGCTCAAACTTTTATTTTTAATTGGGACGTTTTGTTGTTAAGTGCACTTCGATAAGAAATCGATTGTGCCGATAAATTCACGCTGTATGATAAAATGTCACATTAAAGAATTTACTTATATGAATTTTAAGATGTTACTAGGTTTAGGTTTAAGCTATGGCACAACTGGGTCTTCAGCTGACTCTTAAACTGTAATTTTGTGTTTTAATTATTATTTGTCGACGTTTTGGCAGCATGTGCTTGGTGTGGTGAGTTTTCACTTTGGTTACACCTCGATAAGAAATCGATTGTGCCGATATGTTCACATGTGAAAACTGTTACATTTCTGCGTATAGGATTTTGCACAGGACAAGTAATACATTCAACATTAATTTTTTGTGGCTGAAAAATCGATTATTAGTTAACCAATCTTCTTACCCAAAGGCTCTTGCGGCCGCTGTAGACATTGCCGCAGTCTTTGCACGAGTAATCCTTCGAGTCGAACTCGTCGTGCGAATTGATGTGGATGGCCAGCTTCTTGTTGGTGTTGAAATTGGATGGACAGTACTTGCATTGATACCAATACAGTGGTAGCACAGCGCCAGCCGTTGACATCGATAGCGAAGTCGAGGTTGAAGTCTCGGCGAGCTCTGTTGCTTTCGTTTTGCTGTTGCTCTTCAATGCATCCGATTTGTGAACGCTTCGCTTGTGCTGTTGCAGCTCCAGCTCTGAGCTATAAACGATCGAGCAGACATCGCATTCGAATTGCTTCACAATTATCTCATTTTTAATCGCACGTCCGTGCACCTTAAACAGATGCACCTTCAGTCCCTTCTCGTAGGCAAACTCAGCATTGCACAGATTGCATTTGATGAACTGCACATTGAGCACCTGATGATCGGTCAGCATGTGATAGCGATACGATTTCTTGGAGCTGAAACGACGCTGACAGATGCGACAACGCATCCGTCGAAAGCGACGATCCGCCGCCTGGTCGAGACTACGTCGGAATACGGCTTGTGCCTGTGGTGTTTGATTCAAAATCGATGACGGCACCTTTCCAGCGGCAGCAGCCGGCGTAGCTGGTGCAGATGCTGCTCCAAGTGCTGCTGGCGATGGTGCATCTCCAGCTGCGCTTGTTTCCAGTGGCGGCGTCGCTGTTATCGTCAGCGATTTGGGTGTCATGCGATTGGCGGCAGCCAGCGCTGCATTTGTCGCCGTCGAGGAGGCTGTGTAATGGGAACGCATGTGATTCGAGAGTCCAATGTTGTTGCTGAAGACCGCATTGCAGATGGGGCACTCTTTCTGCTGGTTGGCAATGGTTGTGTTGATGCTGCTGTTGTTGCTGCTATCGTCGAGACGTACCTTCTTGGCAACGCTGCCGGTTTCCTCCTCCTCATCATCTGCAAAATAGAAACAGGAAATTAGCAGTGCTTAACTCAACAATGAAACCGAAGCATACACAAAACAATTGCAGTCGAAGCGATTGAATAGCAAGAGACGAGTTCAATGTGTAACTAATCGATGGTATCTAGTTTACCCACCCTTTTTTTTTCTTTCTAATTTTAAGGGGCGTGGCACACATCCAAAGCACGCCTTTATTCAACGCATATTGCTAGCCAATTTGTCAAAGCTAGCTCGCAAAATCTACCAGTTGGAGGCGGGCAATCGCAAAGACTGACGGACTAGACATTTGGCTTCACTATTGCCACATATGCTCTATTGCACTTCTGAGACAGACAGACTAGATATACAATTGTTGATGATACGCCAAATAAATATAAAACGTAGTTATACTATTACTTTCTTTACATATCACATATTAACCTATCACTACCACTAACGGGTATAATCACTCGATGTCCTTTTGCTATTCAATTCTCCACATGTCACATGAAAGAAGCATGTTTATCTTGACGCTGGACACAAGGACAAGATGAGGGGACAACGACGTGCTTTAGTTGGATGAATGGACGCGACAGATGGGGCGTGGCGTGTTCGTCGGGCAAATGGCCGACAAATCAAACAAATTACCGAGTGTCCCACCATTTGTTATGGACATCAAATCCTTCATCACATAATCGTAACGTCCCGTATAGACGTTCGGTGTGCTGCCGTCGGCCAGCTTAACGGCGTCCGCATTTACAATGTACTCAAAGCCGCCGGAATGACGATTCTTGTCCACGCCGTGCACATTGATCATGTGCTCGCGCAGATATGAGATCCGTGGATAGCCAAGACCGCAACGCACACACTTGTACGTTTCGGGCAGCTTGTTGGGATGCTTCGATTCCATGTGCCGCAGCACATTGTTGTAGTTGTTGTACTGTTGCCCACAGATGGGGCAAACCTGGGGCATTCGTGAGAAATACTGCGACTTGGGCGCATCCCCACGATTGGACGAATTCGAACCGCCAGCAGCTGTTGGCAATTTGGGTGTGGAGGAGGTCAATGGTGTACTTGTGTTGGCAGCATTGATATTGTTATTGGTGCTGCTGCTGCGGGATTCATCGTTCGAGGATTGGCTGACACCAATGCCCAAAGCACCAAGTAAACTACGCTTGCCGGGCGAATGATCCAGGCCACCGCCGCCTGTTCCACTGTTCGCCGTGGATGCATTGTCGCTGCTGACGCCACCCAAGTGATCCTGATAGACATGGTCGAGGAAACGCTGGTGCGTCTCCAGTTTGGCATCGCAGGTCATGCAGCGCAAACGCACAATGCAGTCCATGTTGTTGTAGTGACGACGTCGATCCACAGGATCAGCAAAGTCCAGGCCACAGAAGCTGCACTGTATCGAATTGTTATCCTTGCGCTGCACATCCGCATGCTTCTCGTAGACATGGGTGCGAAACTCGTGTTTGGTGCGAAATCCCTTGGGACACAGCTTGCACTCGTATAGCTTGTTGACCAGCAGCTCCTTGGCGCGCAGCTTCTCGGGCCGCTCCGATGATGTGTCATGCAATCCTAGTTGCTGCTGCTGTTGTGGCGTCTCTGTGGTGGCCACCACGCCGGAGGCAGTGGCATGCGCAAAATTGGGCTGCTTGAGACGTAACGCGTTGAGCACACGGTACAGATTGATGCAGTTGCGCTTCTTCAGATGCGATATGAACAACGCCTTTGAATCGTTCATTTTGAGGCAATTGAAGCACAAGTTGCGCGGCAGCAACGGATACTTTTTGCGCACGTGTGCCATGAAATTCTTGTAGGTGCTAAAGTATTTGTTGCAACAGCGACACGTCATCGTCTGGTATTGTTCGAGAAACTCGTTGTTCTCCTGTATGAACTCAACCTTATCTCGCGTCAACAGCTGCTGATATTGCTCCGGATTGTCGTAGTCATAGCCGCCATTTTCGCATTTGATGAAAGTATTCATCACAACCTGCCGATACTTTTGTGTCGATATATTGCCGCCGGCCGCCGCTTTGGTTGCCTCCGCGGTGGCTGCCGCTGCGGCTGCAGCACGTTGTATTTCCAGGGCGGCAGCGAGCGCTGGAGTTGGTTTTGTGATTGGCGTATTGTTTGGCGAGTCTGTCGATAGCTGGAACAGATTCGGATGCAGATTACGTTCGTGACGACGTGCATTTGCTCGCGTCGAGAACTGCAGGCTGCATGCCCGGCAGCTGGCCACCTTTGAGTCACCAGCGGCTGCCACATTAGCCACGGCGCTTGCTGGAAGCGATGCGGCCGCAACGGCCGCTGTCACGCCATGCTGCGTCGTATAATCGTACTCGGAGGTCTGTGTTACATGCAAAGAGAGACAGAGAGAGAGAGAACAATGATATAAAGCGATTGAACAATTATGAAAACGATATAAACAAATTTAGTATACTCTCTATCTTTGTGTATCAAATGTGGAGTTCAATTTCGTGTAAAGACAATAAAAGTAATTTTCAAATAGTTGCCATTTTAATTTTCCACAAATTTGCAACAGTTGCTGTGAATGCCAAAATGCAGACATTCAAATATGCAGCAGACGTTATATACCACAAAAGTGGAGGCCAATCGATAACTATATATCATTTTGTCAACCGATAAATGGTAGTCATTTATCCCTGCTAATGAGTTTTGCACATGCATGCAGATTTGTATTAATTGTTGCTTACCATTAGCGGCACATCGCCCTCGTGCTCGGAGCGCTCTAGGAACATTGTGGGATCCATCATATCATCGGACTCGTCTATGCACTTCATCTGAAAGTCATCATCCGTATCATCCAACGGCTCGTCCTTGATGGGCACGGCGGGCAGCGGCTATAAACGAGAGACGCTCGATAAGTCGCTGGGTTCCAAAAGTAATGTTAAATAATGTAATTTGCAATTTGAACAACAGAAAATATGCACAGGCCAAACGTGCTGGTTGTACGTAAAGAAGGGGGAAGAGAAAGAGAGACGGGTGTATGTGGCATGTGGCATGTGGACGCTTGCGAATGCACGATACAATTACATTATAGGAATAGCGCCTGAAAAAGCGCAGTTGCTGGGCGGCGCTCTGCAGCGTTACCGGCATCAGCAGTGGCGTTGTGACAGCATCTGCGCCAGCGGCAGCGACTGCGGCCGTGGTAGTGGCTGAGACAGACGACGACGACGACGCAACAGCAGCGGTAGCGGTTGCGACGACATTGCTGCTGCTACTATTCATTGTTGCAACTTGCGGCGGCAGCGGCAGCGAACACGTAGTCGAAGTTGGCACGACGCTGCCATATCTCTGACACTGACTGGGGTTCTTACTCTGGCTGAAATCAATGGGCAACGGCAACGGCAACGGCAAGAACGGGACTGCCTCAGTACCTCCAGCAGCAGCAGCAACAGTGGACGACAACATGGGCACTGGTATCGGCGGTAACGGTGGCACTGCAATGTCCAGCGGCAAATAGACCTTTGGCTTGAATTTGGCCAAACGCTGGGTAGCAACAGCAACATCCGGAACAGGCTGTCGTCGCGACTGGCGAATGCGGCGATGTCGCTGTTGCTGTTGCAAATGTTGTTGCTGCTGCTGCAGTTGATGATGATGTGGATGATGGTGATGCGATTGCTTGCCACGCTGTTGTTGTTGTTGCTGCTGCTGTTGCTGATGTTGATACTTGCGTTGTTGCTGGTGCTGTGCCGTTGCCACTGTTGAAGGGACCTGCAATAGAAGGGTCTGCAATGTTTGCTGTGCCTCCGCCGCCGCTACGCTCGTCGTTCTAGCTGTCGTTTGCAGTAGCTGTTGTTGTTGTTGCTGCTGCTGTTGCAGTTGTTGTTGCTGTTGCTGTTGAAGCTGTTGCTTGGGACTCACATAGACTGTTAACGATTTACGCTTCTTCAACGATGGTATGCCATCTAAAATGTTGGCGGACGCCTTCTCAGCAGCTGCATTCGCCGCATCGATTTTCAATTCGGCTTGCTGTTGATCAACAGCGGCGGCTGCGGCAGCGATGCTGCCATTCTCGGCCCTGTTTAAATCCAAATAGCCCAGGAGTGTCTGCTGCTTGGTTCTGTCCGTGTCTAGCCATTGGCGCTGCTTCGATTGCGAACTGAGGCAGCGGTTCTTAAAGCTTTGCCAGGAGTTCAAATAGCTGATGCAGGCATGGCAAATATTCAGCGACAATCGATCCATTGACGTGATCTGCAAAATAGTTAAATGAAAACAATAGTTATCGATAATGATTCGACCGATATATGCAAAAATCAATCACATCTATAAAATAAAGTCAAGTACTCAGAACGAAAAAAAGTTTTTCCGAGTGAGAAACCCTCATGTACCAGCGGTGTGCGAATATTGTTGAAATCTTAGAACATATCGGAATATATATAAATGACATCATTTAAATATCAAATATGGTTTTATTATTATTGTAAAAGTTGACGAATTATATAAAAATTACTTTAATATAGATTGACAAAATTAATCCTGAATTCTTAGTGCATCGCAGCTGCTATATATATTCCTGTCCTAGGCAACACTAAGTGTGGCTCGTGTGGATTGGTGTGAAGAAATGCTGAAAAAATACGATCGCGGTGCTTCAAAAGACGTTTATAAGATCGTCACAGGTGACGAATCATGGATCTATGCGTATGAGCCCGAAACAAAACAGCAATCGACCGTGTGGGTCTTCCAAGACGAGCCAAATCCAACGAAAGTTGTTCGTGGAAGAAGCACTTCGAAGCAAATGGTCGCCTGTTTCTTCGGCAAAACTGGTCATGTGGCGACTGTTCCGCTTGAGCAACGTAGGACGGTCAATTCTGAGTGGTACACCACCATTTGTTTGCCTGAAGTCTTCGGAGAAATTCGAAAAACGAACAAGAGAAGACGGATCATTGTGCACCATGACAATGCAGCTCTCACACATCGGCTCAAACCAGCGCCTTTTTGACCGGCCAAAAAGTGGAATCGATGGGTCACCAGACGTACAGCCCTGAATTGGCACCCAATGACTTCTTTTTATTCCCACACATCAAGAAAATAATGCGTGGTCAACAGAAGATGCTGTTGAAGCATTCAAAAACTCAATCGGAGTGGAAAAAGTGCTTTGAAAATTGGTTTGAGCGCATGCAAAAGTGTATAAATCTTGATGAAGAATATTTTGAAAAACAATAAAACCATTTTAGTTGATAAATATTCGTATTTTCATTATTAGGCCAGAAATATATATAGCGGCCCTCGTAATTATATATATTTGGACATAAATTATTATCACATGATATTTATTTAAGTCGGCAGCCCCATCCTTCAACGTTTTTATTTATAATTCCATCAAAATGCTTTTTGCTGCCCAAAACCCAGAAGACTGCAAGCCACTTCATATTCTCAGTATTTTATTTGTTCACCTCAGGATAGCATAGAAAACACACTCTGACAAAAAAATGTTTGTCGACCATTTCACTGTCATTTTTTCTCATAGCTTGAAAAGAGCTTTCGTCGAGCTGAGTACTTAGCTTAAATGACGACAGTTTTATGTAATGATTTCCATAATCGATAAAAACAAAATTAATCAATAAAACCAATTGAGGACAATGGTGAATATTAAATAAGTACAAGGCGATGTCCTTAATATTGACCCCTTTTTTTAAACTACAAAATTGTAATTATTTTCGCCAACTTCTTAGCCTATTCGAGCAATAACCAAAAGTTGACCCATCCTTAGGATCTGGATTAGCCCATCTATGTACTATATGTACAAATGTATATAGTGCAATGCCGGGGTAGTTGACTTTGTTTCTATTTATGTACATTGTAAAGGCTGCGAGATGCAAGCAAAAGTCATCGCCTTTAGCCTCCCCACATCTTTCTGAACTAAACAGAATCCCTATCGCAAATCCTCTCACCTTGCATCCGTCCAACGGCGGTTTGAGGTTTTCTTCGTCGATAGTCAACGCATTGCATTGCAAGTGTTCTGAAGCGTATGCTGCTACTAGTCTATTAATGTCAATGACCTGCTTATAATTATATGCAAAACTCATGTGCAACCCACACATGCAAACGCACACAAACTTAACAGTGCAATCCAAACGCATGTCCAATGTCCAATGTCCCATGTCCTTTTGCCTGATAGCACTTTGCGTGTGCATGTATTCGTTTCCATATACGACATCCATGTAAATATATATGCATGTGTATGTACATACGCACATACAAGTATATGTATGTATGTATTTACCTATGTGTTGCTAACTGACGCATATTAGGTATATAAACATCTTATTGTTGTTGCTGCTCTAAGGCTTTGTGTTTGTGCATAATTTGCTTTTAATTGTGTGTGGCATGGGACCATTTTGGCTTTTCAATTAAAAGTATATGCATACATATGTATGTACATCACATGAACATAATAGGTAAGTAGATGGCCAGAAGCATGTGCATATTTATTTATACTGACAACATGAGAAAGAAAGCATGTCCCTATATATTGCTATAAGATTAATTTTATGATTTTAAATTACACAAAATACTACAGATATACTTGATTGCAATTTATATACAACCATACATACAAATCAATTAGCAAGAACGCTGTAACGTATCGCTTACAATATTTTCATCGGCTGTAAACTATTTTCCTCATACATATATACATACATACATATGTAAATACTTGTGTACATATACATAGTAAATTTATAAGTATAATTTCAGTATAAGAATTCTAATTGGCAACAAATTACTTTAACACATATTAACCACTTCCTTTCAATACATCAGTTATTATTATATGTAGCTTTCCGAATGGCGAAATAATGCTTGATTTAAAATACAGCTCTGCAAAAATAAATTACAAGTATTGGCAACTACAATTCTGGCAATTATTTATTGTACTTGTTTAAGTTGCTCACAGTGAGTGTCTCTAAAAAATATCGATAACATGAGACCAAAAATGGCGGTCAGTGCCATTTTCAAAATGCAATAAATAAAAAAAGACGGCGACAGCATTAAAGCACGAAAGCCAAAATCAAAACAGAAGCGCAAATAATCGTCAATTGTTGTTGGGCCGGCGAAACTGCATTTGACAGCTTGCAATAATCAAAGATGTAAGGCAACGTGTGTATGTAAATAATGCTTTGATAAACACACGTGCAAATATATGTCTGTATGTATGTACATAGATATGTATGTGTGTAACTGCTTGTGGTTATGCTTATTTTTGCATCTTTATATGTGTTTGAGCTTTTATGCTTTTGTAAATCGCACAACAGCAGCGCCCGCTCCCATCACTTGGCTCCCACCCTACTGTCCAAGCAAGTACATGTACTCTTGTGTGTGCTGTGGGCATATTCTGTACACACATACACACACACACACACACATATATATATATATATATGCCTTATGTACAAATCTCTTATGTACGCACTTGAGTCCTGAAATTCTCATCCTATATACATACGTATGCATGTACTACATATCTCCCCACCTCACTTTGGCTTTGAAGGGTTTCGATAATATGTTGTTCATTCACCTTGCCCCCTGCTCCTCGCACACAAATATACACACATACACCCGCACAGCGACGTCCTGTTGGGCACATCTCTTTCTCAAGTGGCGACGATGATGGCGGCAAAATCGCAATTGGATACAGAGGCGACATACAGCAGTATCGGAAGCCTCTGGCATGAGCAGATATTCGCAACTGGGTGAGGTGAGATGCATTTGACTTTAATAAGAATTATTGTTGTTGTTTTGCTTTTAAATGTGGAACCGAAGTATGTACATACAACCGAGTTGTAGCTGCTGCGTTGCCCAACACTGGTCAATAATCTAGGCTGCTAGCAACAATTAAAAAAAAAGTAGAGTGAAGAAAAGTCGTTGCAAAATATTCATATTTCTTTAACTGTTTGGATAAATTTAGCTCTGTAAACATTTTGGCATGACCAGCAAAGCAACGAATCGCTTGGGCAGGCCTTTTTAGAAAGTTGAAAAGGAAATCTTTCATCCATCAATAGCAACAACATGCAGAAGCAGCTGCCATAGCAGTCAACCAGCCAACCAGCTGCTACTGCCGGCCACCGCCAGGTGCAACAATCATCATCAGCGCCGCCATGATGCTGCTGGCCAGAATTAAAAGAGCCTCTCCAGACTAGTCCCAGTCAGTTCACAGCAACGCCGCATGATCTCGGTCCTGAACGGGTTTCGGATTCTTGCACAGTTGTTGTTGTTGTTTTGCTGCATTGTCTTCATTGCCGTATTTGCTTTTGTGTCCTTATTCGTCGTCAGCTGCGTGTGCGTGTGTGTGTGTGTGTGTGTTTGTGTCCTGCTCAGTGTAAAATTAACCCCTCGGCCATTAGCAAGCAGTACAGATCTTTGCCGTTTTGTTGTTGGTGTATTGAATTACCCACAACAACAACTCCAACAATGGCAGTCAAGTGCATGCATTTGACACTAACAGAGCAATCGATAAACTGCAGCGAAGTTATCGTTTCTATGAAAAATCTGACAAGGTTGCCAAGACTCTAAACTCGACAAGACTCTATGTGTTTGTATGTGTTTTTTTATCAGTGTCATCTTTCTCCTCCTCTGCTTCTACCAGTCGTCAGTCAGTCACAGCTTTTCTGATCAGAGAAAGTTTTTTTTTTCTTTTTTGAGCGAACTTGAGTTGGGCTTGGGATGATGATGTGGATGTGTGTATCCGAAATTCGATGCAGGCAACTGGCAACAACTGCAACTTCCATGCCCATTTCATGCGCACCAGGTTAATCTGCTTGAACAGAGACCGAAAACGCAAACCAAACCAAACCAACACTCGCATCGCATGTACGTTTGTTGTATCTGCCCTGGCCCTGCCTGCCTGCCCTCAGCTGGGTTCGGTTCGGTTCTGTTGCTCTCAGTCTCGCTGTGTGCTGGCAATGCGTATGTGTGCGAGTATGTGTGCATGTGGTCCGCCTCCAGATAACAAGCGAACCGCACAGCGATGACGCCAACCAAATGGTCGGTCGGTCGCTTGGTTGTGTATGGAAGTGGTTCTGCCTCTGTATGGGTATGGGTATGGGCTATGTGTGTGTGTGTGTATCGGTTGAACTGCTGGTGCTGTTAGCTGGCGTTGCTGGCTGGCTGGCTGGTGTATTCACCATGAAATCGAGCCAAAGCGAAACCAAAGAGCAGCCCAGTGCCAGCACCAAAGCACCAAGCACACGCAGCAGCAACGTGCCGACAACGACGACGATGAGAACGACAACGACGCCGACGTAGATGATGATGTCGTTGCCGGGGGCGCAGGCCAAAGAGCCGCGTCGCGCCGAGTTCAGTTGATTCAACGACCAGCAGGCAACCATTTTGTGCCATGCCAATGCCGAACGAAAAGTGGATGACGAGGGCGACTCTGGGTTTTGTCTGCCTGCCTGATTGGTTGCCTGCTAGCTCAGCTGTGCCTTGTACCCTGTGCCTGTCTTTACCAAATGAAAGAATCAATAACCGAGAGCTGAGAGGGCACCAGGCAACAAAGCGAAGCTAGCGAAGCCCACAATTCCAAAGGCAGTTTCATTTTTCTGTCTTTCTTATTATATTCCCTTTTGTTTTCGTTCTGCTTTTTTTTTTTTTGCTTTTCGTTTTATGTGGCGGCTGCTGCTGCTGGTGCTGCCCCAGAGGTGCCTGCACCGGATATCATAAGCCCAGCGAGGAGTCACAAATGGAAGCCAGTGAAGGACACGACAAGAGCGCGCGCGCAAGCCATGAGAGCGAGTGCTGAGAGCGACGCATCATGGAATACTAAAGTGGCATAAGGCATAAAGGGGGGGACAAAGTCTGGGAGCGAACGGAAATAGACTGGACTGGACTCTGGCCCTGTCTGCTCTAATGGTGCTGGTTTGATGATATTAATCGAGACTTGGACTTGGTCATTGGTTTCGGACTCGTAGCATATGCGGAGCCAGAGCCAGCATCGTTGGCTGCGAATTCCATGGAAGCGAGGCGAGCACAAAAATTATACGTAATTGCTCTGGTGCTGGGCAGGCACAGCAGCAGAAGCAGCAGACATTGTCGATATGAAGCAAACCAAGCGCGACCCAAGCTCCACACACACACACACACACACACACAGTCACACATACGGATACAATCATACACAGAGAGGCTCGCTCACGCACGTCTATTCCTTCCCTCGCTTGCGCTCTCTCTCAATCACAGAGACGGTCACGGCCTCGAAAATTTTTGTTGAACGGACGGCATTCGGGCGGGCGCCGCTGCTGCTGCCGCTCATTGCTCTCTGCGCTTTGTGTTGCTTATTCGTGCCGTGTAGTCTGCCTAGTGATGGACAAGCTCAAATTTGTAAGCACGCGCAAAATGTGGTTGTTGCGAAAACAAAAAACAAATAAAACAACAATTTGTTGCTTGTTCGCAATTATTAATTGCAGAGACTTGACGAAATGTTCTTATGCAATTGAAATCGGTTATTGTTAAGCATAAAATGTTAACATTCGATAAATATAACCGTTGATTTTATTTGCAATCACGAATCGCATACACACCCATCGCTAAAACTTGTGCAGAGCGGCAAGTTTTCTTAAAAAAAAAAAATTGAAATGAGTGAGAAGAGAATTTGAAAAGGTGAAGGAGGAGGAAGAAGAATCAACAGCGGCGGCAACAGCAACGAAATTTGTAAATAATAAACAATGAGCATAGTTTGTTGTTATTATTTATTATACATACATATGCATGAACATATGTACATACAAATGTATGTACGTTGTTTGCCGGTCAATTCTAACCTCAAATTGGCTGCCCTTACAGACAGCAGCCAAGCATATGGGGGAATAGGAATGGGCAAACCGAAACGAATCCCAATCATAGCCACGCCAGCTGCCAGTGGTTACTCTACTGTTGCTCGCTCAGCTCATGCCAACGTAGCACACGAAATGCCGATGATGACGACGACGACGACGGCGACAACAACGTCGGCAATCGAGCAGCAGCAGCGAGTAGTGAGCAGCAAGCGACAAACCAGCCAAGCAAGCAACAGCAGCCAGCTAGCTAGCTAGCGAGCCACAGGCAACGCCAGAGCGACAACCACAACGTCAAAGTTACACCAATACCAATAAACGGGCGATGGCCGTCGCGTCGTCGTCATTGTCGGCGGGCATCGTGACTTGGCACTTCAACTAAAGCCACCAGAGGCAGACGGCGACAGACCCGGAGCATGGACAAAAAGCGAATTCTCGTCTCGTCTCGACTCGATTCCGATTCCATTTCCATTGATGATGTTGCTCACGGGCAAGTGCCACTGATAGGAACTGTGGAGCAGGGGCTCAACGGGCGTGGGGAAGCGAATGTGCTGCAGCTGGCAACGAACGAAACAACGTTTGGCTCGGTCTCTGTCTCGGGGTATCGGTCTCGTCGTCATCGTCGTCAGCGCTTGCACAATCAAATGGGGCCAGCAGCAGCAGCAGCAGCTCGCGTCTGATGAGGCATATTTTACTTTTGGTTTCGTATTTAACCTCACTTTTGTTTTTTTTTTCTACATTTTATTTGGGCAGCCAAGCAGAGCTGGGCAGAGTTGGTGGTGATGGACTTATCGATTACACACGCATATAGGAAAAAGATGAAAATCACATAATGGGCTACTGGTCGGATGACCCATCATCATCATCATCATAATCACCATGGTCGGGTGTGGCCAACCGGCCAACCGCCTGCTCCGGCTGGCTTCCAGCACAATGGCCATGGAATGGGACCAAGCAGTGTGTATAACGATTTCGGTATGAGGAGCAGCAACACTGACAGCACAGCCAGCAGGTAGAAATCGAATCGATGTCGATACCCATGAGTGTGGATGAGTGTATTACGTGTTGTATGTGTGCTGTTTCGGCAACTCTCATTGCCTACTCCCTTTGTCTAGCTAGTAACTACTACTCTCGCTTGTGTTGCTACTCACCTTGATATTTACGCAGTTATGTATTTTTGTGGCCAGTGGCTCCTTATCGGCTGCATAACTATTGATAATTGAAATGCATTCGCTGGCGGGCGCAATGCACAGGCGACAACAACTTTGTCGCGTTCGTTCCGCTTGCTGTTCATCCATTGGTGTTGGTGCTGTGTCACTCGTTCCAGTCCCAGTTGCAACACTGCTGCCAACACTCGTACCAGCTCCTGCTCCTACTCCACCTCCTGGTGCTGCTATTGTTGTTGCGGCAGCGTCGCACATTTTTATAGATCAAAAGTTTAACTTAATTATTACTGCTGTTCTTCTTTCTTCGTTTGTATATTTATTTTGCACGTTTTCACTTTTATTTTGAATGGGGGCGCAACGCGTGAGCGTCGCTACCGATTCCTCTCACTTTTTTCTACTTGTTTTGCAAAATGGTTTTTGTCGCCTCGGCTGCGCGATTGCGGACACTTTTTCCGTCGTGTCGTCACATTTCACATCTGCTGATGCCTGGGCACGGGCATTGGGTATTGGTATCGGTTAGTCAAAACCACTCCGTCGTGGCTGTGTGTCCGTTTGAGTTTTGTATGCAAAACAAAATTACACAGAAAAAAAAGAAATGAACGCAACGAGACGAACGACTTCCAATGTGCGTCTTGGAAAAATACACGTCCGAACCTTGCGGCGAAACAACAACAAATGATTAGTGCTGCAAAAATTGTCGGTAACAGCATCAGCGTGACCACATGGTGAATTGCAAAATATACTGTTTTGCTTCGAAGAATATACTACTAGATACACTGCGATATTAATAGCCTCTTTCCACAGCACACCCTCAAAAACCTATTCCCACAGTCAGATGCGCAACTGTCACGCAAATTTACCCAGGGATGCAGCTATAAATTGGGGCGATATTGCACGTAGTCTGATATCAATTGTCTCAATTGTAAATTTGGGTTTTTATATCTTTTTTTTTATTTCGCAAGCAGGCACTTAAATTGGAAAAATACTGAAAACTTAAGAGCATCCAGTGAATCGATCTGGATGTGATATTTTCTCTCATGGGATTTAACATGCAGCTAAAAGTGAATCCGAGCTAGACTCGGATGCACTTGAATTTACATCAAGTCGCCGCTATAGTAAGAGGTTAAAAGTTGGGACAACCTTGCGCATAGTCCAATACCTGTGGCAAGACTCAAATTGTAATTATGTATTTTCATTCTAGGAATGGTAATTCTAAAAAAGGAAAATAACCACATCCAAAACATACACGTATAAAAGACCACAAGTTACATTTAAAATAATACCATAAATTTCCTTTACAACTTGGGTAGCGTGATACCAAAAATGGTCGCACTGAAGTGCAAATAATTATCGATTACAATTCGCAACTCAAAATCGAGACTCCACTAAAACAATGACTGTATTGCCAAAATTGCCGAATCTCTAAAGTTTTCAAAATTCTGACACCATACTGTAAAAATCGATTTTTTAAACATTACAGCGATTACAGCACAAGGCTGCTGAAAATGCTTGTTGAATCTCTGATTTCAAGTGTTTCATGTTTTTATAAAAAAAAGTTGTGGTTACATTGAGGTTTTTTTTATAATAAAAAGTAGGCGCGTATATTAAAATGGACGTCGGAAAGCCTGAATAAATAAATTGATTTTGTATAGACAAAGTAAAGAGATTAGTTACCGATTAGCTAAGACTAGTTACTGAAAATTCTTGCTACATTTTCTGAGATTCTGCAGTTTTGGGAAAATCTTACATGAAACTGACATAACTAACATAAAAATATACTTTTGCGCAATTAGATTCTCCGAAAAAAATTCAATCGAATCTTGATAGCGATAACTTTTAGAGAGCAAGCGTGGGTGACACATTTAATTATTGGCTGCGAACAGCTGATTTGTGTTGCCAAGAGTTTGTTTTCCGCACGTTTTGTTTGTGTGTGTATTATTTTTTTTGTTTTTGTTTGAATTAATTACTTTTTAACTTTGCTTATTGCATTTGTTTTTATCGATTACGAGATTTACTAATAAACAAGGTAAAGGCAATGCAAATATGTCATGGCGTGTTCGTACACCATCGCACGATTCTGCACAACCATTTATTGAATCAATTATTCAATTGCTATTTGAATAACAAACACATGCATTCACAATTGGTTGTTTTGTTGAAAATATAGGCACATACATACATACATACATACATATGAACAGATGAATATATCATTTTAATCTTTATCTATGCAATATTGGCAATTATAACCTTATAAGCGTTTAGCAAATGCATTTAATCTACTTTGCAAATTGTCAATATTGGAAATCAATGATTATATGGCACAACTCCTGTCAGTTTCTCAGTTAAAAATTTTATAAAATTATGATTAAGGTTAGTGTTGCAAAATGGTTTGATATTCAAAATAATCAACTTTTATAAAATTCATAGACAGAGTCCTTTGAACATGATTGGCATTACATTGAATTTAAAAAATTGATAGACAATTGTTAATTATTAAACCTTTCACGTATAACATAAATCGTTATTTCAGAACTTCAAAATAGAAAATTTAAAAATAAACCCATATTACAGATTAATAGGCATATTCAATACCTTTTTCGATTTGCCAACTATTTTTCATCTTCTATTTTTAGTATGTTAGGCCTCAACCATCATTATTAAAATAACGTTTATACACAAAATATATAAAATTACATTTTTACCCATTTGTAATACCCGCCTATCCATTGGGTAGAAGGCTATTATAACTTCATGCCAAACGAAAATGTGTGATCTCAAACCTCGCAGAGTATGTATATACACAAATCAACAGCCGGAGCAATATAATCATGCCCATCTCTCCGTCTTTCCGTATCTCAAAGACTATAAGAGCAAGAGTAAGCAAGAGAGTAACAAAGTTTGTTACAATATGTCTTATTTTTGGACGCAGATCAGATTGTGTGCGTAAATTAAAACAAAACCAATTCATTTTAAGGATCGTTAATTTGATTTCTGAAAATTTACTTACGATCGATTTTTGTATATTCTCACTAAAAATTGGATAGTATCTCATAGTCGAACAGACTCGACTGTTGCTTTTTTTACTTGTATATAAGAAAATTGTTAAGCTTGAGTTTTTTCTCCAAATAAGAACGTTGTGAATTAATTGTAGTCGATAGTGTAATTTTATAAGGTATTTCATGATTTATGTACGCAATTTTGTCCATTTTCTTTATAACAAAAATTGAAATTAATTATATTCAGAAGGGTAACAAACCATACATATGTACATAGTTATTTTAATAAATTATATAATATACTCAAAATCATTGTTTAATTTACTATTAATATACCAGATGCAATAAAGGAAGACAGAACCATAATATTTAATAAAACAAATATTAGCTCATCAGAGAAAGTTGATCAAGTTTTATAAAAGAATTGGCCCTCTTGGTTTTTCAATTCGACTTATTGAGTTAGTATTGTGAGTTGGGTGACAGACGAAATGTCTGGATTCTGATTGTCATGGTAAATCAAAGAACAATCATCATAATATGTCCATAAATCATGTTGAAAATTAATTAAAAAACCATTTAAATTGAAAAAGCAACAACAAAGCCTATAGTATTTGGCGATAAGGAGCAGGCTAGGTCCGAAATTCTTATTGCCCCCCACCCTCGAGCTATCAGCTGACCCAAAAAAGAGCAAAGGGCGTTCGCATAAATAATCCATAATAATCATCGTGATGTCCACTGATTTAGCATCCTTTAGTTTTACACCGTGCACAGTGGGTCGAACTGTATTTGCGAGGCGCAAGGCGCGTGATTGGCAATTTATCGCGTTCTGTTGACCGGAAAGCGAAGATAACTGCAATATAATGCGCCTAACTAAATTGTTATGACTCTTAGTTATTAAAAGCCCATTTGGGCCTTATCAGCCCTGCCCACTCAGCAAAAATAAATAAAAATTGACATTTTTGTCGTTGTATACTCGGTTTTTAATTGCAACAAGAGTATGATGAGTTTATATCAAACGAAAATTGTATGAACTGACAGATGTAACCACTTTCATGAATTTAAATTTTTTTTTATATTTATCAGGGATAATTATATCCGATATATTTACCGGGTATCTCACAGTCCAACACTGGCTACCTCTTTATCTTTTTTTGCTCAATTGCATTTGCAGTGCAGTGAGTACCGCAGTGTACTAGATGCAGTCCCACACCCACTTCGAAATCCGCGCCAAAGTGGTCAACTGTAGTTGTATACCTTCACATATATGTACATATGTACATAAAGTATTGATTGCGATAATTTATAGTGTCGAGAACGAACCCGAGACCGGGAGCCGAGCGCATTGCTCGCGATCTTCAGCGTTATTATTTGGATTCATACTTATTATTATGTGCATACAGATGTGCCTCCTTATCGGGCTTAGGCTTCACAGTAGTCCCTTATCAACTACACTTGAACGGTCGAAGTATGTCTGAGTATATGCATGTATGTATGTACATGTGTATATCACGCAAACACCGGCTGCTGTCGCCAGATCCGACTATAAAAAGATTCCTAGCCGCTGGCAAAAACTTCAGTTCGCACACATAGTTTGTACGTGCAGTATCCTTGTTGGTCAAATCTCTGAGTCTCTCACAATCCTTAAAGGTAAGTCAGTTGTCCTTCCAGTTTGCGTGAAAAAAAAACAGTGTTAACTATTTGAAAGGCGGGCCCTTATTTTTTTGGTGTTGTTTAATAAATCTGAAAAAAACGTTGAAGTTCACTTAACGAGCTTTGCCGCGAATTACCCTTGAGCTCGATATTGACAAGTATGCACATAATTCAATGGACAATTAAAAGATTTCTCAAATGCCAGCCGCAACGAAATCGTAATTAAACATTCACCAGTCTTGAACCACTGTAAGCAAGCTGTGTCGAGTTTCAATTTACCACTGCATCAGGTAGTGTTCAGTTCCGTTTGTGCTTATTATTTTCCGTGATAAAGATCCTTGTGCCGCCATATTTGATTCGAGCTTTCGGATGTTGGCCACATTGGCATGCTGGAGCTTTCGCCTGCCAAGTCGCGCTTTAAAGTTCAATAACAGCGACAACAAAAATAACGGCAACAAAACAATGCAAAGCAATTAAGTGCAGGCAGCAGTGCGACCAGCAAGTGAAGGGCATGACGTCACAACTGCTGACAAATGGTTGGCAGCTGCGAGTCGGGATTTGTTAACAGCATCACAAAAAACATCACAAAGATGGTGAAGAAGAGAAGCAAAAAACAATAAACTCGAATTTACACTTACAACTGTCGTTAGTGTGAGTATTTTGTTTAATAATAAATACAAGCTGCGCTGCTTGTGATCGACTCAGTGTCCAGTTACAACTGAAACGCGACTGTTCAACATGCGTACAATATTAATCACTTTAATTGCATTGGTGACAATGTGCCGGGCAACGGTAATTTTTTTGATTTGAATTTTTCCACTACCCCTTTCATTTTGATGTATGTTTTCGCAGATGTCTTACAAAGTGGAGCCACTACCCGACTCGTATGCCGGCCTAGGCGAGGGACCCCACTGGGATGAGGCCAGACAGAGCCTTTACTATGTGGATCTGGAGGCGGGCGCTTTGCTGCGCTACGATTACAAGCAGAACAAGGTGTACAGGACACAGATTGAGGGCGAGAAGTTAGCCGGCTTTGTGCTGCCTGTGGAGGGAAATTCGCATGAGTTTGCCGTCGGCTGCGGTCGTCGCACTGTCATCGTTAACTGGGATGGTGTCGCTCCCACCGCTAAGGTGGTGCGCACTCTGTTTGAGGTGCAGCCAGAGTTTAAGGAGAATCGCTTGAATGACGCCAAGACAGACCCACGTGGTCGTCTCTTTGCCGGCACTATGCGCTACGTAGGCGATGAGTTCGAGCATCGTCATGGCGAACTCTATCGCTGGGAGGCGGGCGGCAATGTGACGCTGGTGAAGAGCGATGTGGGCATCTCCAACGGTCTCGCCTGGGACGAGAAGACCAAGAAGTTTTTCTATATTGATACCACCGATTACGAGGTAAAGTCATATGACTACAACTTTGAGACTGGTGTGGCCAGCAATCCCAAAGTGATCTACAATTTGCGCAAGACCAGCCCCAAGGATCATCTGCTGCCCGATGGCATGACCATCGACACGGAAGGCAATATCTATGTAGCCACATTCAATGGCGCCACCATCTACAAGGTCAACCCAAAGTAAGCTTCGCATTTTCTAGCTGCTGGTCAACATAAAATAAAAACTAATACATCTTTCCTTTTGAAGCAATGGCAAAGTGCTGCTGGAGATTAAGCTGCCTACCAAGCAGATCACATCGGTGGCCTTTGGCGGACCCAATTTGGACATCCTCTATGTGACTACCGCAGCGAAGTTCGATCAGCCTGCACCCGCTGGCACCACCTACAAGGTGACCGGCCTCAATGCCAAGGGTTATCCCGGTGTCGCCCTCAAGATCTAAAATCACACCTTGATTCTGTATGTTTCTCAAATCTGTTTTACGTCTTTTTTTTATAAAGTGCAAATAAATATTTTCTATGACAAACGCATGTGTTTTAGTTATTGATAAATCAGGCAGTGTTGGATCAATTGGAGCGCGGCAGCTTGACATTGCCGGGTTGCCCGATTATCAGTCGACCACCCACTTGAGTGCGGCAATGTCAACGAATTTGCTTAGTCATTTTTAACCTTGGACCAGTTGGCGGTCAGATATGATTTTATTTATATATTGATATAGAAATCTAGCGATTTTATTTGAGTAAATTTGCATACAATTTTCGACTTAAGCCTACCCTGCACCCTTATGCAGATATTAAAATATGAATAGAATACAATTAAAGATAAGGTTCCATTAATATGACGTAATGCTACAAAATTGGATAGGCCTAGATCGTACTCTGTGAGATCTAGGTATTCGAATGAACATTTAAATGCTTTTTGTGTCAGCGATAGCTACTATGTCTTATATACATTTTTCAAAAATCTGCCTTAATTGTATACAAATTTAACTTAAATATGTATTCTTTACAATTTCATATTAATCTAGAAACAGTGACAGCAACAAAATGAAAGTCTAATCAGTTTACAATTTCTAAGTACTTAAACAAATATGTGAACATAGCTTAGTCAGCCTCGGAGTCGGATTCGGAGCCAGACTCATCATCGTCATCGCTGCCGCTGGCACGGTTTAGACGTATCATCTCCTGAAACTCATGTACCCGTATCTTTTCTGGCACGATTTGCAGAAGAAACTCCAGATTCTTGCTCTTGTTAACTAGCTGCGACAGATGCTCGTATTTAAGGGATTCGCCACCCGTAGCAGTAGACGCCTCACGGGCCAAGTGCTGTACAAATAGCTCTGTGCACTTAGTCATTAAGAAAAGTACTTCGTTCGTTATTAAACCAGTATCCATGGAGCTCTTCATAATGGTCCGCACCCGGCTAAGTGGTAGGAATGTATCTGCGCTGGGTTTGCGTTTTTGCTGCAACTTGCTGGCATCCGACATGCTTATGATTAAATATTCTTGCACGATCTAAACAAATTCGTTAATTTGTTATTAATAGTTTCGCCTTCTTGGCGCTAAATATGTAAGCCGGATGATTTGTTTGTAGGCGCTTGCAACTTATAACAATCGACTATGACATCCAACTGTTATCGAGTATGGAATCGATAATGCACGCGCGCTTTATTTGCGTGCACAGCCGCTAGCAAGTGCTGTGCAGCCCTGTTTTGTATGTTAGTATATGCAACACTGCGATTTCTTTTTCTGCCCTCCTTTTTGGCTGTTGTTTCGTGTGTTGACCAATAAATTTTTCGTACGCAGCATATTTTTTTGACACTTCTCAATTATAAAACGACTAAATACGTATTTAACAGGCATAATTCGCTTGCGCTGTTGGCAGAGCGAATAACATTGGGCAACGCACGCAATAACATTGCATGCAACTTGCGCAAAACACGTAGTCGAAGAAACACGATAGTGGAAGAAAACAGGCAAAGGCGACTCCAACCGACACTCTGAAACGTGAATGTGAATGTGAAAGCGAATCCGCGGCAAGGAAGTGTAACACAACCACAACTATATCCATATACAACAAAGCAAAACATATGTTGCTATAAACAAAAAGAATTAGGCGTACTTTCCATGCAAATTATATACAAAATACGTTAACATCAGTTGTGTAAACAATTACAAATCGGCAACAACAAAGGTCAATCACTACAAAAACAAAAGCAACATCAACAACAGCATTGAAAGCATATTTGCATTTGCTTTCAATTGCAATACTCCGATCCATACATACCATACATATACATACGTATAGATATATTATATACACACATATATATATCGTCTGTTGTCAATATCACATTCGGAAGTTCGAGTTGCACCGCGACAGCAGTGAGCGACAATTAAAAATGGCCGCTGCCTCCGCCGCCGTAGTAAATGCAGTAAACGACTGCTTCAGTATCGGATCCATAGTGGTGTGCACGACCTGTTTTAAGGATGAAGTCGAGGGAGAAGTGCTCGCTTTCGATCACAACACAAAAATGCTTATATTGAGTATCCTTTTTTGACAACACTAATTAGAATCGCCTTCCATCGCATCCGATGACAAAGTGAAAGCTTTGTTATTATTATGCTGTCATAATTGTATTTTTGTTATTGTTTATATAATATTTCTCGATTGTGGGTTGACCTTACATCGATATCGATATCCTTCGCTCGTGCGTGCGCCTTTCTTTTCTTCAACAGAATGCCACTCGAAGACGGCAGAAGAGCTAAGTGATGTTTATGTGATGAACCTATCGCTATGCAGTAACGTGCAAGTAATTAAAGAATGCAATGGCAACTTTATTGATGATCCGCAAAAGCTCAACCTGGAACAGGTATGAATAAACTACATACATATGTATATGTATTTCGCTGAGTTGCACATATTTATTAATTTTGTTTGCAGGTTAAAATGCGACTTCGTAAAACAGTAGAGAGACGACAGGATTTCCTCAAGTCCAAAAATGCTGACGTTAGTCCAGAAGCACAAGAGCTCTATAGAGCGATAGCCAAACAACTTGGGGTTAGCTGCTCGATGGATCATCATTGATGTCAATATATAAACACGTTTATTGTCTTATTACAGTACCATGAAGTGTCCTGGCAAGGACAGAATATACAAATCTTAAACGAAGTCACCGTCTCGCCACCGTATCGAGTGGATAACGTTGTGTCTAGCTCCGATAACGATACTTCGTGCAACTACATTAAACGAATTGTAAGCACCGGCAATGAAACTCATTTGGCATAGTTTGCATGTTTCTTTTATTTCTATTGCAGATCAAACAGTTCTTCAATACGAGACCTTCGCCGGCGCAGGATAATACGCATGCTCCAGCCGGTGCTTCTTCGGCGTCTGTGTCGCCCACGTCCTCATCTCTATCATCGAGTAATGCAGCTTCAGGATCACCGGTTCCCGCTAACTAAGAATAAAAAACAAATATTTGCTTCAGAATTGAATATTATTGTACTCTACGGGATTGGGTCAGATTCAGATCGGTATACACTTGAGCTGGTCATGTATTTATCTTAGATTGTATGTGGGCGAATGATTTTCCGAATCGATAACAATTATGGCGATAACTATTCCGCCACACGATTTTGTCGTTTTATTTTGTGACGTAACAAATCAAAGGCATGCCTTTTTTAAATGTGGTTTTTAAGATTACCCTAATAACATCAATACAAAGTCGTACACCACTTAAAACAAGCTATAATTAGATTCTTATGGTATGAGTGTACAAATATTATATCGAAATCCGATGGCGCCAATCGACTATCGATTTGGCTGAGAGGCAACCATTGTCGTCGCCACATGTGAATGGCAAATTTGTAAAAGAAGCATAAAGCCGCGTTTGTCTTTCAGTTAGTTTTGTTAAAATAAACAATTACTTTGAGTGGCACATAAACAAATATGGAAGATGTACAAAAGCATAGCGTACATACGCTTATTTTCCGTTCGCTGAAACGCACACATGATTTGTTCGTTTCGAATCAGGGCAACTTGCCGGACTTCGATGACCACTTGTAAGTGAAAACAATTTCCAAATTGAATTGAAAATCGAAAACGTTTTCCGTTTTTATTATAGAGAGAAGGCGCGGCGCTCGATCAAGGCGCGTGACATCTACGGTGTGGTGCTGGACCGCGCCAACAAAACAATGGACGCTAAAAAGATGGCAATGCAAAACGTAGATCCCGAGCGACCACTGGCCATTACAGATGGCAGCACAAACCCGGCTATAACTGGTTCCGATTTAAGTATGACTGCCGCAGAGGGCGGCAGCATGGTGCGACTTGCTCGCGGCAAGGAGAAGCCTGCATTCAATGGTACCACCTCTTTGGTGCGTGCGTCAATGCCTGGCAACACCGGCAGCGGCGCCAGCAACGTGCAATTAATACCAAAGAAAGCACCCAGCATACCCAAGCCCAAATGGCATGCGCCATGGAAGCTCTCACGCGTCATATCTGGCCATCTGGGTTGGGTGCGTTGCATCGCTGTGGAGCCGGGCAACGAATGGTTTGCCACCGGAGCTGGCGATCGTGTGATTAAAATTTGGGATTTGGCCAGCGGAAAACTAAAGTTATCGCTTACTGGTCATGTGAGTACGGTACGTGGTGTGGCCGTTAGTTCAAAGCATCCGTATCTATTCAGTTGCGGCGAGGATAGGCAAGTGAAATGTTGGGATCTGGAGTACAACAAGGTGATACGTCACTACCATGGTCATCTATCCGCTGTCTATTCGCTAGCACTGCATCCCACCATCGATGTGCTGGCCACCTCCGGCCGTGATTCGACAGCACGCATCTGGGACATGCGGACCAAGGCAAACGTCCACACGCTGACAGGTCACACGAACACGGTGGCCAGTGTCGTGGCTCAGGCCACAAAGCCACAGATCATCACCGGCTCACATGATTCAACTGTGCGTCTGTGGGATCTTGCAGCGGGCAAAAGTCTTTGCACGCTGACCAATCACAAGAAGTCCGTGCGTAGCATTGTGCTACATCCATCTCTATACATGTTCGCTTCCGCCTCGCCCGACAACATCAAGCAATGGCGGTGTCCCGAGGGCAACTTTGTGCAAAATATTTCTGGGCACACGGCCATTGTGAACTGCATGGCAGCAAATACGGATGGTGTGTTGGTCTCTGGCGGCGACAATGGCACCATGTTCTTCTGGGATTGGCGCACTGGCTATAATTTCCAACGATTCCAGGCGCCCGTTCAGCCTGGCTCCATGGACAGCGAGGCTGGCATCTTTGCCATGTGCTTCGATCAATCAGGCACCCGTCTCATCACCGCCGAGGCTGACAAAACAATCAAAGTATACAAAGAGGATGACGAGGCGAGCGAGGAGACCCATCCGGTCAACTGGCGGCCCGAGTTGCTAAAGCGTCGTAAATTCTAAGAGACCCGTAGTTGTATGATTCTAGTTTAATACTGTCTAATAAATTTTGATTATGATGATCCTTTTTGTATGAGAAAAAGGTTTTCTGATATCAAAGGCTAACAAATAAAGTAAACATGCGGGGTGGGGAAAGGACGAAATGCAGAAATAAAGGATTGTTATAGATGACCCTTAACTGAAAGAGAAGCAACTAGAAAAAGAGGTTTTTTTTAAATTGTTGGTATTTTATTTCTTGTTTTTTTTACACATAAATAATTTAAATTATTTTCTGCATAAATAATAATAATACATACACACATTCATGTATATACTTTTATGATTTTTATAGTGTTAAAATATTTCCTGTTTCTTTTTTGCTGTCTGCTTTCTCTTCTCGCAAATTGTATTTATTTGACGTTTCCTTAATTTGTCGCTAAATTTAACAAAGTAAAAGCACTGTTCATTTAAATGTTCTTTTTCTTTTTAGTTTTTTTTTTTTGTTTGTTTTTGTTTTCTTTATTTTTGTATTATAGTATATTATGATTAATATTATGAATTAGTGTTTATTATAAGTAGTCATTTCTGCATTAACGTTTACATTAGCATTATCATTATATATCATTTCATGTATTAAAATCACAAATAATTCTTGTTTGAAACAAATCGCTTTTTTTTGCTTTTCCTCTTTGTGGTTGTTTTTCTTTTAAATTTGTTTTTATTTTTTTTTGTAACACAAGATTTTTGCTTTCCTCTTTAACTATCCGTTCGTTTCGATTCTGTTTGCCCCTCTTTTTTTTGTTGAATTTTTAGGTGTTTTGTTGTTGTTTGTTGCTTTTAACATTAAACATCTATGTATATATTTATATATATATTAATAATAATATACCTCCTCTGCTGCTGCTGCTCTCGTCCTTCCCACTGCCTCTTTCTACATCGTGTGCAAACTGCAAGTGTGTCTGGCTCTCTCTCTCTCTTTCGCACTCTACGAGTTATTGGAGTTTCTTTTGAAATTTATCTTTGCGAGTGCTTTTTTCTTGAATATAATAATTTTAACCGTTTAACAGCTGTGTAGTGATGGTATGTATGCATATGCGTCGTCCGTCTGCTTGCAACAATTGGTGGCCACGCGTATTTACAGCCAAAACTTAACTGCGTTCTGCCGACTTTTAAATTATTATATTTATTTAAAAAAAAAAAGACACTCGATCTACATTCAGACACACATTAAGCTGCAAATTCAAATTAATATTAAGTATGCATGAAGGTTTTATGGCATGCTTTGGATTTAGAAGAGGTCTTTCGATAGAGTTCGCAACTCTGGCCAATATCTAGCCTTGCTTATTATCATAACTACTTGTATTTTAGAGGGAGAAACTGCCTGCTTTTTTTCATTGGTGCTGGCTGACTAAATAAATATTTAATTGGAAAAACATGCGTTGGAATTATGAGAAAACAAATGAAAAATAAATCTCTCCTTAAAGGCAACTCGCATAAATTGTTAATGCAAAAAGCATGAACCAACACATATGATAAGAAAAAAAATAAAAATTATCCTGTTATTAAAATTAAAGTTGTTGTTCTACTAGTGTCGTTGTTATTCTTCTAGTGTTATTGACTTTTATTATATGTAGTTGGAGTGTTGTTTTTGTTGCTACCTCTGTTGTGGAAGCTTTGCTTTTGCTGGTCAGCCATAGCCATTGCCTATTCCTGCTTGCCGCACCCATTAATGCAACGTCTCGCTCACGATCCTGCAGAGAAACATTCAGTCAGTCAATCACTCACACACACACGCACACTTTTAAACTTATATTCTTACATAGACGCACTGACACATACACATACATACACAGTACGATCCATGTTGAATATATATAAATATAATTATAATATATTTAATTGTTTGTGTTGCTATCTGTTGCTATTGTTGTTTCATATGCTGCGGATGTTATTGGTATTGTTGTTGTTGTGGATGTTGTTGTGATTGTTGTTCTTATTTTTGCTTTTTAATTGTAGATTTTGATAGCCTTCTCGGAGAAATTCAATGAGCTGCGCTTGCGCGACTTATTGATGTGATCCAGTGCAAAGAATGGCAACTGGCCGCCAGACCATGTGCGATACACCTCCAGATCGATGGGTGTATTATCGTTGACATCGAGGGTGTGTCCCATGGTGATGACTGCAAACTTGTAATTCTCCCACTCCTTGTCGGGCACATTGAGGCGTTTCTGTATGCGCTGCTTGAGTGCACCATAGGGCTCGCCATGGCGGGCCTTAGTGAGGAACGGTACACCAAAAGAATTGTATAGCTCTTTACTGAAATGAGCCACCGGAATGAGCAGCTCATTTTCGGCTAGCTGCGATTCTTCCACGGTGATCTCCTCGATGCGATAGATTTTCTGCGTACCCTGTGTGGTGGTAATCGAATCATTTGTCTTCATCAACAAATCAAGCAGTGTGTCATCCTTGCATATGGCCGCAATCTTGTGGTTGGCCACCTTGAGCAGACGCAGCTTCTTGCGGCTATTTTCGGCAAATGTTATCGTCTTCGCTGCTTCATCCAATAGACCCTTGACCGTATCATTTTTGTTTGGATATAGCACCAGTTCCTTCTCTTCCTTCAAATCATACGAGACCCAGATGCATTTAAACAACTTCTTGTTGTCCAGCTCATGAATGCTTAGGGAAAGTCTCTGATAAAAGATTCTCTTCGGCGTGCTCTGCTTAGAGTACGACAGCAGATCCTTGATTGTGCCCTGCGTAAAAACAATAATATATAACCATTATGCTAGTCTTTGTAATTGCAAATTCATTTAAGCCGAGGACTTTTTATATCGTTAAATATTCCTATTTTCTTAAGTATTGCAAAAAACTTTGCAATCCAATTTATACTCACCTTGTAGGTATAGGGAACAGCATTGCCGGTGGTCTCCTTGTAGTTGCTGATGCACATGAAGAACTGCAGCTTTTGTGGATCAGTATTTAGGCGCTCGGCGACGGCATTGGTCAATTGATCGTAGTTATAGCGATTGGATAGCTCAAGTGTAAAATCCGGCTCATTGGGATTACACTTGTCACTGAATATGATCTCGATGCGATATACCAGATCCAAAAAATAATCCTCAACGGTGGGCAAATCCAGTTTTACATCAACATTTTCGCGCTCAAAAATGAGAATCGGTCCCTGCAAATGATCCTGTTGCATGTAGAGCACATTCTCGATGGGCTCATTGATGTTGGGTATTTTCTTTTCGGCATACTCATCGAACACGGTCAGTTCGGTGTCCGGCTCGAAGCCGAGCTTGCGATTAATCCACGGCACTAGTTCGGATAGACGACGATTCAGTGGCTGTTGTGTGCAACCGATATAATTGAGGCGCTTGTTGCGCGCATCGTAATACTTGAGGAAGAGCAGCACATCGGTTTTGGGATTGAATGGCAACAGTGGTGCAGTGCTATCGGGTGGTGCCAGCTCCAGGAAGATTACCCAGGGCTTTTGCGATGTGGGTATCTGTTCGATGGTGCGTGTGGCCTCCGCCTCGAAATCAAAGTGCAGGAACTTTTGTGTTTGTGCAGTGCACATGTTCCAAATGCGCATGCGATCCCGTGGTACGCCAAATGCCTTCACAAGCATTTCGACCATCTCATTAACGGTTTGGTTTTGCTTTAGCTTAAATGGACGCTGATGAGTCTTCTCCAGATCGAAGAGACGTCGCTTCTGTTGCGACTCGAAATACTCCTCGAGTATGACATGGATCGGGACATAAGTGTTGGCCTCGCTGCGCTCCTTGCGACGCGCCATTTCAATGCGTTTCTCCAAATCGAGACGCTCGACCAGGTCACTGGAGATCTCATTCTCAGGTATATCGCCCAGCACACGATCTAATTCCGATTTCCGTATGTAGACAAGCATGTAAGCATTGCTGCATTTGGCATTAAATGAGACCTCATCATCCATGCCGCCATAATTCTGTTCAATGGCCTCTTGTTTGCGGCAACTGGACACCACATCGTCATCGAATTTAAACCAACGTCCGTCGGCTTTTGGATTGATAAACACAACATAATGGCCGCCATGATTGTCACCCGAATGCACAAGAACCGCATGGAGCACATAATCGGCTGGGGTCTTTTCGCGTTCGGCCAGATAGCTATCAAGATTGATTTGCTCATAGAACTCAAAGCGATCATTGTACTTAATCGAGCTATCGGTAATTGGATCGTATTGGAAACGCATCAAATGCAAGTGCAGCACCGGCGGGAATGATGTGAATATGACGCCCTTGCTGGCCTCCTAAACAATGGAATATTTGCAAGGACAATTAATAAATGAGAATTGGGTCATTTAATAATTCTAATTGCTCACCTGAAGACCATGCACACCAGCATCGTACTTGTTATCACCCTCGAGCGTCTCCGAGGCCACATAGTCCTGGAAGGAGTCAAAAATGTTCTTCTTGTCTTTGATATTTAGCTGAATATCGTAGAAAGTCTCGTAGCGTGTGCTATTATAGTCGACATTCTTGCATTTTATGTACGACGACATTTTGCCCTCAAAGAGTCCGGGTATGGTGCCCTCTAGGCAGGTGCCCTTCATCTTGGACTCGAGCTTGTCGAGAAGCACACGGAGAAACTCTTGCACATCGTGCTGCATAAACGAATCAAGCGTCTCCCAGCCAAAGGATTTGGTTAGCTTTTTGGTGCCAACGGGACGATCGCCAAACTGCAGCTCATGGAAGACACGCTGCAGCGATAAGCCCACCGATTTGGTGCTATCATCTGCCTCAGTCGGTATACGATAAACGGCCAGACGTAGTGAATTGGTAAAATACAGCGTCTGGAGCAGCGAATTCATGTAGCATGTGGCGCCTTGATTTTTGAGGCCAACGTAGCCGGTATGCTTCTTGGAGTCCCAGAGTACACCGTGAGGTGCATCGGCAATCACATGCACCTCGAGGGTGATGCTGCCATTATGCACATAGTATTTATCGGGATCCTGCAATTCCTGCCAGGTAATGAAGTTTGAATAACCGTAGTCATTCTCTTTCGAGTAGAATAAATGCTTAATTTTGGCCCGCGTAAAGGGCAGAGCGTCTGGTTTGTGGCATTTGAGGCGCAGTTCGGCAATGGCATTGCATGACCAGGTAGGTGAATCATTCTCACCGTTGCACTGCAGAAAGAAGCCCAAAGCACGATCATTTGGTATGACCATAATCTTCCAGGGCAGCATGCGGACATAGACTGGCTGCGACAGATGCTGTTGCTTAATCTGACCCACATTCTCAACGGTATAGGAGAAAACCGTCTCCGAGCGGAATTGATCTTCCTTGGTCTCGTCGTCCATTGGCATCTCTTGTTCGTTACCAAAAGATGTGGAGCTACTTTCAGCTAACAGTTGCTGTGGTGGCACGTTGCCGTTTTCACTGGGCAGTTGCTGTTGCTGCTGTTGTTGCTGCTGTTGTAATTGTGGATGTATTAAATTCTTAAACTTGGGCAATTGTGGTGGCGAATTTGTCTGTTGTTGCTGTTGTTGTTGTTGCTGCTGCTGTAGGTCGCTTGTGATTATTTCGACCTCTTGGGTATCCTGGGTGTCCATAGCTTCGATAGACTGATCTGTTTCAATGTCCATCTTATTTTGCCCTTCAATATTGCTCTCTCAATCGGCTACTGCAAACGCCGCCGCCTGCCAATTCCGCCGTGTTCTAATTGTTTACTTTCTCCGCTTCCGTATTCAAATAATGATTTTCCAATATTGTTATACTTATTACCATACATATGATTTTGTTTTTGTTTTGTTTGTTTCTTTTGTTGTTGCGTTTTTGTTATCGTGCTGACATTCGATTTCGATTTCGATTGCGTTGCGCTTTATGTTGCAGCAGCCGCCTTGATGGTGTTGGTTTTCTGAAAAAATGGGTAACAGGAGGAGAAACATCGATAAATAAACATACATATGTATGTATATAGACACGCACACACAAATACACAATCACTCATACGAAAGCAAAACCATTTGTGTATATGTACATATGCATGTGATGCATACATATTGTTCTCTGGTCACAAGCTTGCAAATTATTATTGTGCACGCATTTTTGGCACACGCAGACATGCATATGCGTATGTCATATTTTTTTTCTTATTGTATACTAACACTTATGACCATTTTTATGCAATTTCATATTTTTTATGTAGGTAGATTGTTGCTCACGTTAAAATGAAATGCGCCGCATCGCTTTGTCCCAACACATACACGCACAAACCTCAAGCTATGTACACATTTAAATATATATACACATACATACATATGTATATTTATACATATAAAAACATTCGCACTCACGCACGCATCAAGCCCATCGCCTTCGAACACATTTACCACTTACCCCGCTGCTTGTCATCGCGGCGGGTACTGGAACAACTCAATTTCACACACAAACACAATGACTATTTATTTCGTATTAAATTTTGCTTACCTTTAAAGAGTTGTCAAAATTTATGTGGTGTTTTTCTTTTTTGGCTTTTGCCGCAAGCTGCTTGATGACAGGCAGCTGTGAGCTCAAACTCGGACGCAAGCGCCAACCAACAACCAAGAAGAAAAAGACTTGCAAATTTTCCTTCTTACTTTTCTTTCCAACCTACACTTTAATTTCTGGCGTTCTCTTCCTCATCGGCGGTGTGTTCTGCACGACGCTTTATCAGATTTTGTATTTTAAAAAAAATATACATAAATTTTGTCAACGCTATTTAATTTATATGTAAAACACTTATGACGTATTTCACTCGGCACTACATTTGCGTTTCTGCTTCATTAAGGAAAGGTGCAAAAATCTAATTTAATTTAGCAAGCAAATGTTACTACTACCAGCGTGACCGCAAGTTCAATTACAAAATATACTTTTTGACATTCAAAAATATACCGCAATATAGAATTTTATGTTTACTTGGGAGAAAAGGCGCAAGCTTTCGAATTAATTTTATTTTTCAATGATTTTCTCTAAAATCATAGGTTGTCTTGAACATTTTGTAATCCATTTTGTCCTCAAAAAACTTATTAGGTTTTACAAATTTAAAATCCATAAAAATATCTGTAACGGCTTTGCTTAAAATGACAATGCAAACAACGTGATCGCACGTTCAATTTGACATGTTAAATCGACAAAAATTCACCAATGCGTATTTTGGGTTTTCTATATTTTCTAAATATCTAGAAATAGCGTAGAGGATTTTCAAACATTTGAATTTCCTCTTCAAACTGCAAATAATCGTGTTTGATTGGCACTTGTTTTAATAAGTTGTAAAAACGAATAACGGCATGGCTAATGACCGCAAGTTGTAGTTGATAATATACCAATAATTTGCTCACTGACAAAAATTTGTTTTGACTATCGATTTAACAGATGACGGCTTGTCATAAAGGGCAATATGGGATTTCGATTATTGCAGTCGTGTGCCGCCCAGTGTGTCCTAAAATTGTTGATTTACATCTAATTGAGGGATTTAGTTCATACGTTTAATTTTTGAAAATCGAATCGTTTTTTTCTTTCGTTATTTCGTACTTTTAAACCATATTTTCGATTGCGCCACATAAGCGGTTGTTTAAGATTATCGATTATTATTTAAAAAGTATATATCGTATGTAATGGCTAATAAACAGTTGTAATATATTTTATCGAGCGATACTGATGTTAATAACTGTTTTAGGTATTTTAAGTTATGGTAATTAACTTATAGCAATACACTCTTTTACAATGTTTGCCACTTTCACTCACAAGAGAATGGTTCAAATTTTCGGAACGTTTCTTTTTGGTATACATACATATGTAATAAAATGAACATTAAACATATCACCGCCGAATATTTATACGCACATATGTACTATGTATGTCGATCGAACCGATAAGCAATCACTATCAAATTCAAAGAACGATTGGAAGAAATTTAAACTATGCACTGCATGTTTAACATTTCATAGCTGCGCTAGTCAATGTTTATGTAAACACATCTGATCTCAAAACTATATTTATTTTTTAAATAAAAACACATTGGTCTTGTAAAATAAATATTTGTATAATTTATAAAATCAACATGGATCATCATTCGCTTGAGGTACAATTTGCTAACAATTTTGGTAATATTTAGTTTATATACAATATACATATGGAGAATGATCGTTATTTATGTCGTCCGCTAGCTGTCCGCGCTCCCAGGAGCAGTTCTCTGCTGCAAGCGATCGCAACGTGGGCAACGGCCAGCCGCATTAGCCTTCCAGCAATTGTAATGAGAACAGACGCCACACTGGCCACAACGTTGCACGCGTCGCTGCCAGCGATAGATTAGCTTGGGACTCTTGCAATACTCACAGACAAAGGCGCGACCCGTGCAAAGCTGCATCAAAAAAGTGGAGAGAGATCAGATGATAGCTTTTTTAAAGAATTGCGATTGTGCAACTTACCACACAGTTGTTTACGTGCTGCTCGATTATTGCTATCAGCTCCTCGATGGAACGGCGCATGCTATTGTTTTGCACATCGACAAAATCACACATGGACCACATATCCGGCTCGTTGGTAATGTGCGCCGGCACCGCACTGAACAGCGCTTGCTCCCTTAACAAAAAGAAGTTGATTAACTATGGATTGAGACTACCAAATGGATATATTCACCTGGTTGCAAAGCGACAGACAGTGATGAAATCACGCACATATTTGAGCTGCTGACGGCGACGTCGCTCGCGGGCCAATAATTTTTGTTTGGCATACAGCTGGGGATTAAGGTCGGGCACATGGAAGAGCGGAAACGTGTACATCTGCTCAATAAGGCGATAGGCAAAAGAGCTGACCGCATAGCAGCGAAAGTCCCATGCCTGCAGTATCTTGGCAGGTATTGCTGACATCTGATTTCGATGGCAGCCAGTGCAGAGATATTTGCCCAAATAGTGGCAATAGCGAAAGTGCTGTTGCAACTGTCGCGTCACATGCATGCCACATCCCGCGCAGCGATAATTCTGACGCGTCAACAGCTGCGAGCGACTTGCGGGCATGTGCTCCGTGAAAATGATCTGTTGTCGTGGCGGTGCCCAGGTGCGTGTGCCTCGAGTGAGACTTGATTGCTCCTCATGAGTCTCCTGCTTTGGCAGCTTGGGCATTGGTAGCAGCTGCTGTGGCGCGTCCTGCTCCGAGACCAACCACTTCAGATCACCCAGTTTGGGCAACTGTTGATCCTTAAAACGTGATATCAACTGTAATCCCACAGCCTCGGCACTGTTGTTATTTCCGGTCGTATTGTGCTGCTCCACAAAAGGTATGAGCAAGTTTTCGTTATCCGTTTGTCCCTCAACTGTGCCCGCTGCAGGTTGCTGGCTACTGCTACGTCGACTCCATTTGACGTGCTCAATGGCCGTGATGCAGGCCTCCGAGATGCGAAAGTGGGCATTCTCTTTCTCCAGCTCCGTGTTGTTGTGCGTATAGCGTGACATCTGGAGGAATGCAGCCAGACTCTGATTATCCATTTTGCTCTGACTGTTGCTGTCGCTGCTCAGGCTGCAGGGCGTGGTGCTGCAGCTGGCGCTGTGCTCCTGGCTACCCACAATATTTAGCGGCGCCGTTATCATCGTCTCCGCCTCGGGCTGCCCACTGTTGTAGTCCAGCATGCTGACGCCCTCGAACAGCGATTGGTGCTGTCGTTTGTCCAGTTTGCGTCCATTGACGGGCAGAAAATTGTCCAGCACACTGGACGCCTCATCATCCTGGCCCAGACTGCGATGGTACCAGCTGGTGTAGGAAGGCGACGAGCCAAACAGATTGCCCAGAAAACTATTCAATGGACTGGAACGCTTGACGCACTGCATCTGTTGGGCAGCAATGGGAATTGCAGCTGGTGGCGTCGTGCAGTGGCTGTCACTCGTTTGATCCGTCCAGATTTTAATGTCATCGCAATTAATCAGCTGTATGCGACGTGGTGACATTTGACTGCAACTGCTGGCGTTGCTGATGCTGGAACCGCTTAGTAACGGCAACTGATCATGCCGTGCCCAGCGTGCACGTGGACTGCTGTTGTATGTTTGGCAACGAGCTCGAGACGCAACCATGCTAGTCTCGCTCTGTTGGAGCAAACTCGGCAAACTTTTGATGCGTCGCAGCAGATTGCGTTGTTGTGGACGCCGTGGCGCCTGCTCCTCCTGCACCACATACAAACGATGTGGTATACTGAAATTGGGCTGCGAGCAGGTGCGTCTATGCTGCCGACGTTGCAATGGCTCCAGTTGACTAAGCAGACTGCTCTGATCTAACTGTATGGCGGTGAGGCAGACAAATAATGCTGTTGCATGGCCACTTTGCCGCAAAAAGGCCACATCTCGTTGATAGTACGTGTCAAGCAGCTCCTTATCCGCCACCAGTGATTGAATGCATCGGGACAGGCAGCGGGCACGCAAGCAACTGGTCACCCACTGATGCAGAAATTTCGACACATCCTGGTGAATGAGATGGCGCGATGAGCCTGGCTGCTGGAGCTCCGTAAGACGCAGAAATTCAAAGTCCTCGATAAAGTGCTACAATGAGCGAGAAAAATGAAGTCATTGCGAATGCGAGAGCAAATAAATAAAAAGCCATAAATACTAAAAACGTAATCAGAATATGTGTGTGTGTGTGTGTGTGTGTGTGTGTGTATGTGTGTGCTATTCATGTAATCAAAAATGTATACTTATTTTGCTCGAATGCACCAGATCACTTTCGCCTTTTGCAGAGAAGACTGGGCGGGGCGGTGCTTGGCGACTCACCTGTATGCCTCCGTTTGTGGCAAGTTGCAGTAGACCGTGCTGCAGGATTTCCACGCACGTTTGCACCAGCAGCTGAAAGCAATCATCGCTTTTGGACTGAAACCAATGGTTTGTCGCACGTCGAAGTTCCGCCAACAGCATTGACAGCTGCAGTTGCTGTTGTTTTAGCTCGCGCTGCTGATAATGGGTGCGTCTGTGCGTGTCGCAACTCCAGATGGGGGGTGCAGCTGAATCTGTTGTTTGTGCTTGCGGTGATGGTGGTATTCCCGTCGACATTTCCGTCACTTTTGCTGTTGTGGTTACGGTAACGGTTTAGGGCTACGGCGATGCTCGTTGTGTTAACGTTGGTTCAATCATGGTATGCAAATATTGCAAATTTCATACAATGCGTACTCTGCACCATAATAACTATGGCGTTGTTCATCAGTGTGACCGCATGTTGCAATTCTAAAGATATACCAAAATATGTAATTACCACTGTGGAATATACCAATAATTGGCGCAACTTTTTGAATTGGTTGCCAACTTTTAAGAGATATGAAATGCACTTTTTGAATTTGTTACTGATTTTAAGAATTACCAACTGATAATAACTTTTATTGACTAACCCGCTTTGCGATAAGAACATCTTTTAAGGAATGCAACGGAATTTCCATATGACTGCAAGGCATCAGATGGTCAGATGTTTTTTGTTTGTAAAATCAACAGGTGCCACAGCTGTTAAGAGGTGGCCAGTCTATTGAAGAGAGGGTGGCATTATTTTCTCTTTCGTCGATATCGATTGTTATGTATGGATCTAACAGTTATATCAAATCAATTTAATGCAATTTTATGAGTACAAACATGTGATAATTACATAAATATATGCATGATTGAAAATTTATTTATTCTCTAATTTTGATCTACTGAGTCTTCTTGTCTTCCTTAGCCGACTTGCCAGTGGCTTCATCCTTAAAGTGCAGGAATACAAAGGAGAAGACAAACACTCCAATCATCATGGAGAACGCGCTTGTGTAGTAGGGGAAAGCGCTTGGTATGAAGCGCTCATATTGTGTGTGTTCCAAGGGACGCACCGATACTTGTGTGGTGCTATACAGATGGGTATACCCAACACGATCGTAGTCAACCTTAAACTGATATACACCATAGACGTCAGGAATCTTAAACTTGCCCTCGTAGAGACCGCTCTTAGTCTGTTTAAGGAAAGTCCGCACAAATGGATCGATCCGCACGAATTCCAGCTGAATGTCGTTGGCTTTGAATGGTTTCCACTTGCCCTGGACGAGCTCTTCAATGCCAATGGTGTATACAACGGGATCGGTGATGGTGTATGCCTGCTCTGGTGGATTCTTCTCACCTTCCTTGTTGTGCTGAACGGATGCCACACGCAATCGACCGCTCTCTCCGAACACCCATTGGCTGATAGCTTCAGCCACAGCCTGATTACCGGCCTGTTTGTGGAAGACACCACTCTGGGCGTACTGTATGGCCATGGTAAAGGTCTCGTCGGCGAAGAACTGCAGCGAACCTGAGAATACTACGCGTGCATTGTTGCGTGCCTGTAGAGCGGCAATCAGCAATGTGTTACGACCCACTGCATGGGGATAGTCGGAAATGCTTGACTCCGGCTTGTAGCTGTAAGCGCTACTCTCTGCCGTCAAGAGTTTAAGCACCAGGGGATTCTCTTTGTCGGCGATGAGACCGGTGCCGCGGTACAACAAAGGAGCTGCATCCGACTTGCGATTATTCTTGCCTACAACGCTGTCGGCATCGATGAGGTTCTTTGCAGAGGTCAAGATGTTTGTGTGGTCACCAGAATCGCTTACATCGTAGTGCAAGTGATCAATGACAGAGGCATTTTCCTCATCCAGCTCAAAACCGCAATCTGAAGCGAACTCACGGAGGGCATCGCCAGACTTCTCACTGCCGGCGACCAGAACATTGCCGCCGTCATCGACAAACTGTGCCAGACGATCTACACTAATGTCACCACCGAACTCCTCAACGCTAGGTGCAAAAATAATTACGTTCTTATACAAGTATTCCCCATAGCGAGATAGCAACAGTCCAGAATCATCTGCTAGCTTGTAGGTCAATTTGAATCCACGATCTGAAAAAATTGTACACGTCAGAGGTTATCTATGTATGTATGTGTATGTGTGTGTGATGCCGGTTACCTTGTAAAGATTTAAAGAATATGGAGTGTGTTTCACGAATGGCCAAATTGTCTAGCAATACAAGTGTATTGGCGTCGGCCTCCAAAACAGCATTGCAATGATTTATTGCCAAAAATGCAAACAATATAATTTTCCACATTTTCAACAAGCCGGATGGGAGTTGTTTTCTCATGTACTTTTCATTCAATGGTCAGTGTTGCCGGAGTCTAAGTTTTAAAACGTACTTTCCAATAAATTCATAATTGGTCACACTGTTGTGGTGACATAGTCATCGCTAAGACGATAGACGAATTCAACGGATTAAGCACGATGAATCGCTGATCGCACTAACCATATAATACGAATTATACGGTTAGTGTCACTGGACAGGAGAGACCGTCTGGCATAAATATATCTTTTTTATTTAATTGTTCGATTGTCCTGGATTGTTTCGAATAATATTTGAAGCGGAGAACATAATGTGAAGCAAAAAGATAAATTGAATAAACTAATTTGCTGGTCACCTTCAACCAATCGACCCTTTTCAAAGAAACCAATTAATATAAAGATTTGAATTTTTTAAATATTTTAAATAGAAACTTTTTATACGCACATATTTTGGTTGACAAAAATCCGGTTGTGCCCATTGTGTAAAAATTATTGGTGAAGCCAATAACAAAATACGTATTTTCGAGAATTTTTAATAAAAGTATGATGTGTGAACAATTAAGAAACGTTTACAGACTTATGTTAACTAACATAAGGGAACAATAAAAAACGTCTTAAATATGACCATAAGTGCAAAACAAACTGATGCCGCCGTTTATTTACTTTCTTGAAATCGTGTTCGATTGATTGTTTTCGTTTATAAATCGTATCGCAGTCATTAAATAGCTGCGCTAAATCAACAACCGCACCCGGCCTTGGACACCCAAATGCATTATGCGGCTCTGCCAGTTTGTAGTCGCCGCCTGCTGTGTCCACGTGCTAATTGCCAGCAACCACTGGGTGTTGAAGGATGAACAGATTGTGCAGAAGCTGGACTCTCCTTTCTTTATGCGGGAGCCGCATAATTTAATAGCTTTCCTCGAGCAGATACGCTACAATGATTATGTGGAGCGCAGCTACTTGGAGCTGCTACGCAAGCGGGAACAAATTGCCGAGCATCTACGTTTTTCTATGCGCTTCGGTGAGGATCTGGCCGAGCAAGCCAAGTGTGCCATGGACTTTTATCTGCTGGAGAAGAGCATGTCTTATTTGAAAATCACTCCGGATCAATTTCGGCGCATCAATTTGCCAGAGCATCGTGTGTTGCGCCAGGCGCCGCTCAAAACAAAAAATGATGGTGCCTTGGAACCGATCTGCAGCAATTACTATGAGCTGAGTGTGGGTCCAGCCACATACGATCACTTGGAAAGCTTTCAGCCAGAAGTGCTTGAAACAGCGTACGTAGATCGGGAGCATGACTCCAATATAGGCACCACCAATGCAGAGCTAATGCGTAGATTTGCCCTTGACGGACTACAACGAGAGCCCGACTCTTGGAAATTTCATACACTTAGCTCGTACTATTGGCGCATTCGCGGCAATGCATTACAGGCCTTGCCCTGCGCACGTCTAGCTACCATGCTGGCGCCGCCGGAACACAAGGATATACCGCTGCTCAGTCTGGGCACAATACTGTTTCGCATGGGCCGGCTGGCTGATGCGGATTTGATACTCAGCGCAGCCGTGGAGCATGCACCGCAGGTGGCCGAGAATCATGTGGTACTTGCCTCGGCGTTGGCGCTGAAGCATGACTTTAATCGCTCCCAGCAACATTTCGATGAGGCGGAACGCTTGGATCCCAGCACATTGCCACACACGCAGCAGGTGCGCAACTTTATTAGCTGCCTGGAGAATCTAACCAAGAAGAGCTCCAAGATTGACAGCTACGTGAAGTACATGAAGAACGAACTAAAGGAGTTCAAAAAGCTCAAATATCACATATCCCAGAATCATGAACGTCTGGTGCAGCAACAGTTGCCGCTAGGAGCACGACGATTTCTCGATTCACGTGCAAACAATGAGGATCTGCATCGACGTGGTCAATACTGCAGCACACGCACTCCAAATGGCTCCGATGAGCCCATACTCTTTTGCGATTTTTATTCCGATATGCAGATGCGACTTGAGAGCAAAGACATTGATATCGATGTGCTGGAACGGGATCTGATGGCCAACACGGAGAGTGTCATCCGGCAGGTATCCACGGAGATACGCAAGCAATTCAATCTCGAGCAGCTCAAGGCGGCCAAGGCCACAAAGTCCACGTAAGGACGAAATGCATTCCCCCCAAAAAAAAAGATATATTTCGGGTCACAAATTAGCTTTTAAATTGTTTAATTTATAATTATATTTGTTATTTGTGTATATATGTATGTACATATGTACATTTAATTAGTTGCTATTTTAAGCGTCCGCTCTCTTGTATTATACAAAAAGATTCGCTCCAGAATCCATCTTGGTTGTCACCTCATAATATACTCCACAGTAAAGTTAAGTAAATTAAGTCCAAATATTACCAGCAAATGTTTTGCGTTTCCAGGGCCAGCAGCATTTCAGCTAGACTTGGAAAGCTGTGCTGGGCTGCTCCAGCTTCGGATCGAGCGTCCAACTTGAAATCGGGCTCTGCTTGTACCAGCAAACTGCTCCAGCCACTGTTGCGTGCGCCTAGATAGTCCATATCGTACTTGTTGCCAATGTGCAGCGCTTGTGCCGGTGAGATTTTCAGTCGTTTCACGGGTATATCAAAAATGCCCGCATCGGGCTTCATGATGCCCGCTTCGTAGGATGTTAATATAAAATCGAATTTGTTGTCGAATCCCATAGCACTTAGTACCTGGGAGACAGACGGTTCTGAGTTAGATATGACGCCTACACACTTGCCCGCTTCGCGCACACGCTGCACTAGCTCTGCTGCGCCGGGGACATGTGTCCAACAGGCGCTAGTGCGGAATAGCGATAGCAGCTCCTCAGCAATGATTTGTATCTTGGATTGTGGTATGCTAGCGTCCACACAGCCAAATGTTCTGGTCACCAGCTGCAGCCACCAGGATTGCCAGTTCATATTGGGCGAACAACAGCCAAAGTTTGGATACTCTTTACTCATCAATTTAAATTGCTGCCGAAAGCATTTGCCCATATTAGATTTATCCAGGCCCGCGACTCCACATGCTGCAGCCGTTTCAACATATTGAGCCATGGGATCTTTCAGCTTAATTAGCGTATCCGTTACATCGAACGTAATTAGTCGAAACGGTTGTAAATTGCGCAAAAATTGAGCGGTCAACGACATTATGGCACACAATAATAACAGTTTGCGCTATTATGACGTCACAAATATCAAATCGCCCATATCGATACGATAGACATGAATATATTTGACTAATCGTCTTTATTATTGTATATTAATTATAAAATTATTTCGATATGTAATTTACGTGGCTATTTATGTAAAGCACAAAACCGATTTTATAAATAAATGTAATAATTGTAATTAATTTTAGCTTGACTTATCATTAACAGAGTACTATCTCTATATGGTTAGTGGTGGTACTATACTCGCAGTGTGACCATTAGCATGTAATTTATCTTTCGGACATAAAATAGCTTTGACCATTTGGTCACATTTTTTGTAAAACTGCAATATCATTAGACCGACGATTTTGATTACTGCTTTTCAGAAAGAGTTTGTATTTATAATTTAATAAACGCACCACACACAATCAGTTAAAATGACCGTGACTGCTGTGCCGATGGAGAGCATACGCGAAAAGGCGCTTTCCGACTATAGAAAGAAACTGCTGGAGCACAAAGAAGTCGAGGGCCGCCTAAAAGAAAGTGAGTAACGCCAGCAATCATTTTTACAAATTTTTAATTTAAACAATATTAAATTGCAGAGCGTGAAGAAATTAAGGAACTCACCAAACTGTATGACAAATCAGAGAATGATCTAAAAGCTCTTCAAAGTGTCGGACAAATTGTGGGGGAAGTCCTCAAGCAATTGACCGAGGATAAATGTGAGTTTAAAACAAGGATCTACTGATGTTTTTAATTTATTTTATATGTTTGCTTTAGTCATCGTCAAGGCGACCAATGGACCGCGCTACGTGGTCGGCTGTCGTCGCCAGTTGGACAAGGCCAAGTTAAAGTCGGGCACTCGTGTCGCCCTCGACATGACCACACTGACCATTATGCGCTACTTGCCACGCGAAGTCGATCCGCTGGTCTACAACATGTCGCATGAGGATCCTGGCGATGTGACCTACTCAGCAATCGGTGGCCTCACAGAGCAGATACGCGAACTGCGCGAAGTAATTGAATTGCCACTGCTTAATCCCGAGCTTTTCCTCCGCGTTGGCATAACACCGCCTAAGGGTTGTCTGCTCTATGGGCCACCTGGCACGGGCAAAACGCTGCTAGCGCGTGCTGTGGCCTCACAGCTGGATGCCAACTTCCTAAAGGTCGTCTCTTCGGCCATCGTGGACAAGTATATTGGCGAGAGTGCGCGTTTGATACGTGAAATGTTTAACTATGCCCGCGATCATCAGCCTTGCATTATATTTATGGATGAAATCGATGCTATTGGTGGACGTCGTTTCTCTGAGGGTACATCGGCCGATCGTGAGATACAGCGCACACTGATGGAGTTGCTCAATCAAATGGATGGCTTCGATTCACTGGGTCAGGTTAAAATGATTATGGCCACAAATCGTCCAGATACGCTCGATCCTGCACTGTTACGTCCTGGTCGTCTCGATCGTAAAATCGAAATTCCATTGCCCAACGAGCAGGCACGGTAAGTTTTATAATTGTTCAGATCGAATGATCTAGTACAATGTTATAATTATTTTTCCTTAGCCTGGAAATTCTTAAGATTCATGCGCTGAAAATAGCCAAACACGGCGAGATTGACTACGAAGCTATTGTCAAGTTGTCGGACAATTTTAACGGTGCCGATTTACGTAACGTATGCACAGAGGCAGGCCTCTTTGCCATCAGGTAAGTCTGACTGCTCATACTCTTTTTATCACCAAAAAATAATACCACAATCTTGCTTATAGAGCTGAACGTGAATATGTTATCCAGGAGGATTTCATGAAGGCCGTGCGCAAGGTGTCGGACAACAAGAAACTGGAGAGCAAATTGGATTATAAGCCAGTTTAAATAATCTTAATTGAAACCAATAAAATACGAAACTATTGTCAACATTTATTCTTGTTTCACATTATAAAAAATGGGGATCAACTTTTGGGCTGCTTGGTGTCCTCGATACGGCGCTTCTTGCGCTCCATATAATCACTGACATTGTCGTAGCGCTTTTTGAACCACACTGACAAATCCTCTGGTACGCACGGCTGGCCGGCAAACTGCTCAATGACCATCTGCAACCAACCCTCGGGCACCGTTTTATCCTCGGCGCCGTCGCTGCTGTTGTAAATGCGGAGCGTCATGCTGTCATCGAGTGCACCAGCCACATAGATTCGATGCTCACTGAGCGCAAAGTTGCTAATGTTCCAGCTGCCAGCCTCGGCATGCACCAGTTGCTCGTGAGCAACTGTCCAACTATCTTCGCTTGTTGTCTCCAGCTCATACAGGCCAATAGCATCGTTGTGATCGTAGAAAAGCACAGCGACTTGGTAACGCTTGGCGTGCACAAGCTCACGCAACTGTAGTCGCACAGCTGGCGCTGGCAATTCCTTTTGTAGCAGCTCCTTGCCCGACTCGTAGTTCCACACACGCAGCGTTTTATCACCGGAAACGGATACCAAGTATTGGCCACCGCTTAACAACGCCAGGCCGGATACAAACTCCTTGTGGCCCAAGCAATAGCTGTGTATATCATAAGTAGATGGATAGTTAGTCACACGTATTTTATCATCCCGATCGCAGGTGATGATATGTTTCTGATCCTGTGTCCACAAAATGTCGTACACAATGCTAAGGTGTCCCAGAAGCAGGCGGGGCGGCGTCTCGAAATACGTGCAATCGAATTGATAACAGTCGCCAGTTTTGTCCGTGACCAGCACAGAGCTTGAGTCCGGTGCAAATGTCAGCGCACTAGAGGCGCGTGCCAGAGCGCGAACTGACAGCAGTTTGGCATGCTCTGGCCGGCTTTTATAGAGTAACAAAGCCTTCTGTCCAGCTGTTGTGAGCGCAATCAATTGTCGATCCGGTGAGTAGCTCACATTTAGTATGGACACTTCCGCATTTGCCTTTATTTCACCTTTCCCCGCTGCCGCATTTGCCGGCTCTTCACTAGCTTCAGGTGCTGCGATTTTAAGGCCACACGTGGTTAGGTCTGTGGGCAATTCGATGTCCTTAAAGATTTGCAAGTCATTGGGATTAAGGAACAGCACCTTGCGACCGTGTGCAAGGACTAGTTCAGGTTGGATGTAAAATATTGTTGTCATTTTTCTGAATCATCGACAACTGGTGAGTGAGAGTTGTCCGTCAGCCAGCGTAGCCGCATGTTAAATGTGAAAATATACCAATACCATATATACTAACTGGTCATACCATATATTGGTATATTTCATATGAAAATTGGGGTATTTGGTTGTTTAAACGATTACACAACAAATATTATTTATCGGCAACCATATTTATCAAATATCGATAACAATATTTGCGCGTCTAATTGGCAACTCCACGCACTGGGGCATTTACCGTTGTTTTGGATTTCAATTGTGTGGGTATGTAATGGCCATCTTTGTGGTGAAAAAAAAGCGCGCCAAAATGTAGCTTTCCAGTAGTGCGGAAGGAATATAAATGGTAGCGCTGGAACAATTGCAGATATTCGACGCTACATCGAAACGCATCAAAGCCCGAGCGTGCAGTTCAATAATTTTTCGTTTTTTTTTAAATTTGATATATCACAATTAAACAATTTAAACATGACCGCAATAGCTACCATTCGCAGCATTAACGATTTTAACAAACGCATTGATTCGGCTGAAAATAAAGCTATCGTGTTGGACTTCTATGCGACATGGTGCGGTCCGTGCAAGGAAATTGAAAAAACCGTAAAATCACTGGCTCGCCAATATGCTGGTAAAGTGATTTTCCTGAAGGTCAATGTGGACAAATTCGAGGAACTAGTGGAAAAGTATAAAGTTCGCAGCATGCCAACGTTCATCATCATCAAGGGCAATCGACGATTGGGCAGCATTGTAGGTGCGGATGAAAACAAGCTTATCAAAATGATGTCCAAGGTGGCCAAATGATGTCTACCGTCGCCGATTTATAACGACGCTGGCGTCGATAATAATTTTTAATATGTCTTAACCCAAACTTAATGTATTATTTGTGTATTGTTTCTGACTGTAATTGCAAGCGTAAAGTGGTGAACATAACCTTAAACTGAACTATCAATAAATTAATGTAAGATTTGACAAATTAATGAATTTTGTTTATCTTTCTAAAATTTCGATTATAGAAGGCTTTGCCTGTTAGGGCTTCACATTATAGAGATCCTTAGTGTGGGTAGCAAACTTAATTGTCATTAATATAATTTCTCCCTTTTAGGAAGCGTACAAAATTTTCTAGTGCAACACAAAAACAAAACAAAAAAAAACTTTCGTTTTGATTGTCCCGTTACTTTGGTTCCCAAATTTTGTGTACATTATTCGCGGAATTACCATCGGCATGTCCTATCAAATAAAGCGGACCCCATATTTCCGGCGCATGTTCAATAACAGCCGGCGAAATGGGCAACTACAGCGTTTGCGCGAGGAATATGAACGCATCCAAGAGTTCAATGATCGCACAATTGAGCTGAAGATGCGACAGGTACGTCTAAAGCGACTATTTCGTGAGATCGAGGACATTAACGAGTCGCCAAGCATTTCAAATGGGCCGCGTCGTCATCCGCCAATGTTTGCCATGTCGCCGGAGGCGATGCAGGCGCAATTGCGTCGGGAGCGTGTCGAGGCGCTCGAGCGAGCTCGCGAGCTTGGACAAGAGATGTCACGTCGCAATGCCGAATTGGCTGAAAACGGCACTGGTTTTTATTTGCGTAGTGAACTACGGGCCACGGCCAAAATGCGTGCCGCAGATGAGGTGCGACGTGAAGCTCAAGAGCGTCGGCAACGTACCGCTCGACGCATTAGCTATGGCAATGCGCAATCCCGTTCGAATATTGAGCGCATAGCGCATCGACGCCAGCGCCAGGAAGTTACCAATGCACTGCATTATTGTGCAGATAATCAAACGGCGCAGTTGATGCCAAATCAATCGCAGACAGATATTATCAAACGTTCGATGCTCCAACAGCGTCTACAATATGGCAATTCACGATCTAGTAACAATATGCTGCGCGGCCATTTTGCCGCTGCACAACGTGTGATAAATTGCATCTCGGTTACGGGTCATGTTGCTGATGATGCGCAAATGGAGTTGATCAGTCGGCATTTGGAATCGCAGATGAATAATCGTACGCTCAGTCCTAACCATTACAACAACAATATTCTCGTCGATAGCAGTATCGATAACACCATTAATAATAACAATACCGATATTAGCACCTGCGAACAGCTTTACGACAACAATGGCATCTGCAATCCGCCGAATGTTGACTCGGATACCGATTTGCAGACGGCAATGTTGCCGCCAACAGACCTGGAAGCATTACACGCTTCACAACTGAGTTGCGACGATATACCCACCACCAGCCAGAAGGCCTTAAAGACTAGCGACTTAACGCTCAAGTCCAACTCAGCGACAGCAACCATTACAGGCTATTCGACCATGATAATAGCACCGCGACCAAGTCTATTGCATAGCGGAACTCCATCGGAGCGGGCATCGGAGCGCTGGCATCGTCTATCCCTTACATTGCCCTGGCTAAAGGACCTACATAATCGTTCGATGAATCCGCAAGGTGAGCTGCCGGTTTCGCAATTACCACCCAACAATATCTGCATCGATGGCGACGATTTAGGGGGCAACAGCAGCTGTGCACAGGATACAATGGGCACTGGCACCTCGGATAATTTTCAGAGCTTCAGAGGACCATCTTTATTGCAGGAAGATCTAATGCATATCATGGAATTGGACGATGCTGCACATGGACCTGCAACGTGTGCCATGCGCCGTCCATTTCACAATTAGTCACCTTTCATCGTCCTCTACCTGCGCCCGAAGCAAAGCATTTCTGAAAATACGATGGTACGATTTTCCAAATAACTTATCTCCAATTATGCCATGGTCATTAGAACCTCAATCAGTTGGTTGAAATTGTCATTAGTTATGAATAAAATTGCATTTGTATAATAAATTGAAAACCCAAAAAAAATTGTACAGATGTTTAATAATTATATAGATTATATTTAGTAGTGTAGACATATATATATATATACATTACATATATATTTATACATGTGTAAGTTTGATAAACATTTAAAATAAGTAAAGATCATGGTTGTGATAACAAATAGGATTAATAATATTATATATAAATATGTATGCAGATCTGCAAGTCAGAATCATTATACAATTAGATATTTATCATTATTTGTTGTCTGCATTACATACTATTATTATGTAAATTAGTCAATTTTTCAATATCATTAATATAACAAGAAATAAGAAAATATAAGCAAATTAAATTGTCAATAAAAATAAAGTTATTCTACATGCAACGGATTCTTTACGTTTGTCTTCTTCGTTGTAAGTTTAAATATGTCGCCTTGGTAGCGCCTCAAGCTTGTATTTTTCCAACCAGTTGGCCAGCGCCTCCTCGAGACTATGGAGAAACGGATTCGATATTTTTGGCGTCTCAAAATCAATCAAAAACTTCGAACTATGAATGATTTTGTCGAACTTGTCCTCGAATTCATCCGAATGGGCAAAAAATAACTGCATCTCCAGCATGTCAAAGCTGCAAGAGAAAAGTGCACATTATTATTGATAATACTTGTCCAACCTGACCAGCACTCACCTAGGCAGACGTTCGCGTATATAGCGAACTCGACGTCCCGCATGTATTTTGCGTACTTCGGCGCTGTAGTAAAAGCTACGCCCGGCCATGCCGGCATTAATCAGCTCAGAGCTGACGGTGTGTTTAAAGTCGTTTTTTTCGGATAGGCTAAGAAATAGAATTCGATCCTCTAAATCCATATCCTTAATCAGGGCGTGGATTTGCTGGTTGCGCACCAGGCGCTTAAAATTTTCCGTCGCTTTGGGCGAAAAGTGAAAGTCCACAGGACATACATCAGCTAAGGTGCCGCGCATACCCAATGCCGGGTGCCTTATAAAATTTTTGTCCAAAAACTTTAAATACTGAGGCAGCACCTGACGACACTGGCCATAGTCTACGAAATAAACGGAAATCTCTTTAGCTGTGGATGTCGCGGTGATAATGCGTGCACGCTTCCAAACATATTCATGATAGGCAGCACATATAAAGCCGGGCTTTCTAAAATAATCCGTTAGCAGCCAATACGAACTCGAACCCTTATTATTATAAAAGTAACTGCAACAGAATAGGAGATCCAATAATAGATGTTTTTCGATGTTTTCCGTTTAAAACATACCAAAGCTCATAAGTCATGTCTTCTAGCTTAATATTGTCATTAACATCACGAAACCAGAACTGAAATGGGCTGTAAATCTGTTTATAAAGATAAATTAGCAATTGAGCAGGTATAGATAAAGATCCGAATCACCTCAGTTACTGTTATTTGCAATTTATTCCCAACAGTATGGTTATCCGAAAGTGACATAGCAGGCAGCTCTGCACCAAAGGGCACAGCGTCCAATGGCAAGTCTGCTTGGAACACTGCGTCTGACTAGGGAAGATATTTGAAATTTTTCAAATGGATTTGCTAATTGGACTATAAATTGGATTTACCAGTGCATATTCAGGCACTGCAACTAAACATTGTACTTGATTTATGAAGCTTTCAGCGGTCAGCTCAGTTTCATTATCATCGTGATGTGAATCATTTAGAAAAGGATTTGTGTCCAACTTAAATAATGGTTTTTCCTTGTCACTGTCGTTATCAGAAATACCAAAGTTATGCTCTGTTATTATCTCTGCTTCTGTTACCATCTCATCTCCTGACTTCGTTTTTGAAGCTTGATCCAAGGATGTAGGCCTATCTGGAGTACGAAGTGAAGCCAACCATTCCTCTACATGATTTTTCCTCTCCTTAATTCCCGAAAATAATTCATCTTTCATATTTATTGTAGTCTTTGAACTCTTGATTCCTAGTTTGCGCGCATGGTCGAAGGCATCGTCACCAACATAATTCTCATCGACATCAACAATAATAAATTCATCACTTTCGTCATGCTGATGAGTGCAACAAGTTCTACCTTGAAACATTTGAAAGTTGTTCAACAGTTAATTTTATAAGTTTTAACACTTGAAGAATTAAATTCGTAATCAAATTTCCGAATTCTGAAACACCACTGCACGCGCGATCATTTGGCGTTAAAAACTAACTGTAAAATGTATGGCGTTGCCACTGAGAAGTTTTCAGTCATACGATTGCATACGATTGATAACAATCACCTCTTGGGACTATTTATATCAACTGCGTAAATTATTAAAAATGACCATTACATTAAGTAATTAAATAATAAATTGATATTACAAATAGCTAATTATTATTAGTAACATTTAAATTATATACATATTCAAAGTAAATTATAGTAGTAATCGATATGTTGGGCAGTCACAGTTTTCAGTGACACAGTGAGACATAAGATTATTTTGTTCATCCCTAAGGCGGACATTTGTTTGCGGCACGTGTTGCTGTGATTCGGTATTTTAGTTATTTTTCAAAATTCTTAAGTAAAATGGATAGTGAAGTGGATGATTATGAGCCCACCGACTCCGAGAAGGAGTACAATGAAGAGGAGAGGGAACTATTAGACGATTATCATAAAGAGCGCAAGAAACGAGCAGTAAACAAACAAAACCGAAGGCAATCGGTTTTATCGTTCAGCGAAAGCGAAGACGATGATGAAGACGAATATGCGGATCAACTGATGCACAGCAATGTCAAACCCTCCAAAAGTGGTCGGAAGACGGATAAACGCAGCAAATCTAACAAGTCCAAGGCTGACGATGATGATGAGGACGATGTGGCTGAGCTAATGCGAGACAGCGACATCGAAGGTGCCGAAGACGATGATAGGGATCTACCCGACACCATGGACTGGGGTAGCAACAAGAGAACCTACTATAATACAGATTTCGTGGATCAAGACTACAGCAGCTACAATGCACAGGAGGAAGATCTGGCCAAGGCCGAGGAGGAAGAGGCCAAAAAGATACAGCTGCGATTGGCCAAGCAGCTCAACGAGGCCGATTTTCAGTTGGACGACATGGACATGGAGCTGCCAAGCAAGCCCAGCAAAGCGAAAAATCAACAAAAGAACGCCAAAGCGATAGAAACTATCAAGGTGACCACAGATCTGGCAGGGCTTGGAAAACGCGAACGGCTACAGTTGTTGCAAAAGGACTCGCCTGAATTTATGGGCATTACACAGGAATTCCGAGAACAGCTGCTTGAAGTGCAAAAGTTAACAGCGCCCGTGGTCAACTATGTACGGAGTCATCAGGTGCCCGTCGTGCCGGCTCTGCAGTTTGCCTCCCTCTATCAATCCGTGTTGCTGAGCTACTGTTCCAATGTGACTTACTATCTGCTGTTGAAGGCAACGCGCAGCAATGTCAAGTACCATCCAGTGGTTAAACGCTTAGTGCAATTAAAGCAGCTGCGGGATCAACTGGCGCCGCGCTATGCTGAGTATATACAGCCACAGCTGGAGGCGCTGCTTGAACGCATACAAGACGGTGATGCATTCACTGTGTTGGATGCGGCACAGCGCAAGGCAAAGCTACAGATACTAGACAAATACAAGCAGCCTGAGCAGGCACCAGAGATTGATGATATCGATGAGGGCGACGATGTTGAAGAAGGGGATGGTACGGATGACGATGAGAAGGAGTTGGCAGAGGCGCTGGAGGAAGATGAAGAACTTGCTAGGCGTGGCATCACCTACCAAATTGCTAAAAACAGGGGACTCACGCCACATCGCAAAAAGGAGTTGCGCAATCCACGCGTCAAGCATCGCGGCAAATATCGCAAGGCGCTCATCCGACGCAAGGGCGCGGTACGTACCGTGCGGACCGAAGTTAAACGCTATGGTGGTGAAGTGTCCGGCATTAAGGCCACCGTCACCAAGAGCGTCAAGTTCAGAACGTAATATTTTTATATATATGTTATATATAGTCTGTAAACTGCAAGCTTATTAAAATGGAATATTTGTCTATAGCTAGACAGTTTTATTGGAGAAGGGAAAGTGGGGTAGATATTCAGGAGTCGCTAAAATACCTAGGGCAGGGAAAACTGGAGATAGTGGAAGTAATCAGGAGATCAAAACAAGTTAGCTAGCTAGCTGAACTTGGTATGTCCTTCTACTAATTTAAAAAAAATATATTAGACAAGATTTATTTATGTATATAACATGTACATTTAGCCAATTTTGTTTTTATTATATAAAAATTTCTTCTGTAGGTCACCAAAGTTGCAAACAAACACAATTTTTAAATTAGCATGCTGCATTACTTAACATCAATCTCTGCACATTTAATACAAATATGCATATATATACATATATAATGCACTCAATAATTACATACAGTGGTGGACTAAATTTTACTTATGACCCCTTTTTCTTAAATTTCTCCCTTTTTGGGACTTTGTTATAAAATTAAAAGCAAAACTGCAATACTTTTAAAGGTGAGAAAATATAGAAAAGGCGTCACATGTGAAATTGTTCTACATTCCAAAATAATATTTTGGATTTGCATTTCATTGCAGAATTGTGAGTAATATTTAAAGCGGCAAGAGCACAACTAGCGATTTTCTCACTTGCTTCAATCGGTGTATGTTAGTGTGTGTGAGTGTGTGTTTGAACTTTTCTCGTAAATCTATCTTAATTTATTGTAAGATTAAGTAGCGTTTTACTCCGCGCTATAATTAACTAACTTTGTATATGTAGCTTAGATATTAAAGAGCTTGCGAAAATCGTCATTGGATTTCGGCTGATTAGCTGCTGCCTCCGGTTTGCCATTGGCATCGTTGTCGGTTTTCCCATTTGCATCCGACGACACCTCCTCATCCAGATCGAGTTTCTTGCGACGCTTTGCCTCCAGCATGACTAACTTGGTGGGAATCAGCGTTGTGGGCATGCGACGCTTCTCTCCCACTTTAGCTGCAACGTTAGCAGCTGCAGGCGCTTGCTTGGGCGGTGGATTCGAAATGGCAACCACAATCTGAAAATGTATTTATTTAGCACTCATAGTCAGTGCAAAGTGTAATCTTACCTTTTGACCGCCCAGTTCCAAGTCATTGGCGCCTTCAACGGCCTTTTGGGCATGCTCCGGCAGCTCAAACTCAATGAACGCAATGCCCTTAAATCTCTGATTACTGATGCGACAAAAAAAGGGGCGTAAATAGGATTTAAATGTAATTAGGGGTGTGTCTTACTGTTTGTACACCAGGCGCACGTCTTTGATGTTGCCATAGCCTTGGAATGCCTCGGTCAATTCCGGCTGTGTACAATTGGCGTACAAGTTCTTTATGAATATCTTATTTGCCTCCAAGTGGGCTGCAATTAACCATTGATGAATAAGTTAACAAGCCAACTAAATGGATGCCATTTATGGACTCACGTGAGTACTTAAAGTTAGCTGCTTTGGGTTCCGGCTGTGTCTGCTTCGGTTTCGGCTTTTGAGTTGGCTGATGCTTCTTGGCCTGCGGCGGCGGCATTTCCTTCTTGAATTTGTTCTTAGGCGACGCTAAATGCTTCTTATCTGTTGGTTTTTGAAATTGTTGTTGCGGTTTGCGTCTGTCCTGGGCAAACATTGTCGTACGCTGTGGACTAGTTTCGTGATTGCTCTCCTGAATTTGCGCGCAATACGCCTGACAGTGAGCAATTGTTTCGTAGCTACCGAAGCAACGTTCATAGCGGCGATATAAATCGGCGACACCCACAGCATCCGATGGCAGTGACATTAACGCCTGCTGCAGCACGTTGCGCATATTGCGTCCAGCATTGTACTGGTCATCCATCTGCGCCCAGGCCAGCCAAAGATCTACCCTATGACTGCTGGCAGGATAACCTAAAAGTAAGACATATTTAACTTGCTATTTTCATCAGCATTTCAATTAGTTACCAAAGATTTCCGTCCAGATGGCCTCTCCACTGCTAGGGCTCTTAAGACGCGCATATTCTACCAGTGCCCATAGCTGCAACACTTCGTAGCCAGTATCAGCTAATTCGCCATATTGCTCGGACAGACGATCCCACACATGACGAAAGGTGACGCGCAATGCTTCGACCTAAACAACAATTTAGATTTAATTTGATTTGTGTTTCTAACAATCGCATCTCACCTGCTCTTCACTCTCCACATCTGTAGTACGCACACGATATGCCAAATAGTCCAGCTGCAACTCGACAGTCATCTCCATGTACTGCTCTATGCGACCGAAAAGATGTCTTAGCTCCTCATTGATCTGCGCCAGACTATATTCATTTTGTTCCATCAGCTGCAGGAATTTGTTATTTAATTTAACGTCAGGCTTCGAGAGTAAAGCACGTCGAATCAGCTCTATTGGCTTGCTTTTAAGATAGCCATCGTTGACAAGCATGTGATGCGTTTGCTGTGCGTTTCCTGTATCATCCTCCTTTACCAGCGACTGCATATATGCTATATAATCTAGCCAGAGTGCACTGTTACTGGGATACTTGTTCAAGCTGCGCTCATAAATAACTTTGCCCAGCGTGACTTTGATATTCGTATTTAGCGTCAGGGCTCCAACACGTAACAAAAACATTTCCTGCAGCCAAGATGAGTTGTCTGTGCTCTCCTTAAGCTTCACCTTAAAATCAGCAATTATTTGTTCTATGTCTTGCAACTCCACGGAGCTGCAGTTCCATGTAACACACTTGTCACTTAAGGTTTTTTGCATTTGCTCGGCCAGCTGCTTGTCGTCGACTGCATCGATCAGTGTACGTAGCTTGGATACGAAATCGTTCCGGTCTATGCCATAGTCGCACACTAAGCTGGTCCATAATTCTTGCAGTTCCACAACCGGCCGGTGCTCCAAGCTGTTAACAATAAACTCAGCAAGTTGTTCATCTGCATAGCATAAAAAGTTTAATAAATGTGTATCTAAAGGGCTTTAAATTTCTTACCATAGTAGCTATGAAGCGCTGTAACGCACTTGGCATTAAAGGCGGAGTACTCCGCTGGCGTTTGGGTCACCGCCTTGAGCGTTTTCAGGTATCTCAGCCATATGTGCGATGGGATTGTGGAATATTTCTCGAATGCGCTAATGGCCACATTGATCTTGTCAAACGCATTTAGTTTGCTGCAATTGTTGGCGACAACTGTAAAATAGATTAAATTGCTAATGGCATGAACTTACAATGCAGTGTGGCACAGTTGCATATAGAGCTTGTGTTCCTTGAATGGCATATCCAATATTGTGGCAAATTCATCCTCCAGCCGTTCGTCATTTAGGGAGTCGGTGCTACCACTAATAGAGTCGTCAATAATGCTAACCTCACTGTCCGATTCAAGATGCCCGTCACTACCGCTTTCATCAAGACTTGAATCCGAACTTATTTCAATTGGTTGCTCGTTCACAATGTTTTCCATTTGATCGTCATCAGTTGGAGCGTGTTTCTGTGTTCGATTTATGTATTGAGCATATGTAAGTGATAGTGCTTAGGCCGTACTTACCTCAGCTCCACTGGCCATGTTTAAAACAAATGGTAAATTATTATTTATTGCAATTGAAATAAAAGCAAATTGCTAACATAAGAAAAGTTTACGACTCGGGCTAACTGATTGCGCTTAAAATAAGAAGAAGAACCTTTTTAACTGGAGATGCAAAAACGTCGATACCAGTGTGACCGGCATTTTTCAGTATTAAAAGGCAAAAAGTTTATAATATACCATACTACCGATGATTTTTCAGGTGGCAACACTAACCTAGCAGCTTTACACAACTGTCGAACATGCGTAAGCCATTTATCGATATATAAGTTATTAACGCGAAGATTCGGTGCAGCCCTGTGTTTGCCTCTGTGCTTCGCGCCAAAAACACAATTGCATTTATTTTACGGCGTGCGAGGGCAATTGCATTTGCACATCGTCTTCTTTTTTATCATTGTTAAATAATTGTTTGAAAATGGCACACGACGCGGAACAGTACATTAAGGATATACAGCGCGAGTATGTGGACTTTCTGGACGATGAAGAGGATCAAGGCATCTATGCTGGTCATGTCAAAGATATGATTGCCGAAAAGTCTAAGCGCCTAATTGTGAACATCAATGATCTGAAGCGCAAGAATCAGCAGCGCGCCCTCGGCGTGCTGAGCAATGCTTCCGATGAGCAGTTGGCATTTGGACGGGCGCTCAAAGAATACGTATCCACCGTTGATCCCAGCTATGCCAAGCAACATGAAGACTTTTTTGTGGGCTTCGAAGGTTGCTTTGGTAATCGGCATGTGACGCCACGTTCCCTCACCTCCATCTACCTGGGCAATCTGGTGTGCGTCGAGGGCATTGTAACCAAAGTATCACTCATACATCCCAAGGTGGTGCGAAGTGTCCACTATTGCCCAGCTACGCGCAAAGTGCTGGAACGCAAATACACAGATCTAACATCGTTTGAGGCCGTTCCCTCAACCGCCGTGTATCCCACCAAGGATGATGATGGCAATCTGCTGGAAACAGAGTTTGGACTGTCTGTCTACAAAGATCATCAACGCATAACCATACAGGAGATGCCAGAAAAGGCACCCGCCGGTCAATTGCCCCGCTCCGTTGACATTGTGTGCGACGATGATATGGTCGATCGCTGCAAGCCCGGCGATCGTGTCCAAATCGTTGGCAACTATCGGTGTCTACCCGGTAAAAATGGTGGCTACACATCCGGCACCTTTCGCACGGTGCTACTGGCCAACAACATCTCGCTGCTGAGCAAGGAGAGTAATCTGGACATATCACGCGAAGACATTATGCTCTGCAAGAAGCTGGCCAAGAACAATGACATATTTGAGCTGCTCAGCAAGAGCTTGGCCCCATCCATACATGGACATGCCTATGTCAAGCAGGCCATACTCTGTCTGCTGCTTGGCGGCGTCGAAAAGGTGTTGCCCAATGGCACACGCCTTCGTGGCGACATCAATGTGCTGCTTATTGGCGATCCATCGGTGGCCAAGTCGCAGCTATTGCGCTATGTGCTCAATACCGCGCCACGTGCCATACCTACTACTGGACGTGGCTCCAGCGGTGTGGGTTTAACTGCTGCAGTGACTACGGATCAGGAGACAAACGAGCGGCGTTTAGAGGCGGGCGCCATGGTCCTGGCAGATCGTGGTGTTGTCTGCATCGACGAGTTTGACAAAATGAGTGACATTGATCGCACGGCCATACACGAGGTGATGGAGCAGGGTCGCGTCACCATCTCCAAAGCCGGTATACATGCTTCACTCAATGCACGCTGCTCTGTGCTGGCTGCCGCCAATCCGGTCTACGGACGAGTAAGTTTGTTGCCCCAACACCCAACACAAGCCCATTTGACTAGTTCTAATCGTCCTTTCAGTATGATCAATACAAGACGCCCATGGAGAACATTGGTTTGCAGGATTCGCTACTGTCGCGTTTTGATTTGCTCTTTGTCATGCTGGACGTCATCGATAGCGATGTGGATCATATGATATCGGATCATGTGGTGCGTATGCATCGCTATCGCAATCCCAAGGAGGCTGACGGCGAACCCCTCACCATGGGCAGCTCATATGCCGATTCGCTGGCCTTTGTCTCCAACACCGATCAGAAAAAAGACACAGAAGTCTATGAAAAATATGATGCACTGCTTCATGGCAAATCCCGTAAGCGGCACGACAAGATTCTCTCCGTGGAATTTATGCGGAAATACATACACATTGCCAAGTGCATGAAGCCGAAACTAACGGAGCAGGCATGCGAGGCCATTGCTAATGAGTACTCACGTCTGCGCTCCCAAGAGGCTGTGGAATCAGATGTGGCACGCACCCAACCGATTACGGCGCGTACGCTGGAAACGCTCATCCGTTTGTCCACCGCCCATGCACGGGCCCGTATGTCGAAGACGGTGACAATGGATGATGCGCATTCGGCCATTGAGCTGGTGCAGTTTGCCTACTTCAAGAAGGTGCTGGACAAGGAACGCGCCAACAAGCGGCGTCGCAACGGCGAAGGCTCGGATGAGGAGGACGAAGATGCGCCTGCCAATGGCAGTCAACGTTCGCCCTCGCGTCGCAGCAAACGCACACGCACCGATGCCGAGCCAGCAACTGCAGCCAGTGCCATGTACGACAGCGACGAGGACATTGAAACACCACAACCAGATGCTGGGGATTTGACGCGACGAGAGACGCGTCGTTCGTTGCCCGCCCAGCAGAACAGCCAGGCATCCAGTAGCAGCAATTCGGAGGTGATCACCGCCACTCCAACGCCCGCCAGCATTAGCGATGCACGATTGGCTCTGTTTAAGAACGGTTTGCAGCGTCTGTTCCGCGAGGCACGCGAACAGAGTCTGCCCCTCAGTCGCATCACCAAGGCCATCAATGAGAACAATGCCGAACCCTTTGATGCCGGCGAAGTCGATGCAGCCATGCACCGCATGACCGAAGACAATCAGATAATGCTCGCTGATGATATTGTCTTTCTTATTTAATTTGTCCACATTTCCATCATACTATATATTACATTTGAATCTATTGCATTATATTACTTGCAAAACTAATACTTATGTGTGTGTATACAATAAGTTATTATTCATATTTTTGTTTATTTCATATTTATAAAAAGAAAAATAAAAATTTTGCAACCTTAACTTGTACTTTTTTCCTGCTCGAAACAGAAATAAACAATCAAATAAGATATAAGAGGAAAAAGGCTACCAACTTCATAAGCCTTTGCAAATGTATTAGAGTGGGGTATCAAGCGGGCGAGCAAACTCGTCTCGTTACTCAAATTCGTTAAATGAATTGGTTATGCACATTTTAAACAGCACTTTTCGCACAAGCATGATAAGATTTTGTTATCACTAAATGGTTTGACAAGGTCGGCTACGCTTTGCGCAAGGTCACGTATTACTTGGGAAATACTTTGCACTGAAATGAACTTCTTCTTGTAATGTAATAAAACAAATTACATTTAATTTATAATTGCATTTTTACTTCATAAACTCACATAAAACATTCGGCATTAACATCAATTGTCTTCTTGTTTGTTTTTACAATATACAATAATAGGAATTTGTAGTAAGTATTTTGTGAACATGATAAAAGAGACTAATGCCAACTTAATTTATATACAATCGTTGAATTTTGGAAAACATTGTGGATATGGTTAATTTGTACAGCAATCTATTCAGCTTACGAGCTAGATATAAGTATAATGTATATGTATTTGTATATGTAAATATGTATGTATGTGTATAAGGTAAGAGACAACATCTAACTATAATCATAACTATAGCCTGGGAGCATAAGGGATTTTCTCATCCTTTCTTGTATTTTTTGTGACTGGCGAACAAATTAAATTTAAAATATCAACTAGCAAATATATACGCTGCAGGGAAATAAAAATGGGCATAGGGAATGGGATTTAGCTAACGAACTGCACAAAAACTATCAAAGATTAACGACGTTCTTGAGGTCGGAGGGCAGCAATCCCTTCATGCACTCGATCTGCGCACGGATTTGACGCTGTGTGCTACTGCTGCTGCTGCTGGTGATCCCTTCCAGCTGTGCCTTATCACTGTAGAGATTCAGTTTCTGTTTTAATTTGAGTATCATATCAATTATCTCCACCTCCTGCTTATCATGCGCCCAATGCTCCAGATTCGCTTCGGACAGCGCCTGCAACTGTAGATCCTGCAACGTTAGCTGCAGCTCACGATGTCGCGACTCGTACCAGCCACGGAAATTGGGTGACTTAATGAAGCGTCTGTATAGACCCTTCCAATCACCCTTTAGCGGTGATGTGAGCTGTGGTCCCGCCGTCTCCAATGTGGCAAGAAAATCATCCAGCTTAAATGAACTGGCATTGGGCGCCGACTTAAAAGGACTAATGTCCTTTTGAAGCGGCATCAACGAGGCCATATAACGCTCCAGCGGTATCATAAAACTTTGCGTTAACTCCAACAGATAGCGACGTATGAGCGCAGTTTGCACATGCTCTGGCCTTTTGGTCTTCATGCCGAGCAGCACCTTCTTGATCAGCGTTTTATCCTTCTTCAGATACGGCTTGTACTTGGTGTGTAAGCCAGCCGTGGAGCTGTCGCCTGCTGCCGACAAACTGCCATTGAGAATGTTGTGATTGTTGCCAACTGGTTGCTGCAACTTGATACTGCCATGGCCATTACCGTTGCCATTCCCATTGCCGTTGCGTGAGCTCTTCTTCTGCAACAAGAAAAAAGGTTTAAGGATTAAAAATGACTAAATGAATGGCTGACGCACCTGATTATCCACCAGTCGCAACATGTGGGGCCAATCCTTGAGCAGTTTCACAAAGAATGGATTCGTTACGCCCAAGATGACAGCGGGTATACTGCGATTGTTGGCTTCTTGGGTAAACTCCTTGAACTCACTGTCGTGAATAGTGAAATAGGGACGTGCCTCGGCACAATACTCCAATGGTGCAATTACTGCGACCAGAGCTTGCACCATGTGTGAGCAATCGGCTGGTGAGGTGCCCACCACAACGATGGGTTCAGCTGTAATGACCAGCTCCCACAGCGTATACAAATGCTCGAGCACAAAGTGGAGACTGTGAAACAACTCTACCTCACCAACAGACGCCAATACCTTGACCGATGTGGGTGACTCTAGCGCCATTGTGGGAGATGTGGGCATTGTGGACGCAGCTGAGGCTGCCTTACGACTGCTGCTGCTTGCCTTTGGTATGTTTATCTCATAGTTGCACTCCAGCAGTGGCAACTGCAGCGTTTGCCCTACCATCAGTGTGGGCCATTGACTGTTGATCTGGTCGCAGGCACGGTGGAGCAGTTCGTTGCCTTGGTCGAAATATTTGGGTGCCAGCTGGGCAAGCATATCGTAATACAGATTAAAGAACGGCAGGCGTGTGATGATAATCAAACTCTTTTGAAAGTAACCGCGCGGCAAGTTTGGATCACGTTTCTGGCGAAAGTAAACAAATCCCCAATAGTGGCTGCTATCGCTGCGCATGGCGGGCGCACACTGTCCGTTGTACTGGTGGTACAGCGAGGCTGGTGCTTTCACATAGCCCTGGCTATTACCAATGGCCCGCAGGCGCATATGAAACTTGGTGTCGCCCATGCAGCCCGAATTGGAGTCGGGGAAGGCCATATAGCAAATGTTGCTGACCTCTTGTTCGCTGGGCATAAACTCGGGCGGATACACATACTCGAGCGCTTGGCCTAGGTTCAGATCGAACGTAACGACACATAAACAATGCACCCATTGCGATAAACGAATCCAATCATTTTGCGATTCATTCGTTACGCTTGTGTTTATTTTTGTCACAGCTTCTGTATCGTCAGCAGCTTTGGTCTTTGATCCATCTCCGGATGGCAGTCGAAGCTTGTTGTCTATGTTCATGATACGGAAATCTTGGCAGTTTGATGCTGTTAGCGCATGCCTGGAAACTGCTTAAATCTACTTTCACTTCACAAATGTTAATATTATTTATTTGTGCTTGGTGCACACGCGTTGCCACCCAAACCAATTTGCGAAGCTATCAACGTCTGGCAGCACACCTAACGATAAACGATATTTATCGACACTCAAGCAAAGCAAAGTAATCGACATTTAAGTAGTTTCAAATCACACATTAAAAATGTATTTATTAACAAATAAATATGTATTATAAAAAGTGACTTAGGTAAGGCGTGATGTGAATGTAAGATATCACAGATATGGGTCCCAGCCGGGAAATACTAGCGCCAAATTAGATGGCTGCCTGGCTTCGTTAATCAAATATTGAACCTGCGTCTCCACACTGGTGCTATCCAAAATCCCGCTTTCTCTGCCCTGCAGTTTGTGCTGCACCCATAGTAGTGCACGCTGTGCCAGGTTATTTTTGGATTCCTCGTTGGTAGACTGAGTGGTAAGTACACCCCAAATGAACAGTGGATCATAGAGCAAGACCTCCAGTATGGTCATCAAAGCGGGCTTATAACGTCGCAGTAGATGCATAACTGCCTCGCAGGATTTGGTGAATACGCCATTGGTGCCACAAATACCCATGGGCGCAACAATATCGCGGGTTAAGCGAAACGGTACGGTCTCTGGCGTCGTCTGAATCTTGCCCTGCTCAAAGGCAATGCCTGCACGACAAATAAAAATTGTTTTAATAAATATTTAACATAGTTGTTATTTTGCTCACCAAAGTCTATGTGTATCAATTCCGCTGTCTGCTCATCGATGAGTATATTTTGCACATGGCGATCACCCAGACCCAGTACATAACCTACCATGGAGGTGATGGCCACGCTGTTAATGTACGCCAGACGACGCTCAAACCAAGCACCCGGCGAATGAAACTTCTCTAGCAGAAAGTAATGAAAGACTGGCTTCACATGCTCACAAATTTGCTTGAAGATCGCCCTACGCTCCGGTTGAGTCTTCTGCAGGGCAGCCTAGTAACAAAAAAAGTAAGAATTATATGTGTTTATGTAGATTGATTAACGTTCTTACGTGGAGTGTGGCGCGACATTTGTTATTGGTCCAATCCTGGGGACGATAGCGCATATGGGCGCCATTCTTGCCATCGCCTACCAGATATGCACCAATGGGCATAGTGTTGCTGCACCATTCGAGAATGCCGCTGCGCATGGAAAGTGGCGTCACCTGATAGGTGCGCAGCAACATCTTGCGATTAATGCACTCCGAGTCGGTGTTGACCAGCTCATTGACAAGGCCAAATACCTGTTGCATTACGGCATCCTGACGCAAATCGTCACGCCCTTTGATGAGCTGTGGGCGTGTTATGCCATCCGAGCAGAGGCAGTGCACCTTAATGGGTGCATTGATGCCGCTACACAAGGTGTGCTCATCGGTCCACTTCATAATGCCTAGACGGGAGAAAAGCGGATATAAATAGTAGCGTCAAGACTGAGACAAGTGAACAACTTACTGATTACTTGATAGGCCTGGTCGGCGCGTGGCAAGAGTGGCAATGTGGGACACTGCACCAGGTCCAGGTGCAGGCTGCGAAGGTGTCGCAATTTTTGTGGTATCTTATTGCCTGTGGGCATGCGACTATTCGGATTGAGCTTTATATACGTATTGGAGAACTCAATGAGCTCTGCAACAAAAGGAGGAGGAAAATATTAAATTGTAGACTGAGCTCTAACCTTTCTCTCACCTGGAAACATGACTGCAAATTGTTTATTACAATTGGCAACTTGAACATTGTTGCCGTTACAGATCTGGGCAATGATGTTCTTGGCAATTGTGGCACGTTGTGTGCTACTGTTGCTGTTGCCGCTATCCATGTGGGTAAAGATCAATGGATACAACTTGTATAATGTCTGCTGCGGATGTTCTCGGCCACAGCGCACCAGCAGCTCGCCAAGCAGCTTGTGAAACTCCACATTTATTGAGCTCAATCGACCTACCATCTGATTGAGGGCACAAACAAACTTGTAACTGGGCACATTGCCAAGTTGTTGTCGTATCTTCTCCAGCATCTGCTCATTGCTTTCATTGGTGAACCAGAGCGCAATGATGCGATAGATTTCCACAGTCGATGGGCCAGCATCCAGTTGACAATAGGTAATGTAGTGCTCGATGGCTGTGCACAGATGCTCAGTAAGATTATCGTTAATGCGTTTCAGTTCCCCTTGATCCAAGTTGGCCACACGATTCATATTCAAGGCACCCACACGCTGATCGCGAGCATCACGCACGGTTACTGTGCCAGCAAGTTGACGATTCTGTTCTATTATATCGCTAATCATTTGGTACTCCTGGGAGTTGCGATACTGATGACTCTTTTGATACTCGAGATCGGCATATTTGGCCATTGCTGCATGCGCTGCCTTGCGGTTGTCGTTTTGGAATCTATCGAATGTTGACCAGGCGAAATGATTTGGATATCTGGACATTAATGCATCCTTGCGTTCGACAAACTGATCCAGCAGCGTGGCGGCACGACTAAAGTTCTGCTCGAGCATATCGTTAAAACGTGCCGCATTTGAGTTCAACAGAAATTCACCCTGCATCAGCATGGCAGGCACACGTTGCAGACAGTACTGATACGACTTATCGGTCAGCAGATGGTCGAATGTTGCCTTCGCTATCTGATTGTTGCCCATGCGCACCTGCACATCCGCATCCTCCAGCAGTGTCGAGATCTTAGCAAGAATAAGTAATAAATAATAATCTAAAGAATATAATTTTGTACTAAATAGCACCCACCTTGGAGGCCATCGTCAAATCGGGCATGGCACGCAGCGTCGCTATGTACTTGGTAGCCATGTTTATCTTGCCGGCCTTCTTGCATTCATTGACCACCTTCAGGAGACACGCGTCCACAGGACTCTTGAGATAATACTGCTCGATGCGTCGTGTGGCACGTTTGCCGGCCATTCTAAAGAGCGCCACTTGGTGCGAGAGAACGTGCTCCTTGCAGCTAAAGTTCCCGTAGGTAAGATTCAATTCCGTTTGCCACTTGTCGAATATTTCGTTGATTTGCTCGCTTGACAATGTGGGTTTGAATTGTATCTGCAAAAAGAATAAAGAACTTTTAAGTAAAAACAATTGCGTTGAGAGCGAGATATTGTGTAATGAATTGTTAATTTTGTCGACTACAAGCTGGACTACGAGATACTCTGTGGACATTGAAATATAAATATTTAAGAACCCAGCACAGACCTTGGCAAAGTCCTCGGCCTGCTGCAACGTGGCGAGCCAGGTCATATACTTGTACACTGATTGCAGGCACTCGACGCTAATGTCACGCAGCACATGGCGTATGCATTCATAGGCATTTTTAATGGCCGACACGGTGTTCTCCTCTTCGCGATTGTGTATGCTTTTTAGCGCTAAATAGTGCTGTTTTTTGAACTCCAGCTCCAAGTTATTGGACGTCTGCACACGTGGCTGCAACTCGACCTGCTCATCCCATTGTGTCATGCGCCAGAGGGCTTCGTAATCGACTTGTGACGTAAAACGCTGATGAAGATTGGCCAGCTGATACATGCCGTTGCTCTTCATAATGTTGACAACCATCTCGTTGTTGGACTTGTCCAGATGATCCGATTCCAGCCAGCAGCCAAACAAGTTGTCGTTCAAGCATAGATAATCGACGCGTGACCGCAATGGATTTAGAAAGCCAGTCATGGCATCCAGGCATCCAATCGACTCGTATGCCTTTAAAATGCCAACATAATATTAGTCCTCACATGAGACTGGACATTTTTGTAATTTTGCTCACCTTTTTGGCGGACATTTGAAAGCTCTCGTTGGCCAATATGTCTGCATCGGGTGTTTGGTTATCGGCACAAGCCCACAACTCCAAATACAAAATGCTAAGAAAGTAAGCCTGGCAGTGATTACTGGCCATGATTGCATTGCTCAAATTAATGGGTATAGACCTGTGAAAAGAGACAGATGCCAATGAGAAAGAGAGAGGGAGACATGTTTAAAAGTAGAGAAATATACCAGTTGTTAATGATGCGTATACGCTCACAGATGTGCAGAAAGTGCTTAATGGCGCGCTTCTCCTGATAGATGCCTGGGGCAAGTGCACAATATTGGCTAAAGAAATGATCAAGCATAGTGCACAAGCTGGTCAAATGTAGCTCCTTGTTGGCCAGCAGCAGTTTAATAAATGGCTGCAGACAGGCATGGGCAAACGCAAAGGAATTGCCAGCGAATGTATCGAATCCTATCCAGCCGCATAATTTGAAGACCTGCAAATTTATAATTATGTTACATAAATGACATAATTACAATTGTATTTTTTTTTCGATTTAAGACCTGGCCCATAAACGCGCACATCCATTGCTCATAGTCCAACTTCTCGTTGGTCTGCAGCACCAGGAACCAATCAATAGCCACCGGCATATGTGAGTTTAGGAAACGCGTGCTGCTGTCTGGCTCACAAAAGATACGCAAATTGGGATGCGATGCTGCAATAAACCAATTAGAAAGGTACAGTCGGACTGAAGCACAGACAGTGCTGCGTCTGCGTACGCACCAACTAGTGTGCGGCCCTCGCTGCTGTTCACCACATGTCCAATCACTTGGAGGAGCGCCTGTTGTGTGCTCGTCTTAAAATGAAACAATTGCTGATCCAGCACATGTAACATGGAACGGATATACTGATGCATTGGCTGCTCATCGCTCTGTTGGTGAAAAACAAATTGTAATGGCAAATTTGAGTTCAATTTTGGGCAATCGTTGCAAACCTCCTCGAAGGCATCAAATTCGTCTTCAAAGTAATAGGAAATGTGCTGCATTTTGAGTGGTCCAATCTCGGCCAGGCACTTGAGTGCCTCCGCGCTATGCTCCGGCTTAGTGGCCTGCCGCACCATGTGTATGAGACGATTCATAAGAAGAAAGAGCACACGCTCCTCACGCGCCAGCACTGTCTTATGTTTGGCAATCTAATAAATGTATGATAGTTTTCATCGACAGTAAACTGTGGGTTTATTAATACTCACATATTCCCGCAGACCTGGCAAGCTGCCCTCCAATCGATTGGGTTTTATGTAGGTTGCCATATACGAGTCTAAATTATGCTCTCCAATTTTCGGCATATTATCAAATTTGATTGCACGCGAATTGCAACGATAATCAGAATCAGCATCAGAATTCTGCTCTACCAGCGACTCCATATTGATTTGATCGCTGTGCTCATCAATAAATGTTTGCTGCACAATTGTGGCCAATTCCTTGAGTTGCTGCGTCTCCATCTGGGGTCGCATAGCGCCCAACAGCTTGGCAAATTCATTCAAACGCACAACGCTGTCAAATCCATCAAAACTGCGCTTGGTGAACATCAGCTGCAGAAACTTCAAGCCGGCAAGTTGCAATTGTGCGCACTTAGCTGCAATGCAGACAGAGGATTACTTGCTATTCAATGAGAGTAGATATATGGATGAATTACTGTGCAACAGCAGGCGGCATACAAAGAACCAAATGTCGCACAAAAAATAAGAGCAATTCTCTTGAAGTAAACGCTCGTTGCCATTGTTGTCTTGCAGTGCCCTAATTGCATCTAGCATGGCATCTGCAATGATGCAGTAGCGAAAGAAGCTCCTTAATAGTTGACTGGGCAGGAGTGTCTCATAGCAATCCTTCTTGAGCATGCTCAGCAATGCAAACATTAACATCGGCTTTTCAAACATGTACTGTGACATTGCCTGCAGACGCGGCTGCGACGACCAATAGTCGCCAGGCTGCAAAAGGCTCAATATGAGTGCCAATATAATATAAGTATAATATATAGTTTACCATATGCAGCTCCAGGCATTTGAAGAGCATTGAAGCTGTTAGACTATACCAGGCGGGGCTTGCATTGCACAGCACTGTGCCGCCAAAGAGTCGTGCCAGCTCTTGCTTGTCCTGGAGCATTTGAATTGTGCAATACAGTGTTGTGGCACTTAGTTGAGATTCCTTGAGATTCACTTTATACTTCTCTGTATTTATACACAGATTAGCATGTATTTTTCGCAATTCTGGCGTGTCCAACTCCTTGCATTGGCTCAGCATATTATACGCTTTCAGTAAGTCCACATAGTCCTTAAATAACAAAACAAGTTTAGCTTAACCAATATCGGAAGTTGGGCTATATTTCAACCCACTGAGGTGAGGTATGACTGATGACGCTTGATGTCCTCTGCGCTACTATAAAGAAACGTGTATGCTATGAGGAACTTGGCATGTTGGCTCAGAAATGCCTTCTTTGAGTTATAGCCAAGGTAATAAGGAAAGCTAAAAGTTCTTAATTTTATTAGTACTGTTTTTAAATCAATAACTTGCTGTGCAACTTACCTGCCACTGGGAATGAGCTCTGCTCTGGACTTGTGCAGCATGGCATCTACATACGGTAGCACTAGTTGGCGCATCGTCAGCTTATAAGCGGGCACAATGTTGTCAAAGGCACTGAAATCAGCTGCAAATCGAAATGTTTAATATATTGAGACAGCCACAGATATATAATAGTAACATACATTCATTGAGCTTGTGTGTTACACAATATTGTACCAAATGCAGAAGCACCGTCTCCTGGTGAAATGAGCTATAGGCAAAGAAAGCTACCAAAGTTTGCACCGCCACCGCATTGTTATTCTGCGATAGATCCTCGTTGTCGAACTGTAGAACAAAAAGCAGTTAGATTCATAAATGTATATTTATGTAATAAAGCTTGCCTGAAACTTGTCCCACTCGATGCTTGCGTAGAGTTGTTCACAAAACTCCAAGTGACGCTCAGAATTCCCAACGATATCCTCATCGTGCTTAGCCACACAGTAGCTGGTGTTGAGCAGCAGGGTGAGCGTGGACGTGGTAGCTAGACGTACCTCCAGTGTGGGCATGCTCAGAAATTTGGCAATTGACATGCAAATCACTGCAAAGTTTTCAACCGCAAAGATATTTGGACAACGGGCGGCTACATCGGCCACACAGCTGACCACTTGGGCAGCCAGTTGTGCTGGATACGATTTCTTAAGCGACAACTTCAGCAACGACATCAGCGCCAGCATCATATCATCCAGCAGATTCTCATTGTTGTACACGAAATGAAAAATTGCTAAAAAAATTAAAGAAAATGAACTTTTTAGTTAAATATGTTGTAAAACTATGTGGTTCATTGCTTACTGGGCAATTGTTCGACCAGCTCGCTAACAACGTTTACTTTGGTATAATGATGCTGAAAGACGCTCTTCACCTGATCCACCAGCCATTCAATGGCGTCAGCCTTCAGGTGTTTACAACTGCACAGCAGCTAGGAGTAAAGAGAAACATATATGTCGTTTATTAAGCAGTTTCGAGCTCAACTAGCGGCCTGTTTACTTTGACAATGAGCACGATTTCATCACAGCCAAAGTGCTGTATATTTGCGATTAAATGACTAAAGGCATCGGCGCTGTACGAATTGTTGGCACACAGTCTGCCCAGGATATGGAGGCATTGCTTGATCAAGGCATTGCTGGGACCATCACGGCGCGTACCTGAAAAGGGAATATATTTATATTAGATAGTTATATTCTGTATATTTCGAACTTTTCTTACAATTATGTTTGAGCAGTACGCCTATGAACTCCAGCATCATTTCGATAGGCTGCTTCTCCAGATAATCCAGCAGCATCTTATTTGAGTTGAATACATCGAGCACCTTTATTTGTTGCTCCAGTATATCACACAAATCATTGTCCTCCATGCTCGTCGCCTCATTTGCCTTGTACTGAAACTGTTTTAACAAAAACAAGCATTAGCATTAAGTTGCTAAATTCAATTAATCAAACGTACCTCAATGTGACTGAGAAATAAACCAATACGTTTGATAAGCGGACACTGATTGAGATTGTCCGCATCAAAGACCTTGTAGTGCAGTAAGCGTTCCATGGTACAGATCAACTTTTGAAGAATCTTTAGATTCTTAACCAGGGCAGTTACCGTATGGTCATTGCTTGCCGACACATTCAACAGCCGCATAAGCAATTCATAATTGTTCTGAAATAAACAGTTTTTGGCCGTCAATTCGGCAGAGCTTTGGGGATGTAATTTTAACTGAAATTGATCGTTCAGGCAGACGAGCTGCTTGTTGTATTTGTATTGCAGCAGCTGGAGATTTGCATCAGCTGGTGTGGCCAATGGTTTACCTCTGTTGTTTAGCTGTTGCAGTTGCTGTTCATCTAGGAAATTGATGATGCCAATGGCAAATGTGTCGGCCAGTAGTTTGGCATCAATGGCAGCTATATTGTGTATCATTTGCATGGCACTGGACATTTCACTGCCATAGGCCCAGTTAATAATAGGCTCCATGTCCGCGGACGCCTTGTCCAAACCACAACGTTTGGCATATGTGAATATCTCTCGTATGGTGGCCAAGCATTCGTTGCGTCGCAGAAACTCAATCGTCTGTATGTTTTGTAATAATGTGGCACAATCTTTGGGCGTTAACTTGTCGTGTCTGATCAATGCTTGTAGCATGATTTGCTTCTCCTCAATAATGTCAGCAACTGGACGGCTGTCAGATATTAAATGCGCGACAATTTGTGACCATATGCCACGTAAATAGTCAACTGGTATGGATTGAGTTTGCAATAGCTGTTGCTCCTTGTTCAGTATGCTCAATAGGCAGAGGCGCACATTGTGGAGGTTAACGCTATTGCCATAGATTAGCAGAACATTCAGAGTTGTTTTTAACGTCAACTCATAGTTGGCAGTGTTTATCAACGAATTGCAGAGCTGTAGCATCTCGGCGAATATGGCAAACCAGGTGTCATTGAAGCTAGTCTCTTTTGTCTCAATTAACTCGATGATGCTCTCGATTTGATCAATTCTGGCTCGCTTGCTAGGCGCATCTTCGCCGTTTGCTGTATTACCTTTCTCTATATGCCAGTGTATCTACAAAACAAAATTATACTATTATATCTCAGCACTTACATACTTACTTACAATGTACATAATTAGCGCCGACATTTTGACAAAGTTCTCGGAGAATTTATCGCTGAGTATCGTTTGCTTGCCGCGTCCCAACGAATTTTTTCTGAGCTCCATGTTTATAATGGTTTTCAGTTTCTGCATGGTTTGCGGCCAGCTTTCATGGATGGGCACTTGAAAGGTGTTAAAGTCCTGACAATTTAACTTGGGATACAAGGAATTGAGCGACAATATAACACCCTCGAAGAATATGTTTTTGGTGTCATCACGGAATGTGTCATCATTATGGTAATCACAGAATTTTGGCAGAATCTCCTGCATGTAAATACAGAGCTGGTGATGATAATTCACCGACAGCTGTGCAATGCAATACAAATAATGTTAGCTACGATTATTATAGTAAACGAAGCTATCGACTTGCCTCTTCAACGAACAAACGATAAAGTCGAACAATTTCGTTACGTCGTTCCGAGCTCCTTTCGTTATCAGTGTAATCTTTTAGTGTGGGCAAATAGTCAGCGAGGTCAGCATGGAGTTGCACTCGTTGTTGTGCTAGTTGCACAGTTTTTGTGATGCATTTCAATATTTTGGAGCGCAGAAACTCGTCACTCTCAACATTCAGCTCAAAAAGATATGATAGAATACCTAAAGCGTGTAACAAACATTAAATATGTGACAATATAAGAGTATTACAATGGAAACTTACGGCTATATTCATTGACTTTTAAATTATTAACATAGGAGGGTGACAAGTAGATGCCTCTGTCCACCATGTTGATGAAATGATCTCCAAAATGTTTCACAATTATGCGCTGTTTGATGCCCTCTTCAAAGGTACTGATTATCATGGATTTACTAAGCAAATGGGCCTTTTTCTCCCTGCCGACTATAGAAATTGAATTAGCTAGCACTCTATATGTTTTATGACAATAGTTAGATACCCTCTAAATTGTAGTCAATGATTTTATCAGCAACATTTCCGTATAAATAACATTTATCAATAAGTGTTTTGACCGATTTCCCTCTTGCATCTTCCAACTGGCTTGCGTGCTAGAATATTTCAATTAATATGCTTTTTTTAATGATCGTACTAAATTTTCGATTGCTAACCTTAAAAATGGAGTCCTTAACAGCGTGAAATAAGTCTTGCCAAGACAGATCCTGAGTCCGAGCAAAGGTAGCATAAAGCACATCGCGGGAGACGTTCATCTTGTGATCCAATTGCTCCATTGCCTTACTACGCGCTGGCGCTTTGTCAGAACGCAGTTCGCTAATAATGCGTTGAATTTCATTTAAAGCATCGTTCATATTCCCGACTTTTTTTCCAGCCCAGCAAAGTTTCAAAAGAACAATTTGTAAGCTTGATAAACGACGACTTGTGCACAAATCGCAGCGCGCCCCAGAATGTGCCCAAATTCGATTAGTTCCGATAATTTTGTCCAAAATAACATTCAATAAGCCTTTAACATTTTAGTTAACAGAAACCAAAATTATCGAATTTTTATTATCGAAGTGCGCAAATAAGAAGCGTCTTGGCCAAAAAATTAGTGAAATGCCGGTCGCGGTTTTAAAATCTGTGCGGGAAGTAAGCAGCGAAGATTCTGTAAGTTTAAACAAAATTCAGCTATCCCTTCATTTTTTAACTGCGTTAATTTGCAGGTTCATTTGGCTGTCAATCTTCTGAAAGAAAATGCCGCCAAAAAATGGAAGACACAAGCGGCAGGCGACAAGTCGGCTCATGTTATTTTGGAGTTTGTGGAGCCACAACAAATCACTGGCATAGATATAGGCAACGAACATTCGGCATTTGTTGAGGTTCAAGTGAGCAAATCCGGCTGTCAGCCGGACGACTTCAAGGAATTGCTTTTCTCCTGTGCGTTTATGACATCGATCGAAAGCAAGAACTCAAGTAATGTGAATCGTGTGCGCTGCTTTGCTGCCGATGCTTTGGTATCCACCTCACAGACGGAAAAATGGAAGCTGATCAAAATCGTGTGCACTCAGCCTTTTAACAAACATGTGCAGTACGGCTTGTCATTTATCAAAGTTCATGTGACCGCCAGTGCAGTGCCAGCTAAGGCCAAACCTTTGGTGCCGGACAAGTTTAAACTGGCGCCACGGCTCAGCACAAGTCTCGTAATGGGTCAATTTAAACTACGCGAGGAGTCGCCTGATTCGGATCCAGACTGCAAAGGAACCTCTACGCTATTTCAGCGTTGGAAGGCGAGTCGCAATGAGGGCGATAAAGCGCCAGTCAGCACAGCAGCGGCTATACGAGATGCTGCCTCACCAGCTGCGCTGCGCAGACTTAGTGACACCAGGCCAACTCCGGTGAAAGTGCAGGCGTCACCTGCAGCTGCTCCAGCTCCTAAGAAAACACCTTCGTCCGTTGGGTCCAAGACAGAGAGCCAGCCTTTGGATCGCAATCGAGATGCTCTGCTGTTCGGCGACGATGACCCTGAAAATGATGCAGATGACGCTGCTAAACTGGAGACTAGCGCTGATGCCAGAAAACAACGTTTGAGCAAACATCTTGAAGCGGACAAAAACAGACGACGCTTAGAGCTAGAGGAGCAAGAAAGGAGTAAGGCCAAGCACAAACGGCAATCCATTGATAAACCGTCTGCAACTGTTGCACCCAAAGGGAGTCCCAAGACGGCAGCAGTTGTCCGCAATGAGAGTCCCAAGCCATCCGGAGTGCGTCCACAAAAACGCTTGTCCTCATCGATAGATGAGGTGAGCTCGCCAGCTAAGAAGCTAAAGATCAAAGATGAGAAAAGTATTAAATATGCGGCATTCAATCAGTTGCTTCGTGGCGTTGTGCTGGTGATCAGCGGCATACAGGTGAGTGGTCCAAATAACATTCATATTGTATATGAATCAAATACTCATATATTCTTGAATTCTTGTTATCCACAGAATCCAGATCGTGCTGACTTGAGATCAAAGGCTGTGGCATTGGGCGCCAAATACAAAGCGGACTGGGAAGCAGGCTGCACGCATCTTATGTAAGCGGATGATGTAATCGAATTGAATGCTACTTTTATCACTCTCTATTTGCAGCTGCGCCTTTCGAAATACGCCAAAGTACAATCAAGTAAAGGGCAAGGGCAAAATTGTAACGCGCAGCTGGATCGAAAAGTGTTATGACCTCAAAAAGTATCTGCCCTGGCGTCGCTATGCGCTGGACACCACTGAATTCGCTCAGCCGGAAAGCGATGAGGAAGTCTGCGACGAATCGCTAAAGCCCACAGTGGACGATGATGATGAGGATGTTGAAATTGTGCCAGTGGCAGATACTAAAGTGGATCACAAGGCACTTACATCGGACCCTGACACTGAAGATGAATTGGAACGTGTTGCTCAAAGTAAGTTGGTATTCAACAATTTGTTGGCAGTTGCCTAATCATACATTTTTATTGGACAGAAAAAAAAATAATGAAAACAAGTGACGAGAATCAAAACAAAATTCAAAATAAAAATAGCAATGGTTCAAAGAATGTTTCTAAAACACAGGATGTATATGAAGTTAGCACAGATGAAGAGGATTATCTGCAGGAAATGCGCAGAAAATAATTTGTTATATGTAAATTGTATGCGATCTACGTAAGTCAAGTTTTAATTGATATTTTCGTATTGTCGTAGAGTGTAGAGTAAAAAATATATTTGTGTATGATGTATTTGTTTTTGACGGTTATGGAACTTTAAATTGCGCGCTAACAGTGCTGTAAAGTATGGCAAATGCGTTACTCAGGTCAGTCCAAAATACTCTACAGCGGCTGTTAAAGTTAACATTAAAAAGTGGAAAATATGCCGCTTGCTTTTCAAATTTTCTGTTAAAAATGTTGGGCATTTTAAATAAAAATAATGATATTACGTGAGACATGTGCATTTTTTTTAAGCGTTTGGTGTGCTAATTATATATTTCATTTCACTAAATTGTAAGACTAAAATTAAATAAACAATTCTCTTGCAACACGTACAACAGAAATGTGCTAAAAAATACCACAGATTTGTAACATTGGCGTCTCTCTGTTCATTCATTGGTCTTCCTTTCTGCCTGTGTAACTGTGCAATTATGCTCCCAATAATATCATAAACAACACATACAATCAACCAAACGGGGTGGCTGCATTCTTCGCACATATACAGAGCGTTTCCATAGGATTCGCTGGAGTTGGCATTGCTGTTGGCTGGGCACCAAGCGGAGAGCCAACAGAGACTTAAACGTGCAGAGAGCGCGTTAAATTCACACTGCGTATACGTATTTTTCGTTTTGTTTATATACGTTACAATACGGATGGATTAAATTAATAATAATCGCACAATCTCAACTCGCAAAAGCAACTGCGAATGCGAATTAAGTTCGAACAGCATCTGATTCAAAGCGCAGGAAATTTTCAAAGACAAACGCTGCGCTCCGTGTACCAGACACATGATATTGAAAAATCGATACGACGACACATAAAAATAAAGTGTTGATTGTTGTTGTTTGCTTCTGACTAAGGACACCCAGCAAACGTTAAGTGAGTATGGTAATTTTTACTTGCCTCCCATCCAACGCCAAAACACAAAAAATTCAATTAAAATGTGATTTTTGTTATGTTTTGCAAAACTCTTTTAATGTTTAGATAAAAGCCTAAAGAGACAAAAGTCGAATTAAAAGAGAAAAAGAAAAAAAAAAAACAAGATGGGAAACGAAACATCGCTACCAATGGACATGTGCTCCAATTTCGATGCGGATGAGATACGTCGATTGGGAAAACGTTTTCGCAAACTGGATTTGGACAATTCGGGTGCATTGAGCATAGATGAGTTTATGTCGCTGCCGGAATTGCAACAGAATCCTTTAGTGCAGCGTGTGATTGATATATTTGATGCCGATGGCAATGGCGAGGTCGATTTCAAGGAGTTCATTCAAGGCGTCTCTCAGTTTAGTGTGCGTGGCGATAAATTGTCAAAGTTGCGTTTCGCATTTCGCATCTATGATATGGACAACGATGGTTACATATCCAATGGCGAGCTTTTTCAGGTGCTCAAAATGATGGTGGGCAACAATCTGAAGGATACACAGCTGCAACAGATTGTTGACAAGACCATTTGCTTTGCCGACAAGGACGAGGATGGCAAAATCTCATTCGATGAGTTCTGCTCTGTGGTGGGCAATACGGATATCCATAAGAAGATGGTTGTTGATGTTTAAGACAAAAGCGGCCAATACACAAACACACTCACACACTCACACACTCACACACACACACACACACACAGTTGCGTGTACACCTATACAAAAACAAAAAAAGAAGAGAACACTCAATTTTTTTTCTCGGTTCGTTGACATTAAAAATTGATGTACCTACCAATTATGTATGTACTCGTATGCATAAGTACATAAGTATGTATGTAATTATTTAAGTGCGTGCCAACGGACACAGCAACAACTACAACTACAACTATAACTACAACTTAAGAAAAACGAAAAGAAAAAAACCTATGGAAATTCGAATTTGATACCATTCCCAAGCGACAGCGTGTGAAGAGAACATGTGGGAATTTGGTATTTGGTTTGGACCGCATCTCTCCTACTCCTCCACCTCCACCTCCTCCCACTCCACTCCACTCCAACTCCTTTCGACTTCTCCCTCCACTTGACTCTCCTGCTCCTCTGCTATCAGTGTGTGTCTTATACCAATCCAGAGAACGACTAGCACTACTGGATCAGCAACTATATCAAAACTACTATGATTTGTGCCTGATTCATTTCGATATTTAAGTGGCATCCTCGAAGGAGCAGGTTCTCTTATAGCATTTATGACTCGTACTCGATCTATATATATGTTATATATATATATATATATATATATCTGTAGTATATACATAAGTATATGCATGAGTCCTGTTTTTTTTTCTATTTTTTTTCTTAGATATTCTATGCAAAGTTTATACTTTTAGCGAATTTTTAAACTAATTAAATGTTGTGTATTAATTATGAATGTACAAAACAAAACAAAAAAGGAAAACAAACAAAACAATTTCTTGAATATTGTTCAATTACAAACCAACTGTAAAGTAATAAAACAAAACAAAAAATCCATTAAAAATTGTCTCTATGCTCGCGTGTTGAAGCCTTCAATTATAGACTAACTAATACCCCTCTCTTTCTCTCACTATCTAACTCACTCTCTACATACACATAATTACCGTTAATGTCTGTCCATGTAAGGTAACTGACTCAACCCAAACTCCAGCCAGGCACTGAATTTTTCTGTGCCCAACCCCCTTTGGAAAACGATTAACCGAGTTTTGTAGGTCACCAATTTCTCACTCTCTCTCTCTCTCTCTCTCTCTCTCCACTTCCATCTCCAACTATTACTCTCTTCTTCCATCTGTCGCTGCCTTTCTCCATGTGTCAATTAGTGATGTGTGTTCAATGAGTTTTCTATCTCTGCTGCATTTGCTAGCTTTCTCTTTTGAAGTTTACGCTTGAACTGGTTGCGAATTATAAACCCAGATAATCGCTTAATGTACAGCAATAATGCTTTATAAATGTCCTCTCACATTTTGGTCATTAAAGTGAGCACATTAAAAGTGACCTTTTTTCCATTTTGAAAAAGCTCAATTATTTAGATAGGCTTAATTTAAATGTTTCACACCTTTTACTATATTAATCATAGCATTATGCCACGTTGTGGGCTATTAAATGACCCTTTTTCTGCTACAAAAGTTCAGTTAATATGAAAACTAATTTGTTTAATGTTCTCTTTATTAATATAACTATAGCATACTTTTTAACGCATCATGTAACTATTTAAATAATCGTGATTATGGTGTTGGTTTTTTGTTAAGATGCTGATAGGCTTGTAATGTTTTGATTCGGAGGAAAACTAAATCCATTCGTTTGCGAAAAACTCTATATATAAGGAAAAAACCTAAATACCAACTAAATGGAAAACTAAATTGAGTCAGCGATGAAAATTCAGCGGCACTCAATCATTTCGCACAGCAGCTAATTAAATCAAATGCATTTTGTTTGACAGCTAAAAGCCGAAAGAAACCAGTTGATCCAATAAAAGTAATAAAAAAAGGAATGGATTAATTTAATAAATAATGCATTTGCAGTTGATGCATTTAATAAATAGATATTAAATATGACTCTTAATACATTTAATTCATAGCCATTTAATATGATTATTTGCAATTCTTTGTGTCGTAAACAAAACTCAGATGAAACAAATCAGTTTGATCCATATCTTATTATATATTGCAAATTTATTAACTTTTTGGCTTTTCTAAAATTTGTTAATTTATTAAATATAAATTTACTAAATATCTGATATTTCGCCAGCGAAATGCTTTAGTTTTTTTTCGCTGTGAACATAAAAAGCTCTTTTTTTAGTTTGGCGAGCTTTTGAAATGCTAATTTTCGTGTCACGACACGCACCCATCGCTAGCTGGCTGACTCAGGTGCTGTGGCGGTGCAGTGAGCTTAGAAGGTAAAACAATGTAAGCCAGAGCATTTGTCAATGAAAGCTCTACGACAAGAGCCACAATATGGAATGATATAGAACCGAATGGAATGTTTGATATCAATAAATTATTATCTGATGTCTGCTGAAGTTGAATCGTAAATCATATGGAGACGCGGGTTCTCTTAGAACTACCATTTTCCAAAATTACATTGTTCAGAACTAATGTCTCTGGTCAGCTGAAGGTCCTAGGCAAGTCCTGGCAAGTCCTGGGAGTTGCGCTCGCTCTCTTTCTGTCTCTGCCTCTGTCTCTCTTGGCAGTTGACTGGCTGACCTTTTTCATATTAATTGGATTGATTAATGTGCCCCAATTTTGGAATGTACGTAACCCGGTACGCCCTGGCTTGACTTTTTCTATCTGTTCGTCATTAATCCTTGTGCCATGCGCCAAGCTGCCCTTCTCCTTAACTATTTATGCGTCTCCCCTCGCAATGCTCGCTCTTAGTTGGCTCGATTTGCCTTTTACCCAACTCTAAATACAGCTATTTGGAACTGTTTAGCTAATAAGCCAACTGGCAGCAGTTATACTCCCACTTCCACTTCTACTTTCAATTCCACCACTTCTCCCAATCCCACACACACATTGAAGAACTTATATTAGTGCTACTGCTATTGATTGAATGTTTCCGTAACATTTTCTGCCTTATCCTCATCCCCACCCCACCCCCATCCCCATCTTCAATCGAAATTAGTTTTTCAACTTGCGTTGACTTTTATTCAGTTTGACTTCTTTGCATTGCTTCAAGTATTTTGATTAAATGTTTAGTTGCTGCTCCCAGCAAGTGGCCGAGTAGCAAAGAGCAAAGAGCACTTGCATTTGAGTAACATTTCAAACTACTTAAACTAACTAGCTGAGCAAAAGTTGAGCCAAGTGCTTAATGCGATTACTTCGTTTGTGTACTCTGTGAATTCATTTAAGCAATGCTTAATTTTATCGCATGACAACGATTCTCTTTTTTGGTTAAGCCAGTCAGTTTTTTAGCTCATATATTATTGCCCACTTATGTGGGTCCAGCTCGCAAGCTGATGTCGAAGTGAACGTCAGAGTGAAGTAAATTCGCTTTAATTCTGACAACTGCCAAGCGACTGCAATGAACAAAAGATTGTACAGCTTTGTTGTCCCCAATTATTGCATCTCTTCTCTTGTGCACTCTGACATCAGTTGTATGGTGACTACGATCCATGACCATATACGGATAGACGGACAGAAGGGAATCAGATCAAGGCGGCTATAACTTGTTTCAGTACTAAAATTACCTTGATCATTGTTATTGTTATTGATAGTACTACTTGTATTAATTCATTGCCCATTTATTTTCTACTGCTGTTAATACATTTGTATGTTAAATACTGTGAACAAAATAATATTAAGTACATATGTCTATTAAATACACTTTGTTATATGTTTAGTACTTCTTAATAGTCGACTAATTGCAATACTCTTATTTTATGTGTACTACGGCAGCTTCTAGTATTTTTTGAACTACCACTACTACTATTCCCAATACTACTATTCCCAATACTACTATTCCCAATACTACTATTCCCAATACTACTATTCCCAATACTACTATTCCCAATACTACTATTCCCAATACTATTATTCCCAATACAAGTATTACTACTACTACTACTACTACTACTACTACTACTACTACTACTACTACTACTACTACTACTACTACTACTACTACTACTACTACTACTACTACTACTACTACTACTACTACTACTACTACTACTACTCCTACTACTACTACTACTACTACTACTACTACTACTACTACTACTACTACTACTACTACTACTACTACTACTACTACTACTACTACTACTACTACTACTACTACTACTACTACTACTACTACTACTACCACCAATATACAATCACTGTTAAAACTATAATACTACCACTACTACTGCTAATATTTGTGCTACTATTCTACTACCAATACAACTACACTACTACATTACTACTGATACTACTTCAGCTTTTGATACTACTACAGCTGTTAGCAATACTACTACTACTGCTTCTAGATGTACTACTGTTATTGTTACAATTCCGACATAATTGTTAAGATTACTACGCTAAGCTATTACAACTGCTGTAACTGTTACTAATTAATTGCTAAGCTGCTTCGTTGATCAATGCGAGTTAATTCTTGAGAACTCGTCCAAGTGTAGCATATGTACATATGTTATACATGTATATATTGACACATATGTACATACATACATATGTATGTACATACAGATGTGTGCACTCACACGAACATAAGCTGGCATGAGAGGACTTTCTTTGCGATATGATATATGTGTGTACATACATATGTGTGCGTATGTGGGTGTGTGTGTAAGTATCTGACTTAGGGCTAAGCCTGAGGCCTGAGGCAAAGCCTGAGCTTGAGCCTGAGCCTGAGCCTTAATTCGCATAAATATAAAAGTTATCTTAGTTTATTTTTTGGGGCCTGCTGTTGTTATTGGTATTGCAATAATCATCATGGTTGTCATAATGCCAAAAGACAGGCTACAAGCGGCAAAAGAGAAACAAGGCGAAATCAATGTAAGCACACATGTGTGCAATGTATGTATGTGCCTATGTAAGTGTGTGTGTGTGTTGTTATTGTTGTTGTTGTGCGATAAAAGTTGACTCGTGCCAGTTTGGAGCGGTAACCGACGAAAAAACAAGTAGCAAAGCTGCAGTGTGCTCGACTCTGAGCTACCCGTTGCAAATAAATAAATAAAATGCAAATTATTATGTTTCTATTATTATGTTGGCTAAAATAAACTTTAACTGCGCTGTTCTCATTGTGGCAAACAATTAAGTTTATCGCCAAGTTATTATACCCGGTTGTGCTCAACGTGCGCCGGGTATCGAAAAGCATACAAAACAATGGGAATGTGAAATGCGAAAATTCCAAAAACAACAATCAACAATCAACAACCAGCGCCGTTAGCGCCAGGAGCGCACGACCCCCATGACCCAAACTGCCATCCTCGCATAAAAAAAGCGAGCCATAAATTTATCATTACATACCCAAGCAGCAGCAGCAGCAGCAGTAGTAGAAGTAGTACACTTGGCGAAAATTCGCAGTCTAAATAATGCAAGTGCAGATATTTGGCATTCTTAATATTTAGTACACAAATAGTATATTACAGTATATATATATTATAAATATTTTAAAATACAAGTAATAATATGATACAAATACAAATAGTATATGATTGTATATAGGTAATAAATAATAATTTAATATACTAATAATAAATAGAATTAATGCATAAGATTTAATATTTCACACTGTATTTGATATATTCTTAATATTTAGTACACAAATAGTATATAACAGTAAAATATAATTAATAAATATAATAAATATATTATTGTAATATATTTATAATAAATAGAATTAATGCATTTTGTTCTTGATCTTTAAATGTTTTCTTTCATAAAAGATTTAAAATCTCACACTGTATTTGATATATAATTGAACTTTAAAATATTTTGTGCATGAATAAAACTAAACTATTGTATACAAATAATAAAATAAATTATAAATACATATAATTAATACTTTTGAAAGTTGACTTTGCAAGAAATCATTTAATAATTCTAAAAATTTAATACTAAATTATAGACATCAGTTTTTAAATAATAAATAAATACAAGGCAATAATCAACTTAACTGAGATTATTATTATATTATGTTTTTATTATTATTTTATTATTATTTAGTTTTGGTAAAAGTGCTGTGACATGCAGATGTTGTTTGTTGTAAAGTGTGTTGAGTTTTTCTCTGAGTGTAGCAGCAACAGCAGCTACCTCATCACTGCAGGTCGTCGCCCAACGCCCCACTGCTGCTACTGCTGCTGCTACTGCTGTTGTTGTTGCTGTTGCTGTTGCTGCTCCACTCGAAGTATGGTGACGCAACGGAACTGCGGGAACCATGCATGTGCTGAAGCGTTGGGAGGGAAGTGTGTATTGGGTAGGGCCCACAACGACAAGCGACGACGCGTTGCTTTGACTGACAGCAAGACTCCGACTCTGCTGCTGCTGCTGCTGCTGCTGCTGCTACTGCTGCTACTGCTGCTGCTGTGGCATGCACTCGACGTAGCGACGCTTCGTTTGCTAGCTGTGTTTTTCTGTTTTCGGGCATGGTAGAAGCAGCACACGACCCGGACACGGACCCGGACCCGTAGCCGGAGCCGGAGACGGAGCCGACCGAAAAACCGAAGCGTTAGCCGGTGTGAGGGACCAATACAATGCGCGCGTTGCGCATTGCCAGAGTCGAGACGACTGCGACGGCGACGGCGACGGCGACTGCGACTGCGACGTCGTCGTTGTCGTCGGTTGCCGTGGACGTGGTTGCTACGTGTATACACGCGGTGCCGAGCAACAAATTGAGTCAGTATCGCACAAACAACACTAACGGAAACATCAACCGTGCAAAGCAGAACAGGACAGACGGACGGCATTCCTGTCCGTGTCTGTGTGTGTGTGTGTGTGTGTGCGTGCTTGTTGTGTGTGTGTGTGTGCGTGTGTTGTGTCGCGTTGTATTTTGTTTGTCTTGGACGGTGCGTGTGTGGCGCATTTAATGCGCTTTGTTGCTGCTGTCAACGCGCGGCAGCAACATCAACACACCGCCAGCAACATCGCCAGCAACAGCAACAGCAGTCGCAGCAGCACAAACAATTCAATTCAGCACACAGACCAACCAAGAACAAACAATTGCAAAAACAAAGAAACTAAACAGTATACAAAACTGTGAAACAAAAAGCGACAAAAATTAACAATCACAATAAAAAAGGAAGCAAACAACAACTGCAACTGCAACTGCAACTGCAACTTGGCTGCCTCGTGTCGCCGTCGACGTCGTCGTCGCGTCGCATCGAAGTTATAGATGCACTCACATATCTATATCTATAGCGTGTCTATATGCAAGCGTATTTTTTTCTTGTTTTGAACAAAAAGTCAGTGCAAAAGTGCAAAAGAAATGTGCAAGCAGCAGCAACTACAACATAGCAAGTTTGCAGCTTTATATATATAGATATATATATATATATATATATACATATTTATGTGCCGCTTACACATGCTCATGCTTCAATGGCAATATGTTCGAGCAGCAGCAACATCTACAGCAGCAGCAACAGCAACAGCAGCAACATTTGTGACACCCGCGTGCCAAATATTGCCGATTTTAACAAGCAAACGACAGCAGCAGCAGCAACTGCTACTTACTGAGGCTCGCCCACGCCAAAGAGGCACAATAGCAACAACGACTGCAGCAGCAGCAGCAACATCTACAGCAGCAACATCTACAGCAGCAGCAGCAGCAACAACAAGAACAACGAATCTTGCAAGCAGGCGCCGCAAACTAACAAAGTGGGTACCGCCAAGCACACACACACACACACACAGCAACACCAACACCAACACAGACACACAGCAACTATTCACACTTGAGCACAGCAACAACAACTGTGCTTGCAGCTCGCCAGTTAAGTGCAAGGGCCAAGCGCGTCTACTAAATGAGTTATATACTCATCTATGTATGCAGGCACACACACGCACACGCATGCATATGCATGTACAGTGCACTGGGGCATTGGCATTTCTTTCTCCGCTTTTTCCCGACACTATGCCAAAAGATTGGCGCATGCAACCGTTAACCGCAAAGCCACAAAAACACATACACACACACACACACACACATACATACATATATGTGTATGTATACATACATATATAGGTTATACAGCCATAAACACACTCACACTCACACTCACACTCATGGGTGCTAGCCAAGTGGCAGGCACAATCTGGACAAAAAGCTTTTCGTGTCAGCCACAGATCCTGGCCGTGTTGGCTGGCTTAAGCTAGCTTATTACCAGAGCGATAACAAACACACAAACACACACACACACACAAACACACACACACAAAGACGTTGCCCAGATTTTATAGCATAGCATTGTAGCATTTGTATTATTATACTTATTACAAACACCATTCTCTGAATGTATTCAAAGCATACGTTTGGGTGTACTCAATGCATATACTTACATTCACATTCACATTCACACTCACATTCACACTCACATTCACACTCACATTCACACTCAGCACCCACCAGAGCTCCCCACTGAGCTTAGCTCCCCTTAATAGCTGTAAATAAAATCAATATTGTAAACTTTCATTTGTCGACATCTCTCTTAAGAAGAACTTCCAGTTTAGTTTAATTTCTTTTTTCGAGCTCCTCACATGCCTCGCCCCCTTGCGGCCCTCATCATATATGAGATTTAACGGAAACTTATCAAAAACTTTGCACAAGTGAATCTTCAATCTTCTGTTGTCAAGTTTCCACTCTTTCCAATCGTTCTTAGGCTTAATTAAATACGCAGTTTGATAGACAATGCTTTTAAAATTGCAAACATTTCTACTGTCGTTTCAATGAAGTCTTTGACTTAAGCCAACACTTGCTTAAAAGCTTTTGCTAGTTGCTTCTATTAAGTGATTAAGTTCCCTCCCTCTTAAGTTGTTTAAGCCAAATATATTCTTCAGAAATTTAATTAAACTTATGCTTATTAATATTAATATGTTGATTTAAACACAAGTCAAGATGAGTTCATTGGTATAATATGTATTGTAGGCGAACACACTTGACTAGATCGTGTTTACAGTTTCCTTATTCAATTCAATTGAAAAAGTCGGAAATTTATTCAGCAACAAATAAACAATTTTTCATGCTACTCAATTGTTTCTTAAGTAAACAAGGACTTGCAAGTAAACAAGGACTTTTCTTGTATATTTCTGCCTTGCTTACATATTCATAAGAACAATGAATTGGCAATTGGCAATTGGCAGTTGATTCACCTTTCTGATTACCTTCCATCAATCGACAGCATTTCAAGTTCAATATTGCCTTCGGTTTCAGTTTGTTTTCGAATTGAAGATGCAAACATATTAAAATGGAATCTTAAGAATCAATAGATCATTTCATTTCATTGGCACATGGTCAATTCAAACACTTGGCCTTTCGAGAACATCTATTATACAAATACAAAAAAATATATAAATATTTCAATTCATCCATCAAAAAAAACTCATTTTATTTTACCATTTGGCCATTTGGTTCTTTCTCGATTTTCATATAAACAAAAAACGTATACGATTATTTTCAATACCGTTACGTTTCTTTTTTATAATACTTTTTGGCTGCTGTAATTTGGATTTTGTTTAAACAACTGTGTTTATATCATATATCAAAGTTTTGGCCATTAAGTATTTTGGTAATAATCTTTATGTACAACATATTCTCGTTCAACAAATTGAGTAATTTCTTTTGTGTTTAAATTGAATTGAAAAGTTTGATGGGGATTTGTATGCATGTGATATTGATTGGTTTATTTGTTGTGCTGTGCAGAGATTTGCTTATGAATTATTGATTGACTTACATATTTATTCATATTCACATTTTTTTACACTTTTCGTTTTTTCGTTGTTATTAATTAATTGTCTTCAAATAATTAATGTTGTTAAGAACTAACTGCTTGGAAATGTTTAAATATTTTATGAACTTAACCAGGTTATTTTAGAATTAAAAAGTACTGGTATTTGACAAAATCAAATTTTTCTATTGTTAACAGAAAGCAGCTCTAGCGGGGTCTGTTAGTAACAGCACTCAAGTCTGCTGTTAACCAACATAAGCCACTGCTGTTGAATTCAAAACCTCTGTTAACTTTAAAATCAGAAAGGCACTGCTAAGTTACAGAACTTAAATTGTATTAAATGTTACTGCTATTAACAGAAAGAAACTCTAGCACAGTTAGTAGGTCTGTCTGTTAGTAACAGCACTCAAGTCTGCTGTTAACCAACATAAGCCACTGCTGTTGAATTCAAAACCTCTGTTAACTTTAAAATCAAAAAGGCACTGCTAAGATACAGAACTTAAATTCTAGTAAATGTTACTGCTATTAACAAAAAGAAGCTCAAGCACAGTTAGTTAGTCTGTCTGCTAGTAACAGCACTCAAGTCTGTTATTAATCAACATACATATGTAAGCCATAAACCAAAAACTGTTGTTAACAGTTTGTTGAACTCCAAAACTCTTTTCTGTATTTTATGAACTCTTTGAACAGAAAAGTGGAATTTCGATGGATCTTTTTAATAGAATTTTTGCAATTATTTCGGCCTGCGTATTTCGGCCAAATGTTTTTGGCGAGCGTGTCACATTCGCATTTGCTTTTGCAATTTGTAATTCGCTTTCATTTTCAACACATTGCCACGATGCCATTCCTCCCGAAAAATAAATAAAAATGAACAACAATTCAAAGTGCTCCCGGTTGGAGATAGTATATTTATATATACTTCTATAAAGATATAAAAATATACGAATAGGTACGTTCTCTCTCTCTCTGTATCTGTCTCAAGACAATGCACTTGTATGCGCGAGTTGCAAATGGCTTGTGAGTTCTATGAGAAAACATACAGAAAATATGTCTGCGGTTCAGGAATTTGCCATAAATAGCATCCGTCGAGCTGTTTTTTAATGTGCAACAGAAGACACAACAGCGATGCCGTTGCACTGCCTGAAGACTTTTCGGAAATTGTCTCCCAGATACACAAGACTCTTACTCATCATACTCTTATAGGAGAATATGCAGATTGCAGCTGAATAGCTCAATTAGCGGGAAACTAGGCGTTTTTATGGTCTCTTTGGGGGCCACATTTGAAAGTAAATTGTATTTTTGTATTTTTTGTTTAACACCCTCGACAAGTCTGGCAGACCCAACGGATGCAAATTGAGTCGTGTATTTATTTACGCACTGAAGTCATCTTTGAATTTTTAATGGACTTGTGGTTAATGACCAGAAAAGGCGCAATTAATGCCAACTGTAATCAATCATTCGCTCCAATTAACCCAAAAACATCTCGTTCTCTCTAACATTAATGTGATTCACCATATGCCAATGCCAATCCTTGACCAACATGGTAATCACCCAACTCCAACTCCTTGGTATGGATTTCAAAACTCATTACCAATACTCTAACATCGAATCCATTTTCTGTATCGATACTCGTGATATCAAAGCGAAAGCCTCAAGTAAAATGGATTAAAAATTGATTCAATTCGATGGAAACACAAGGAGAGACCAGACCTAAGCCAAACTCTGCTGCGACTAACTGAGTTCAAAGTTTTTAATCCTCCGTAGTCGGAATTAATTAAAAGACAACAGTAAGCGAAAAGTTTGCTATGCGAACGACAACTGCATGCTCTAATCGATAGCCTTTGTCTTGATTGGGTTTTGAAATAAACATAAAGAATTTCAAGAATATTAAGCAATCAATTCGAAATATCTGGAACTGAAATTTGTTCGAAACATTAACTTTAGTTTCATAATATTTATAATACTTTTTAAACAGTTTGCATTTAAATTTAGAAGTGATTTTATTAGGCAATAATTTCTCAGTGTCATTTTTATGTTGGTCCAATGGGATTAACAATTTTATTATCTTTCGCAGCAAACATACAGTTGAGAATACTTATAATTCTGATTCGTATTATTGCATTCTAGTTTTCTCTACTTTTCTTCTTTCAATATGTGGATATTTATGTTTTAGAAAATGAAGTATAAACTGACTAATTAAATAGTAAACTAGCATTAACAGGCATTAACTAACATTAGCGTTAACAGCGGCAATTAACTTTAACATAAATATGTCAAATTGACTCGTTGCGTGGTGCGTTTATGTTAATGCTAATGTTAATGTTAATGCCATGTTTTGCCTATCGATTAGGTAAACATTAATAATGTTAAATTACTCGAGTTTTATTCAAAGCGTTAATTGATTTGCCAATTTTATTGCATGCGATAACGACAAAACAAGTTTCCGTTAACTTTTCGTAAGGCAATTTGGCTAAGTTGCTCAGCAGGCAATTGGTTGGGCGGGGGGTCAGGGGGCGGGGCCATCAGCAACATTGACGTGTTGTCTACTTAAATGTGTGTGTGTGTGAATCTCTTTATACATATGTATGTATATTGTCGATGTAACATCTGCTGATTTTTGGCGCTTTCCCATTTGATTGATTTTCCTTGTGGTTGCATCTACTTAAAAATATATTTTCCATATGTATGTAGGTGTGTGTGTGTGTGTGTATGAGTCGAGGTGTGCGTGCCAGTGTATAAATATAAAATATTTATACAGTTCGTGTAGTCAATTTACATCCAAGTCCATCAGCGTTGTCTCATCAATGTCAAGCCAATGAACCCAAATCTTTATTGCCAGCAACAGAATTTATTCAATTTATGCATCCGACCGACCCCCGCCACCCACCCACCACGCCCCCACCTTGTGTGTGTATGCTCTACCCTTTTCAAAGCACTTAGCCTATATATAATATATGTACATATGTATGTATATGGGTGATAGAGTATGCCAGCGTCGTCTTGCTCTAGCTGTCTTGCTTTTGGGCTTGCCTTTGTTGGCACAATAATGCATAACGAATTGAATAAATACATATTGGAACAAGTAGCAACTATATAGACGAGTCTGCTTGACTGTGAAATACCCATTACACTTTTTAATTGGGAATTGAAAGCTAAATTCTAAAACAAAGTTGATCTGTGTTCAAGAATAAGTTAAAACTAATATGTTCTTTGGAATTTAAAATATGAAGTAATTATTACGAGTATTTGTTAAATATGTGGTTTGTTATATTATAGTAATATTATAATAATATATTTATTGAATCACATTGTAAATACATATGTATGTAGGTAAAAGTGAACGGATTAAAATGTAGGGCAGAGTGAGAATATATAGCGTTGCCAGATTGTTGGTATGACGATTATTTAATACTAGCTATATATAAAATAGCTATAAAAATTTATCGATATACAACAGAGTATAATTATTGAAGAGGTTGCTGCAAATCAAACTTAATCGTGCTTATTTCAATAATATATCGCAACTTTATTGCAAACCATGCATTGCGTATACACTATTTAATTAATTTGAATAAATGTTAAGCTAAACCAAGTTAGCTCCACATTAAATTAAATGGTTTTAGCTCTGGCAGCAATCAAATTAGCAGCTTGCCTGTGGCATACCCCATTGCGTGCATTAATTGCGCACAGGGTACGTAAATAAATGTAGATATTAGTATATGTTAAGTATATATACTCATTCAATAAGAAGGAAAATGGGAAAATCGCTTATGACTCAGTGCAGACACTCGTACATAATGCTAAGTACGTGCCCATTCCCCATTCCCTGTACTCATTTTCCTGTTCCTTTCCTTGCCTTTCCTTTACTTTTCCTTTTCTTTTTATATTTATTTTATTTTCTTCTTGGCCATTTCCATTTCCACATTACTATAGAAATAATCTTTATTGTGCATGTGTAATTGTTTTCGAGATTCTATTCTTTATATATTATGGTATACATTATATAGTATGAGAGGACAGACGGAAGGCGGGAGGCGGCATCTTTGCCAGCTGGCAGTTGTCTGTAGCTTGAATATAATATAATATGACATTGGTATAATAGATAGGTACATACATAGTTATAGATCTGTCTCGACAGTTGTTGAGGACTATTCACTTAACGATGGGGTAGGGATGTGACAGAGAGGAGGAAGGAGAAGGAGGGGGGTATAGCACATCAATGTCTGTCTAAATATTTTTCATGTGTCATTTCAATTTGTGTGTTCGGTTTCGCATTCGGGGACAACTAAATTACTTTGGAACAACCTTTTGTGTGTTTCACGCTGCGTGTGTATAAGTAGAAGGGGATGTACATATACATATATATATATATATGTGTGTGTATTATTATAAAAGTATTATGCATGTAGATGAATGCCTGAGCATTCACTTTTTTTTTTTTTTTTTGAATGTGGGCCAATTCTAAGTAGCATGATGCTGATGCTTTCATTAACTTGCCATCAATTGCCCAACTGCCGCTGCTCGGCAAACATCCTGTCATCCTGACGTCCTGCAAAAAAAGTCCTTTTGTTCAGAGCGACTGGACGACCCACATCGATGTCAGTTTTTTTTTTTTTTTCTGTTTGGCAGGAGAAGGTTGCTGTGAGCTTCTTTCGAGTAGCTCAACTTGAGAAAAAGGTCAATCAAATGCTGCTTAAAGTCCCCTGTACCTTTGTCATGCTCATTGACTTTTGGCTTAACTACAACTTTTGCTTGCGGACAACTTGAAAACAGAGTTTGAATCAAGAGAGCTGATTGTATCAGAATCACAGTTGAGCAAATCCTTCTAATACACATTTGTGCATACACACACTCTGGGATCTTTAAGGTTGAGATAAGTGCGGATTCATGACGATGATGACAATTCCGATAAGAACTGTATTCAATTACGAAATTATTATATTAACTGCGAGTTTATCCTTATTGCTTTCACAGCTTTGTTTTTTGAACCTTACCTTTTTGCCTCTTTCGCTTTTAACTTTTCGCTTCATCGCGTCTCGCTTCGCTTCACATTTTGTGTCCTTTCTCGAGATGATTTTTTATATTTATTACTCGCTTGCTTTTCCCTTTGTCACACTTCATTCTCATTGCGCTTCTCACTTTGCTGCTTGCTTTGATTATCACTTTGCTTCTTTCTCTGCCTCTCACTTTGTTTCTCAAAGCTCTTTTTGTTTTATTTCTCATATTGCTTCTCTATTTGCTACTTGCTTTGCTACTCAGTTTTTTCTCTCTTAACTGCTCACTTTGCTGCTCTCTGAATTTCTCTTTTCTCTTTATATTCTACTTCTCGCTTTCTTTTTCATTTTGCTTCTTGTTTGGCATATTTTTTCAGTCTCTCTCTTTTTGCCAAGTTGAACTTTTGGATGTGCTTCTTCTTTTACTTCTCACTTTGCTTCTCCATCAACTTCTCATGGTGTTCCCCCCCTCTTTGCTGCCCTCTTTCATCTGTGTCTCAATTAGCTTCGCTTTTTTTAGCCTTTAACTCTGCTTCCCACTTTGCTTCTCACTTTCCCTCTTCCTTTCTCCATTACTTCTTGTTTAAGTATCCCTTTCAGTGGGCTTTCCGCTTGACTTGTCGCACTGTTGATCTCCTAACTGCTTTATCACCGTGTCGCTTGCATTATGCTCAGTTTACATTTCCCATTTCCTCATTTTCGTTTCACACATTTTGCTTTTCATAAAATCATTCGCCCTCTCACTCTGACGTCATTCCAATCGACAGAATGTGGTACGAGGAGTGGTCTTCCAAAGGGTCTTCATAAACGTGGCCTTTGGGGGGCAACTCATCCATGCTTTATCGCCGTCCCCTCGTTTTAAAAACAAAAAGTGCCAACAGCGGGGCTTGACGAATGCAACGAGGTTGGCCCCAAAAAGAAAAAAAGAAAATGTGTGAATGTAGATCGGAGCGGTGGAAAATGTGGTAGTATACAACTGCGGCTGCTTTTTAGCCAAGTTAACGATTTTCTTGTTGGGCTTTATACAGTAATGAATTTATATAGGGGTCGCTCTCTCGGTCCGACAGTCATTCAGGCAGTTGGTCGCTCCTTCGACAGGCATTTACAACAACTGCTGCACAAGTGGTCTCTCTCTCTCTCGCTCTCTCTCTCTCGCTCACTCGCTCTTGTCCTCGGCCACTGATTTTGAGTTGTGCAATAAATTTTTATCTGTACATGCGAACGACGGATTGACGGTGGGGATTGGGGATTCGGGAATGAACATGGAACCTGGTCGGAGGGAGCGAGAGAGCGAGGGGCGAGGGAGGGAGGCGTTGCCTGGACAGGCGGAGGCGTTGTCCGGAATTGTGGCCAGGCCATTAAACAACGCTGTCAGGTTTGAATGGGCAAACCTGAAGCGGCCATTACACCATACTCTCTCTGTGTGTGTGTGTGTGTTGTTTTTCTAGCTTTTTCCTGCATTTTCCTTCTGCTGCTCGTTGTGTTTTTGCGTTTCGTTCTTTCTTTGTGTGATTTCCCGGCTGCTGTTGTTGTTGTTGTAGCCAGTTTCCTCTGTTTCGGACACGAGCCTGTGGCCGTTGTGGCCGTTGCGAGCACTGTTGTTGTCACCGTTGTTTTATTGTTATTGGCCAACCTGTGCTGTGCTGTGCTGTGCTGTGCTGTGGGCCATGTTTTAACGCCGACTGCCTGAATGACATCTGGGTCACCTGGGCAACTGACACATAACTTATGCCTCACACAAGCGCTCTCTCTCGCTCACTCTCTTTCCCTGAGCTGTCACAGGACATTCACTTCCGCACTCTACACAATCTCATCTCTCACTCAAAAAGTTGCCTCGTCCAATTTGTTCCCATTCTCGGACTGCAGTAATAGAGCGAATACTTCATTGCCATTGCATCCTTTCGCATCCTTCTGGCTCACACTTGATTTATCTACTTCAATGCCAAATCAATCTACAGTGCTTTATCCTCTGCTCTTCTCTTCGCTTGTGTGTGTGCGGCATAAATTCATTTAAATTGATTGTAAATAATTGCAATTTCTTACTGCATAAATTTGGCTTAAATGTTCTTTACTGTCTTACTGCATTGCTTCATTAGTCGTAATGTGCGCTATATATTATGTTAAGTTGGCGAAATTGTGATTAAGATGCGACTAACTTTTGATCAAAAATATACGCTGACTTTATTAAGTATTTCACTTGGCGCTATCATTAATCAAAACTGATTGGAAAGTAAATTGAACAGACAGCTCTAAAATTGCTTTCATTTTCTTCTAAAGTTGACTTTAAATTTAAGCCATTTAGTTTTTTATTTAATGGGCATTATTGGGTTGAAATTTAGCTGTAACTATTACACGCTCTGAGACAACTTTATATCGATAAATTAGATATGCTTTTTGGTTTTGAAAGACGAAAGCATCTACTTTGTTACACACATGTTAAGCAGCTTAATAGACTCTCTTATTTTCAAAGTACTGGAATAACATTAAGAATATGTAATGTCTTCCAATTGATGAATTAACAATTAATGATTTAAATGATTAGTGTGTCTTGACTGACTCTTCATTTATCATAGATTGATATTTATTTGCCTATTTTTGTGAATATTTATGGATTGTCCAGTCTCAATTGTGATTGCCAGATCCTTTGTTTGATTGCTTACAAAGCATTACAAGCACAGTAGGCACATTCGGAATTGAAATACGTATTCGAATCCGCATGTGCCAAGTACCGTGTAAACAATTGTGCATTTTAAAGGGGTTGGCGAGAGAGAGAGAGAGATGGAGAGGGGGACAGCCATGGCTGACAGGTTGACGGGCCAATCAATATGGCTGGGTCTCTGCGGCTGCCTTCAGCGACTGCCTTTAATGGCTCTTTTAAAATTGGCTATGCAAATTGAATTCATGTATTGTACATTTGCTGTCTGGCTTGGCCTGCATATTGCAAGCAGTGCTTGGTACTGGTTACTCCGAACGGTACGCTATTGTGCCAGCTCCTGGTTCAAATACCTGCTGTGTAGTTGAAATGAGTTTGCATAAAAAAAACAATCCAAAAAAAAAGCACAATAAAAAAGTGTGCATGTTTTTAACCCAATTTTAGGTGCCACAATTGTCTGGCCAGAGGCTTTAGCGTACTTTTGGATGGGTATACTATGTATGTATGTGTGTGTGTAGTCTGGGCAAGGGTGACCTGACTATTATTAGCGGCACGCTCGCAATGCCAACCACGGCCAAAGGGATAGGGAATGGGAGATGGGAAATGGGAAATGGGTTGGGATTGGGGAGACTGGGGCGACTGCTGGTTTTCCAGGTGTTCGACTTTTCACATTTCGTGTCGCTCATGTCCCAAGACTCATGTCCTGTGTCAGTGTTACTGTAGCTGTAACTGTTCCTGAGTTACTGTGCAGCGACCACAGCAATCCCCAACAACAACAACAACAACAACAACTCGATGTAAGCTGATTCGCTGGTGCGAGAAACTTTCTTGCATAATTTACAATGCTCGTTTTGTATTTATAGCTGAATTATTGATTTTCATTGTTACGATTTGAAAGTTGTGTTTTCAAATTAGTTTTGCCGTGGCATCCACCTGTGCTGCCACCCCCTACCCCCCAACCCCTCCCACTGCCAAAACATAACTCTGGCTCCTCCGTCCAGCTGTCAATCGACCCAAACTTCTGCCATAAGCGCCACAATCTCCCAACCGCCCAAATTATCCGCTTGCATATCAAATATAGACATATAGAAATGCTTGTTTAACATACACACTCTCTCACACACACACACATGGCTTATACATACACGCATAATCGCACACAGCCAGCTAGCTAGCTAGCGACTTAAGCTCATGTGCGTGAGTTCATGTTTGCATTTCAATGTTTGCTATCCCGTAGGTGTGCGGTCATCAAGTTCTCTACACGCACACCTAAACGCACCTACATACCTACACACCTACTTTGGCTACACGTGCTGCTTGCGCTCGACTTGTTTCCTATCTCGTTATCTTTCTCTTTTCTACAGCCACAGCCACAGCCACAGCCACTGCTACTTCTACTTCTGCTGCTTAGTTTATGAAAGGAGAGCTTTTGCTAAGCTTAAGCTTTTTCGGCAGCTTAAGCTCAGCTTCTGTTACTGTTACTGTTACAGTTACTGTTTCTGTCTTTGCTTTTGCTTCTGCTTTCACGTTCGCTTCTACTTTTTGCTGCAGCAGCAGAGCAAACATTGACTTTGTCAAGCTAAGCTGCAGTTTATGCACAGCAAATAACTGTTGTAAGTGTACGAGTATTGAACAGCACTGTCAACTTTGAACGCTCAATTTTAATTTCACAAATTGCCAGCACTGCAATTGTCTACTTTAAATCGTTAGTGAAGTAAACCAAGCGTTATCAACTGATGCGAATTATCTTTTTACAAACTAACTTGTCGACTTGAAACTTTTCGTTAACTTCTCTTACTTGATGATCTCCAATTGAAAAGTTCTGCTGCAATGTTGCCAATTAGCAGAGCTTTTCGTAACGAATAGGCTTGCCAGCCACTTGCAATTTAATAACTTTAGTTGTGCAGTACTTGTTGGCTCTATTGACAAAACTGTGTGTAGTTATTGTTGCCATTTTGCATAAATTAATTTATTTTAGTTATTAGATTTGAACGCTGTCAACTAAGCTAAATTGATTGTCATCACTTTATCTGCCAAGAGCTTTTTCGCTGCTTAGAGCGGGCTGCCAACTTGGCGTAATCACAGTTAATGTATTGATTGAATGGGGTATAATTATATATATAAAATGACTGATTTCAAATGCAGCATGGAACTCAAAACATGTCTCTTTTCCATTTGATTTGCAGATGTCAATTCAAAAGCTAAACGATAATGCCAACTCGGGCTATGTTAGCTCCGAGGAGACAGACTCCCTGCTTGTCTCGAACCCCACCAAGGGGGGCGGTCGCAGCGTTCTGTTGCGACAGGTGAAAAACAATTCAGCGAACGGACCAACAACCGCAACAACAACAGCAGCAGCAGTAAACAATATGGCTTCCACGTCGGGCGGCGGCAAACCGACACTGATGCGTCAGGATCGGACTTCCACATATTTGACGAGTCCGCAGCAATCGCAGTCGCAATCGCATCAGCTACGCATGGGCTCCGAGGAGAGTATGCGGGGCGTTGTGGGCGGTATGATGGGAGGAAGCGGTCACGACGAGGATATTGAGCAGGGACTGCGTGCATCCATAGTGCCTGATATCGAAGTACACGAAGAGGACCAAGAACTAACACAAAACACATCAACGACCACAACAATATCAGCATCAGCCAGCGTGGCTGGCGGTGCAACGACCAAGCAACAACAACTACAACAGCAACAGCAGCAGCAACATCAGCAGCAGCTGCAACAATCGGAGCTGAAACAACCGACCATATCAATTATGAATTTAAGTCTTAAGCCACATGAGGGTGGCCATGGCTCGAGTCATCCCAATTTGGGTACATCATCATATCAGAATCTATCATCGAGCATACCGCCAAGTGCGCCTAGTCGTTGTCGCGCCTGTCGCAATTGCAGTCGACGCGCCTCCACAACGCCCATCTCAACGGGTGGCCAGATCGATAGATCGGCGTCGCGCGATAGCGTTAAAAGTGCCTTCCAACAGGGTAACCTGACCAGCTCGATGGCCATTTGCATATCAAACTCAGCCCTCCAGCAGCAGCAAATGTTACAGCAGCAATTGCTACAACATCAGCAACAATTGCAGCTGCAACATCATCATCAGCAGCAACAACAGCAACAGCAGCAGGTGCCGCCAGTGCTCATCACGTCATCGCCCACAAATGGCTCGAGGATAATACGGCAGAGTTCGCAGCCAGAGTCAAGCACCACGGCCATCTGCTGTGGGTCGCATAGCTCATGTGGGCACTCCCACACGGTGCCGAATGTGTCGCTGAAGCAGCTGCGGGAAAGCACCACAGATGGCATTGCTGGCATTGCCGCTGACTCCCTAAGGATCAATGGCGGCATGCGTCCATTCAAACAGGTAAGCGAGCAACCTCTCTCTCTCTCTTTCTCTCTCAATCCATCTATCTATCTATCTGTCTTCCTCTGGATTGGGGAATTTCGTTGTGTATCGGTGTGGGTGTACATAACCTTAACATACATACATTAAAAAAAATGAAAGGTCCTGCAAACCTAACCTTAAAAATGTGTGTGTACATAACCTAGAAATAGCCACTACTACAAACTGTGTGCCTCTATTAAATATAGTTTGTTTTCGGTGTGTTCAATGAGTGTAGTAATAATATTCCGTCTCTGGCCCTAACCCTGCCCTTGTAACTGTAACCTGCCTAGCACTTGATGTTATGTATTCAAGTGTGTAAAATTATTGATTGGTCACACTGGAAAGAACACGCACTCGCATTATTCTCAACAAGTAGGCAGTTGCTTTTCAATATTGTCGGTCTGCTATGCAAAATAGTTAACATTAGTTGTATCGATTACTATCGATAGTTATAATTGGTTTATCCGTTTGCTAAAATGTCTGTCAATCGATAATAAGCGTGGTGTTGTCCATCCGATATGGAAATTACATACATTAAGCTAGAATATAACTTTCGATAACTATCGATAATTAGCATATGCTTATGTAGTGGCTATTTGCTATAAGAAATGTGTTATCGATAGTCAAATTGCATTAAGGTAGATAGATCAGAGCTTTTGCCACATTAATTTGCTTTTCAGCCGACAGTTCCAAGTTCCACCTCTGGTTAAAATGCATATCGATAAACAATCAATTATCAATTATCTCGCACTTGAAACTTAATGCTGTCTGCAACTATCGAGCAAAGAGCTTAGCCAATTGACAACACTGCAAGAAGCAAATATGAAAACATTAAAATGCTATAGATATCGATAGTTAGCGACTACGATATAACGCTATCGTTGCTATGGCTTAGGTATCGCAAGTAGGTCGAGTGCAAACCCATCCTTAATTGTTGTCTCACAAGTAAACACTCTATATATTTATCGTATATATATTCAAGATCTGGCTATGTATTATATTTGTAACGAATTATAGATAGTAATATTTGTAATATTTTAAGTTACATCTGTTTCTTTTTTGCTACTTACTCTTTGCTCTTAAGTATAAGGTATATACTCGTACACATTCCTTAGTCATCCCCCTCCCTATAGCTATAGATTGTAAGCGACTTTCCCGTTAACGAATTTCAAGTCTGCCTCAAGTTGATTTCCATGCCTAAGTACTTAAGTATTAAGTATTATAATCGACATTCAATGCCCGCTTCTTTTTTTTTTCGCTTTCGTTTTTTATGTGTTTTCTTTTATTTCTCGTTGGTGTGTGTATGTGTGTGTGTGTGTGTATTTCTCATTTTTCACATTTTCACATTTTCACGCGCTCAAATCCAATTAGTGAAAATCAATATTGCTCATACGCCACGCTGGCCCAATAATATTAATTATAATATTTTCTACTTCTTCGAGCATTTCGGCTTTTTTTTTTCTCGATCATAATTAAAAATTTTGTTTACTCGCCGAAAAGACTTGAGAGATTTTTATGTATCTAAGTGCTGTGTGTGAGGAGGGGAGGCCGGGTAAACTGGTGGTATGAGTGATTTGAGTGGTTGGATGAATTGGGGGACTATTGTTGGGTGGGTGGTCCGGTCGAGTGGTTGGTTTTTCGTTTATTTGACAGGCGATTGTAAATCAAATTCGTTATTCACTTGAATAACGCCACACACACCCATACACCCAGCCAAACACATGCATATTATTCAATACATGTACCGGCAAGGCAATTTCATTTCAACGAGGTCATTCCGACCCTTAACCGTAACCGAAATTGAAATCTCTCCCCAGCCGAAAATGTCGTGGCCGAAAATCGAAATTGATTATTCATAATGTACTGGAATTGTAAATTAGTTGAAGTTGTCAATATTCCATTTGCCCACTTTGCCCATTTTGCCCATTTGGCAGCCGTCTGTTATTGCTGTTCATTTTGTTCACATTCAGATCACGTTCAAACCTAAAGGTCCCTAAAGATGTATAAATATTCATATATATATGTATAGTATATTTATATATATACATATTAACACTTACTGCTAAATATAGCATTCTAATTAGAATTGTAATTAATATCAATAAATTCGACAATGTCTGAAGGTTTTTCTTCTTCACGCTGCGTACTGACCTTAAAATGATTGATGAATGTTTTCACTCTTTGACATTTGATGTTGCTCCTCCTTTCTGCTTTCTCAGCTATCTGCTATCTCCCTTTTTTTTGTTGGGGTCTCAACCTTGTTGACATTAACAGCAACAACTGTGTGCAGCGGGAGCGGGGCGTTGGCGTGGGCGTGGGCGAGGCGAGGGCGAGAGATAATTGACACTTTCTTGGGTTATATAGCCCCAGGAACAACCAATAAATGAGCTTCAGCCAAGTCCTGTTAAGCAGCAAAGCAGCTTATGGCCAATTTGTGTCTGTAGTGTGTATGTGTGTGTGTGTGTGGCAAAAAGCTTTGTCACATTCAAAAACTAAGTAACTAGCTACGGCCAAAGCTAATGACCAAAGATGATAATGATAGCCCTATGGCATTTCTGGGTGCCGGACCTAACCCAATGGAGAAGGTTTTTCTTTTTTATTTTTTTGTATTTTTGTTAACATTCTTCCGCTCTTTTTCGTGTTTGCTGTTTTTAACGACTATTGCATACTTTTAGCTTAAAAGCTTAAAGCTTTCAGCTGCCACTCGCACACACACAGACACAGACACAGACACACATAAACAGTGGCACACATCAATTTTGTATGCAATTTAAAGTACTGGCAAACCATAAATAAATACTCACTTGCCAGCATACTTACTTAGCTATGCATATGCGTAGCTGCCTTGTGGGCAAAAGCTTTTTACCATTTACACGTGTAACAGGAGCGAAAGCTTTTAGCCATTCCCGCCGACCGAAAAGCTCGGCTCTCGAATTCAAGTTTTAGTCCGATAGTTTGCCTTGTTTTTAAAGCTTTTGCACTTAATTATGCAACGCGGCCAAAAGAACTTTTCATTCATTGTGCATTCACACACACTCACACGTCCAAAGTTCACGTATGAGAAGCTAAGGAACTTAATCAAACTCGAACACACACACACACAGACACTATTATCATATTAAAGATTTCGTCTTCCATATAAGTACTATCATACATTGTAGTTTGTACATATTGATAATTTGGCATAGGAAATATGCAAAATGCAAATGATTATTTTTGTTTATTTTATGGCTTTTCATTTCACTATTCAAACTGAAAACTGGGCAATTATTACTCACACACACACACAAATAATTAATATGAATGAAAGCTCTCGGTTTTCTCCCTTTTACTTTGCGAGTGCTCCCAAAAGTATGCAGTGTGCAATTAATTGCGAAATTGTGTGGAAAGCGTAATGAGACCTCACATCATTAAATGCATTCGTTTATTTATGCCCTTGCCTTATGCCATCTGCGAATGCGAATGCGAATGCAATTGCGATTGCAATTTGTAATGCCAAATTGAATGAAATATTTACAGAATTTAACTAATTGCATAGCAAAATGTCAAATAAATTGAATATAATTAATTAAATATGCAATGCCTAAGATAAATTAAGCTGATTTATGTAATTTGGCTAAAATTCAAAAAGTATTCCAAATGCTATACATAGAATACCTCTAACCACATTCTTAATGAGTTCCCATAAAATTCGATTATTTCTATATGGCTATGACAAATTTACCATAATTTCTAAAACCATGTTTCAACTGTCTGTCTGTCTGCTCTAGTGTATTGGTAATCATTTGATAGATGTGCTTAATTACCCTAATAAATTAGGTAGTGCCGCTGTAAGGGCATTCAGGCTTCGGACAATCGAAGTTTTTCACCCTCAACTGTTATTATCCTGGCAACTTAAACTAGACCTATACTATCATAAAAACTATATATAATACTATATTACTATTTATTGTTAAATGTGTATAAACTAAGTCTTACCTAACTATACTATAATATCTATTGTAATTACTTTATATTGAAATCACTCATGTAACTATTCTAGTTAGTTAATACTCGTACTCGTACTCGTATGTATTTATGTATCTTACCCCCTATTTTATCCTCTTATCTGATTAACTAACTAACTAATTAACTAAACTAACTAACTTGATTAAACTAACTGTACTAATCACAATTCGCATCAACAATTCTCCTCAGGGCGTTCTTCTAATGCCTCGCACATTGTCCGAAAGCCGAAAATTGCGACTTAGAAGGGCCTTCACAGAGGCCACTAACGAAACGCTACAATGCTCCAAAATGGTATTTAATCACAAAATCTTACAACAACAAAAATCCCAAAAATTTCCCAACCAAAAACAAAACTACAATACAACAAATTTATCCCAACTTCGTTCGATTTAGCATTTTGTGCATAAACGTTAACCTTTTTATATGTATGTATTGTGTTATACAAAATACGGCAAAAAAAAAATCACTAGAAAATCCCAACAAAAAAAAATACCAAAGTTTTGTAGTTGAAGTTAAAGTTGAGCACCTTCCAAAGAAAACCAAATTGCGATACATTTGATACTTGAATGCCCGTTAAACGTAATTGATATGAAACGTTTTTGAGTAACCCACTCATATTCGTATTCGCATTCGTTTTGTGTTGCACACACACACATACATAGTCACACTTACACATATACATACATATACACTCATGTCAATCAGCTACAGCATCCGCTACTTAGTTCGTCAATTTGAGCTCTTCAAACTTTTGGATTAGTTACAAAACAGTACTTCAAACATCTTCCACATCGTTTGTCGCTTGTAGCTGCTGATTATATTCAGACACCCATACACTCATACACTCAAACACTCATTCACATCGGTTCTCATTAGCTCCTTTTTTGCTTGTAGTTCTGTAGTAATTTTGATATGCAGTTCTAGATTGTAAGTGTATTTAATAATAAACATAATTGATCATTTTGATCACAAAGGTAAGCGTAGTGTTTTGTATATGAATATGAATATGAATATGATTCTGCCTGCCAGTTAAATATAGTACGTTCAATGCACTCGTTTTGCTTATGAATTAAAACGTTTGACGCACCATATGATGATAGAACAAAACACAACTCAATAAAATATTCATTGAATTTTATACCATTCGATCAAATATGTTCTCAAATCGCTCAGCTCGTTTTTGATGAGTTGTCTAGCGGATTTTGTGGTTAAAGAGCTGATGCTGAAGATACTCTGTAATAATGAGTATTTAATGAAATTGCTAATGACATTACTAATGCAAATATAATAAACTAACAAAATTAATTAATAATGACACATACAATGATAAATGTAATTAAATTCCTTATGCTTATAATTTAATGAAATCTCTAATGCAATATGTAATGCAATTTCTATTGCTTATCATTTATTAATAAATCTCTATCTAAATATATAACACTTACAATTCCATAGCCAATATACGAATCGTTTTAATGCAATTTATTGTCCATTCATCGACGCTCGATTCGAGCTGCGGTAAACTACAATATTAAATGTAAATTACATTCATTGAGTTATGTTTTCCCAATATAGGAATACGATATATGCTTAATTTTTTGGCTGGAATTTATTGAGCTGAGAACTGATTGTTTCGTTTTGTATGGTTTTTGTTGTTTGTTTTGATTAGCGCAACCAATGCAATTGGCTTTCATCCAAATAATTGTTGAATAATAGCCTTAATGGGCGAAGACAAATTCTCGGTACTCATTATTTAATTGGGAATAATGCCCATCTGGGACAAGGTTTTTGTTTATGTCTCATTTGGCAAGGCGACTGCCGAGGGGTGTAGGGTATATTTTCATGAGTCAAATGAGTCATGTGGCACAGGGCATCGTCAAGTTCATGCAAACCTGTCGGCCGACAAATGACCATTTAGTTTTGGCCCGCTTCCATCAAGAGCGAAGGAGACGCACCGTTGAAAAGAGAGGGCGCTAGAGAGGAAGCCGTTTGCCGTTCGCCGTTCGCCATTTCCATGACGTAGGCAATCAATTGTTGCCCATTGTATTATTTGCCATTGCTGCTACGGATGTCTCTCTCAGCAGCAGCGGCAGCTGTTTCCATTCAATTCTCAGCCATCGGCAATCGGCGCAATCCGACAATCGGGGCAATCCGACAATCGGAGCAATCGTTAATCGGCAAACGGTAAATCCGCAATCATGATCAACGCCAAAGCGTCGCGTGCTGCGCCCGTCTGAAAATGTGCTATACTCTTGCCAGAGGGTCATCATACTGTGCCATTCAAAATGCCAGCCAATAATCCATTGCAGAAATTAAGATGGCTAAAATAGTTGGACCACTTTTTATTTATTTCGCCTTTTATTAAATTATATTTTTTAAAACATAATTACACATTTCTTTGCACAATTTCGCATCACTACAAAATAAAGATGCCCTGGGAATAATGGCTGGGAAATTGTGAACAAGTTGACTATCAAAACTAGCAAGTCTTTGTTTGACCTATAGGTTTATTACACTCTCTGAAATCACTTAGTGCATAATGAAATATTCTATAGTTTTAAATTGTAACTCGTATATATAAATTATATATATTTGCAAGTGTATTTGCGCTTCGGCTTCGCCTAAGTCTTTAAGTTGCTTTTATTTGTTTTTTGTTATTCTTTCTGGTTCGTGGCGTCCTCCCTTGGAAAAATTGAAATCTAAATAAAATTTTTATGCAGCAACATTTGTGCGGATAACGGCAACGCGACCAGAGGCCCACAGCTCTGTGTATCTCCCTCTCTCTCGCTCTCTCTAAAAGCCATAAACGAAGAAGAACAGTTGTTGTCAGTTTGAGTTTTTGGTCCGTTTGTCAGTTTATCAGTTGTGCAGTTGTTCAATTTCCAGGTCGTAGCACACATGGCCAAAATGGTTATAGAGGCAATGAAAGTGCCAAAATGAACTCGGTCTGCCCTGCCATCCGTCTTACTGTCCGTCTGTCTGTCTGTCCGTCCATTCGTCCGCCTGCTTGCCATCCGTTTCCATCTGCAATTGTTGTGTCTTGGCCGTGTGTGCACCTTCAATTCAGTGTGTCTCTCTCTATCGATATGTGTGTGTTTACATTTGGACAAAATTACGCAGCACCCGAAAGTCGAGAAAATTTGTAAATTCGAAAAACAATTTTTTGGAATATCCAACAGACCAAAAGTAAATAACACGCAACGGTAAACGGTTCGCTACAAAACAGCAAAATGCATTCGCCGAAAATTGAACAATGAAAACTCTGCAAATTGAATTCAATAATAAAATAAAAAAACAAACAACAACAACAGCAATTCAATCGTTACATTTTTTTTGTGCTCTTGCAAATTGAATTAAAAACTTATTTTTTGTTGTGTGCGTGTGTGTTGTGGTTGAGTGAAGTTTTGAGTTGTGGCAAGTGGCAAGTGGCAAGTGGCATGTCGCCAGCCTCTTGCATGGAGAATCAATGCAAGGGCGGCCTCTATCAGCCACTGAATCCGGCTGGAGCTGTAGCTGGAGCTGGAGGCTCAGGTGCTGTGAATATAACGATGCCAACGACGTCATCGCAGCAGTCAATGCCGCCACTAATGACGCGCACCGGTAGCGTGGGGGGTGGCGGTGCTGGCGGTGGTGGCCGTGGTGGCGGTGGCGCCACAAATGCGTCACGCCGCACATCCCTGTGGCTGGAGACGGTGCGTCAAACGCGCAAACTTTCTTATGCCAACGAGCGACCCATTCTGGTAAGTGCAAGTGCGAGCGATAAACAACTTTTGCGGGCCCAAATGACAAATGGCCATAACTAACTAACAACTAAGCCAGTTTCCAGTCTCCAGCCTCCTGCTAACCCCTTGACCTTTTGCCAACTATGACGAACTTGTGGGGCAGCATTAGCTATCGCTTTAGGTTCATGTCCACGGATATTGGCCATCGAGTCAACTATAAAAATAAACAAAAAAAGAAAGAGAAAGAAGTAAAGAAAAAAGCACGCCGCTGTTCCCCAACTAGAACTGCGGCAATTCCAAGTTATTTTCATCCAAAGCATCTGCAGAAAAAGCAACAACAACAACACACACACACAACAATAGACACACGCGTGTGTAGAGCGAGCAGGAAACCAAAATAACAATGAGAAAAGGCAGCACAGAGAATATTCAATGCTCTACTTGATTTATTTTTAACAAGCCACTAATCTAGCTAGCGAGTTATGCCAGCCACGTTCCAAAAACCGTAAACGTAAACGATTAGCATTCATTTAAAAAATACACATTTTATTTAGTTGTTTTCACTTCAAGCAATTTGTATATGAATTGATCAATGATTGTTAAAGGGCCATTTTTGCTGAAATTGGCATATCTATTACAGTTGAAGTAGTTGTTATTAAATATAATTAAATAATAATTCAACAGCTTACTTGTTGTTTATGATACATTGTTAAGATTGCTATAATAAATCCAAAGCAAGTAGTTGCTTGGGCTACTATATTTATTTCAGCAAATTTAATTGAATTTTGACATGGAAAGCACTTGCTTCAAGTTTGTTACGTGTAGTATTGTAATAGTTTATTTGAGTTTTATTTTAATATTTTTATATGTTTATTTTCAAATATCAGTTCAATAATTACAAGTGAGCAAAAGATGTTGTTTTATGTGGACATTCGCTAGCCATCCTTTTTAGTGCAATGGGTTTATTTATAGACAACCTTTTAACAGTGCTCTGCACTTAATTGCACTGCTAAACGACTCATTAAATGTTAAATGTAAACAGGAAATGTTAAAAGTCATCAATGTGTAATTAAAAGCATTTGAACTTTAACGTTTTCCAATTAAGACCAGTCATGGTGAATTAGCTCAGCTGCAGGTGTGTAAATATTGCACTGGCCAGCAAATTGTAACTATTCAATGAATGAACTAATTAATAAGTTTTATTTATTAATTGTAACTTGGAATAGTACAAGTTAGTCAGAGCAGCTAAGACACTTAGGCAATTATTGTATTAATTGTAATTGTTTTGCAGCATCCAACTACCTGTTAATGGCATAATGATGCATTTGCAGTAAGGGTATTAAATACACACACACACACACACATATGTAAATCGATGGCAAATAGTGAGATTATTGTACATGTTGTTTTTGTATCTGAATTGCTATCGAGAACAAATGCCCATAAATACTTATAGTCGATGTTCGATGCTCTCGCTATAATATACGAAATATATGCCCCATACCTTAAGCCCCCCTTGCTCCCCTCGCCCTACCGTTAACTTGTTCATTGTCTTTGATATATTGTTTAGAGTGCTGCTGGCATATGACCTAATCGATTTGCCGCAAAGTCATCTCTATTCTCTATTAGTGATTCGAATACAACTTGTATAGTCGGTGGCCACAGGGCGTATACTCATTCTCATTAAATGCGATAAAAAACAAAAAAAAGGCAGCTAAATAAAATGAAATACTCGAAATAAAAGTACAAAACAATTCTGGCTAAATTACCTAAAGCACCTGGGTCTGGGACTGGGACTGGAACTGGGACTGGGCATCGGCCTGGAATGCGGCATTAACAGTGCTCCAATAAACCTGACAAATCCCCCAGTTAACTCAACTTGACTAATGAAATCCAAGTCGGGAGTTTTGCCTTCGTCTTTATGTTCGTTTTCCTGTTTGCTTATTTTCTTCTTTTCTTTTGAGGTCAGGGTCAGGCTAGTGTTAGTGTTAAGAGGTGTGGAAAGTTGGAATAGGTAACACATTTTTTGGGCAGGGGGGCGACCGGGTGGACGTTACCTCGTCTGGCAGTACGTCGTCAATTACTTGAGTATTTCCTGGGGCCGGCAAAGGCACAGGTAAAAGCAAACAAGTTCTCTCGTCACCTTTAGGCAGTCAGACTTACGACTTTGACTTGAAAATCGATTCGGCAGCTCACACAACGTGAGTCAAGAAGACGACGACGACGTCGCCTCGTAAACGAAACAAACTCCAAATTGTGTGTTAAACGGACCGCAAATTCCCCTGGCATTTTATTGTTGTTATAATAAATTGCATTACGCTTCGCATTCTTTTCGTCTCCTGTATGCCCTTAATACCCTTTTTGACCCCCCTCCCACACACACACACATGCTAACTCACATAACACTCACGTGGCAGGCCATCAAGTTGTCAAGTGCAAACGAAAAGTAAAACAAAACAAACCAAAACTCTGTAAGCGAAATGTAAAGCAACTGTTATGTCTCTTCAATAACAGTCGTCTGTTAACAGCCTATGTTAACAGCGCTTACAGTTACAGATTTTGTAAAAGCTCCTAATTAGCAGTGGTTCATTTAAACTGTGGCGTTTGCTTATTTAAATAAACAAGTTTTTCAACTGCTTTTTGTTTTTATATGTATATATTTAAACTAATTAGTATGCAACAATGTAATTACAATTTTGTATACAATTTGTGTACTAATTGTGGTCAAATTGTACATCGTTGTCTGCCATTCAATTCTCAAATATTGATTTATAAGTGCTCTGAAGTAGCAAATATTTCTAAACAAAAATACTTATATGTATATAAATGCATATTTATTTTGAAAATAAAATAAAATTTGAATAGAATTTTTGTAAATATACTTTTGCATTATATCATTTCTTATTACATGATTTGGTAATAACAAAATTAAAATCAAATATGCATGAAACAGTGCTCAGTTGACTTGCATATAAATGTTAAGCATACGCACATATATTAAGTATATGTACGTGCCGCATTAATTATAATGCATTTAATTTATGAACTTTTTATGTGTTTTCATTATCTCAAATAGAGATATTAACTATGCGCACCACATTGGTGTCAACAGTTGAAACAAAATATTATTAACAGCTTTAACACTCAATTGTTGCAATTGTTTGTCGCTGGCTTAAGCTTGCAGCAAAGCGTCAACAATGAGATAGAAGTTTGATAAATTTGAAATAATGGCGAGAACAATATATCAAAATAATTATCAATATTTGTATGGAGCGCAAAGCGCAAAGCATCCACAATATTGCTGCAAAGTCATAAATAAAGCGCGGATGATAGACTCATATTGTAGCTGGCCAATTTTAAGACTCAATGAACTTTCACCTTCTGCAACAATGTAATTGTTGTTGTATTAGTTGTTCTTATTGCTGCTTGCCATACTATGAGAGCGAGCATCGATGTTGACGCTGCTCGGATGATATATGGCCGGCCACGATTGCAGATTGTCGAGCAATTTAGTCAACTTTTATTAATGGCACATGAGTTAAGCCAATGGAACAGTTAGTTTGCGCATTTTCTGCCCCAGATTGCAGTGGATTTAAGAGCAAGTCCGAATCGAAGTTGTTATTGAAATCGAGGTCGACTTGGGTGGAGTTAATTGTGTTAATCGAAATCGAAGTCGAAATCGGTCTCGATTTAAGTTGCGCTTTTTTAAGTTGTCTGCGTTAATCGAAATCGAGTTCGATTTACGTTGTTAATCGAAGTTAAGTTGAATTTCGTTAAGTTTTTTGTATATGTATAATCGAAATCGAAATCGAAATCAAAGTTGAGTTAAATTGAGCTTCGTTAAGTTTTTTGTATTTAATCGAAATTGAAATAAAAGTTGAGATAGGTTGAGTTTCGTTAAGTTTTTTGTATTTAATCGAAATTGAAATGAAGGTTGAGTTAAGTTGAATTTCGTTAAGTTTTTTGTATATGTATAATCGAAATCGAAATTAAAGTTGAGTTAAGTTGAGCTTCGTTAAGTTTTTTGTATTTAAACGAAATCGAAATCAAAGTTGAGTTAAGTTGAGTGTCGTTAAGTTTTTTGTATTTAATCGAAATTGAAATTAAGTTTAAGTTAAATTGAGCTTCGTTAAGTTTTTTGTATTTAATCGAAATCGAAATAAAAGTTGAGTTAGGTTGAGCTTCGTTAAGTTTTTTGTATTTAATCTAAATCGAAATCAAAGTTGAGTTAAGTTGAGCTTCGTTAAGTTTTTTGTATTTAATCGAAATTGAAATTAGGTTTGAGTTAAGTTGAGTTTAGTTAAGTTGTTTGTATTTAAACGAAATTGAAATCTAAATCAAGGTTGACTTAAGTTGAGTTGAGTTTTTTATTGTTGTGGTCGCTTCGTCTTTTGTTGTTCTTTGTTTGGGTCTATTTAACTGCATTTTTGAGGCCTTGGCTAAGTTTATTTTTCGGAGTCGCCTCTAAATGTGTGTGTGTGTGTGTGTGTGTGTGTGTCTTTTGTGCTGTGTGTGGCAGCGCATGAATTATCGATGCAAGTAAATGTGCGCGACATGTGTGCGTTATAAGCAAACACCTCCTCCGGTTGTGCATGCCATATTTAGCTGATGATAAATTTTATATGCGCCTGCGGTGGCGACAAGCGGCCACAAGAGAGAGAGAGGCATGTATATAGTAGAGAGAGAGTGAGAATCGAATCCCAGTTACACAGCCATTTGTACTGCTGCTTTCTGAAATATTTAAGGCGTTTGCGTTAACGCGACGCGACGCCCGTCCAATTGCAGCACCATATAAAAAGCATTGACCATTGTCCATTATCCAGTCACTGCCCATTGCCTCGATGCCTCATTGCCTCATTGCCTCATTGCCTCATTGCCCATATGCCTGTATTGCCATGCATATTGAAGTCTGACCCTGACTGTGTTATTTAAGTGGGCAGCTGAGACGGCATCGTGTATAATTCGGGATGGTGGATGGTGGATGGGTGGGGAGCGTTAGTGCCAGTCCAGTCCAGGCCAGTCCAGTCCAGGCAGCCAGGTGGCCTCAATGGCCAATAAGTTATTGGCACTGCTACGGCATGGGCCTCGTTAACCGGATACCACTACCGACTACCGAGTCCCAAGCATTATGCGCTGCAAAATAGTCAAAGAACTTTTGAAAATTTAATGATAATGGTTGCCGGCAGTGGAGGCAGTGCGACTGCGTGGCACACGCTTCCATATTGCCATATATAGTATATATGTGCGGTACGTACATATATCTGCCATATCTTATAGACTGCCTTGCATACATCCATTATCCATGGTCATTCATAATGCATGAAGAGCGCTTTTAAACGTTTTCGAATTGGCAAAAGTGCTTCGCCTATTTAATTCTCTTTCCGGCTTCCGGGTACGAGCCCACGCATGACTCACTGTCTCACTGTCCCACTGTTCCACTGTCCCACTGTAATTGTATTCAATATCTTAATAAGCGAATAATTCAATATAATTGCTGCAAGTAAGAGTTCGGTAAATTTCGAAATTTTGCATTTAATTCAAATTGAAACTTAAATTTGAAGTTTCTTTAGTTTTATTTGGTACAATCGAACATTGTTTCCAGGCACATTGAACTAGCTTATTCAATAGAACTGAGAACTGAGTCCAATAAGTTGTTCAAATATAATTTAACGGTGCAATTTGAGAGCATTTCGTTACAATTAAGTAGCTCAATTGGCAATTGTGCATTTGCCAGCTGGCAGGATGGCTTAAAGCATGGCCTAATCCCAAACCGCTCGAAGAGCAAATGGCCCAAATATATATCGAACTATGCAACTGTCGGAGCTGCCAACGAACTTTGGTAAGGAAAAGTTCTGTGGGATGGGGTAGGGAAGGGGGTGGGGGTGTCTACAAATGGCTGACAAATGCATAAAGTTTTCATTTTCATGATTTATTCAAAATCTGACATGACAACATTTTGACTATCTGTCGTTTGCGTTGACATTTCCATTTGATATTTGGGTCGAAACGGTGTCCGCTGCATTGTTGCAATGTGTGCCCAGCGTGCCACACTCTTCTAAGTATGTGTGTGTGTCCCTTTTGCCTCCAAGCGCTTATAGCTGATGTCTCCTGTTGACAATTTGTGTCCAATTGAATGTGGCTCAAAGGCAAAAGCATTTGTGTGACTTTGCTTAATGATAGGTAGCAAATTAAAGGATATTGCAGCTTGCGGGCACAGAGAGCGGGGGGAGGGGAGTGATAGAGTGATGGAGGGAATGGTTGAGGGATATCCTTGGCTAAATTTCATGCGATGCTACTTTGCACAACCATCAGCTGTTGTTGCTAGGCAAATCCATTTGCAAGTTCATCATCATCAACAAAAAGGGGAGCAGGAGCTGAACGATGGATGCATTCGGAAGCGAGAGTTATATACTCACACACACGCGCAACGTGATGGTAGCTGGAATGCTGGGCGTGGATGCGAGGAGTGTGTGTGTGTGGGGGGGGGCGGGTGAGTGGAAATGGGGGAAGCCGCACACACATGTGTATGCGAACAACTAAAAAATATTGCTGAACAACGTGACTAGGACAACAACGACAATTGCCGATGACAAAGCAACGCGCAGCAGCTAAACTTTCGGATTGAGATTCAGTGTGAAGGTGGCAAGTGGGTGCTGGGTGCTGTGCTGTGTGCTCTGTGCGGGGCGTGTTTTTGGCTCTGGCAGCCAGCAAGGAGCCAGTGAGCCATAGTCGTTGACGGAGCCTGGCACCTTACGCAAATCGGCGCTTGCCAATGCGCAGGACCAACCGAAGGCCACGGACGCACAAACTCGAAATGCAAAAGACAGGCAAGCGCCAAGCGCCGCTCCCCCTTCGCACCCACACACCCTCTATGCTGATTTGTTCTACACCTACAGCTACCTCTTCTTCTTTTTTCTACTTTATTTTTTGATTTGATTTTACAAAATGGCAAGCGAATGCCAGGCACCAACTAAATATACCAATGATATATACCACAAGCGATATATGTAGTATGTACATGTGCTTTAGTATATATAGTATATACCAAATAGATTTAGTTGTGTAAAGGATTAACTTGTAAAGTTCAATTTTGATTTTCGTATCGCGTGCCAGGCACGAATTATGTTTAGATCAAGCTCAAAAGCTCAAAGTTCAGTTTTCAGACAGCAGCAGCAGCAACGGTAATAACAACAACAACAACAAAATTATGAACAGCAGCAGCAGCGAAAGAAGCAAACAAAAAACAAAAAGAATGAAGTGAACGAAAGAAAAGACAAAAACAACAACAGCGGCAGGCACGCCAAAGCGCTATCAGGCGGCATTCTGGCTGCTCTCTTGGTGTGGGTGTTGTTGTTGTTGGTGCTGCTATCGCTGTCGCTGCTGCTGTCGCTGCCACAGTTCCTCTTCGTTGGCTTTCGCTATTGTTTTTGTTGTTTGCTGCTGTGAGTGTAAGTGTACCCAGTTGCCAGTTACCGTTTTGTTCACAAAAACAAAGCGCACAACAGGGATGGCTTTACCCAGCCAGCCAGCTGCTTGAGCGAGTACGAGCACGAGCCTGTCCAAAGCCGAGAGAGCCACGCGCAGCACAGAGAGAGCGCGAAGCACACGTTTTGCAAAGAGAGCACAACTGAGCATGACACACTCACACACCTAAGACAATGTCAATTCATAATTGTCAAAAAAGAAAAAAAAACCACACCACATACAAGAAGCAAACCACAAAAAAAAAAAAAAAATGAGAAAAAGAAAGGAAAAAAAAAATAGCAAGCGGGTGCAAAAAAAGGCCAAATAAATGAATGTTGCAGTCAAAGCGGCGATCAGCAAGCGGTGCCACAAATCAAGTGTAAAAAGCAACCGCAACAGCAGCAGCTGATGTTGATGTTGATGAAGCAGCTGCGGTGCAAGCGACAAGCGGCATTAAGAGTCGCGGAACCTCGCCCCTTTTTTGGCGCAAAACACAAAGTGAACAACAACAACAGAGTGATGAGTCGCTGTTGGAATCGGAGTTGGAGTTGGAGTTCGAGTTCGAGTTGGAGTCGGAGTCAGAGTCTGAGCGGAGCCGGAACTGCTAGCCGGGCGGGCGAGAGCGCGCTCACTTTCATTTTAAGAGGACGTTCGTCAAATGCACGTGTGTGTGTGTGTGTGTGTGTGCGCCTTACGCATATATCCCGGTTTGTCTGTCTGACGGTCGCTTGGTCGTATGGTGTGTCGGTCGGTCGCTTGGTCGGTCGGATTGTGTTCGCCTCGTGTGCAGAGTCTCGTTTCGCATTGCTCGTATTGTGGTCGAGTTAATTCGAACTTGGTCGTCATCGTCCTCATCGTCCTCATCGTCGTCGTCGTCGTCGTCGTCGTCGTCGTTGGGCGTCCTCTACAAAAGTTGTATGGTCGTCGTCGCTGCCATCGTAGTAGTCGTCGTAGTCGCCGACGTCGGCGTTGCCCGTTGCCAGTTGCCAGTTTGCCGTTGCCAGTTGCCAGTTAAGATTCAGTCTGTATTGTGTTTACACCCATGGCTGACGTAGCAAGCGCAGAGCTCCATTAAAATACACACTTACTTATTATGTACTTACAATAAAACAATAAAAATTCAACACAAATGTATAAAAGAGGCAGGCGTAACGACTTAACAATAATTCTATCAATCGCAATCGAATTCAACCAAAAAAACAATTTGCAATAATCAAAATTAAAACGAAAACGAAAACTCAATACAAAAACAAAAAAAAAAAAAGTAATAGAAATCGAAAAAGAAGAAGAAAAACTGCTTAAAAGAACAACAAACAACAACAAAAAATTTCATCTGTTTTCTTTTCACATTTTTTTCAAGTGCGCGTGTGTTTGTGTGTCTATCAAATGTGTCCATAGACTGACTGTGTGTGCCTGTGTGTGTGTGTGTTTGCGTGCGTGTGTGTTTGTTTGTGTTTGTGTGTGTTTAAAGAGCAGCACAATAACAACAAATTTTCGATTCGTAATTCGTTTTCAATTCAAGCAGCCGAAAAGCGTAAGCAGAACAATTAAAATACCAACAAAATACAAGAAGAAGCAGAAGCAGCAGCAGCAGCAGCAGCAGCAGCTGAAGACGAAGAAGAAGAAGGAGGCAAATAAAATAGGAACAACAACAAGACAAAACACACACACTATGAAAGCCGAAACGATACGACGGATGTACCAATGCGATACCGCTTCAATGTCGTAAACAACAGGCACAAACGCAAAGGGCTCCCCGCCGCATCCCCCACGCAACGCTCTCAAAAGCAAGCGACGCGCAACATCGAGGCATACACAAAAAAGTACGCTAAACTAAACTATGCTTCAATACATGCATTAAAAAAAACGCAAGTTCTATTTTCCCTTATCCCTTATCCCTTTCCCTTGTAGTGTGATATTTATTAACTGTATCGCTTATCAATGTCCCATTGATAAACGCAAGTAGCTGACCCTTTCCAACACTGGCCACAGTGTTTTCTTTATTTGTTCTTTGAGAGCGCCTACCATTGCAGTTTGTTTCGCTTTTGGCCAAAGGGAAACTCCGCTTTCACCGGCTGACAGGCAAATAAAAGAAAATGCTTCATCAAGCCGGTTTCAGCGGCAGTTTCAGTTGCCAGTTTCCGGCTTGTTGATTGACATTTCCGCAACGTTTCGTTTTTGTGCTCTTCAGTAGGCTGTTGGGCTGTTTGGGCTGTTTGCTTGTCACATGTTTCAGTCGCTGTTGCCGGCTGGTTTTGTTATTGCTTTGTTGCAAACACAACTTTGCCACAGCATCTCAATAGCTTATGCAATTCGCCAGCTTTGATAAACAGAGCGCACCAGCAAGGACTCTTCCACCTCCCTCCCCCCCGGAGTGTCAGAGTTGTTGAAGTGGGTAGCCTAAGGAAGTGTGGGGAAGGGGGCAGGGAGTACTACTATGTAGTACCACCTACTACTGCTCGTTCGTTATGTAAGGCTTATGTATGTAACACACACACACACACACACACCCGTGACAGATAACAACAACAAAATGGCGAGGTGAGCAGCGAGACGTGAAAAACTTCAACACACACAGCACACAGCACAGAAAATAAATAAAAAACGCTGGCGAAAAAATGGTGTGCGACCAACGTTGCGTATGCGTTACGTTTGCCTTCTTTTGCACGTTGCGTATACGTCACGTTGCCATAAAGTATGCAGCGCATAATCATAATTGTTATGAAATGTGTTAAGGGCTCTGATTTGCTTCACACACACACACACACACACACACACACACTCACACTCACACATAAATTATTTAAAAAAAAACAAAACACAAGAAGAAAATAATATTGTACCTTTAACTAAAAGTTTGCGCTGGCTTCATTCAAAAAGTTTTTCCTGCCAGCTAAAAAGCCGTATAAAAGACTTAAGGCTACCGCTCTCTCTGGCTATACCAAAAACTTTTTAGAAAGTTGAATTTGCTGATGCCTCTGCTTGTGCTTGTGCTTGTACTTGTTTGGCAGCCTCCAAAACTATGGCAGCCCTAGAGTGGCACAACTAGTGAACACAGATTGTTAATTATAAACACAAGTTTTGTGTTTTAATCAGACACACATTATGTTGTACAAGTGCTCGTAACTTTTCTGTATTTATCTATGCATTAAATGTGTGATGAATACGTTCAATTAGAAAAGTATCCTGCCTAAATTTTAAATAAATAGAAATACAAATTACATTTTTAATCGCTTCTTATTAATTTTATATTTAGACTGCACTTGTATTTATAATACTTGCTTTTCTTATATAACCCCATTCAATTGCAAAGTATTAACGATAAGCGAGAATAAATAACTAGATAAACATATTTAATAAGCGTTCCAATGCTTTCATAACTTGAGAACCCGCACGCCATTGTCTTTGTAAATATTTCATTACAAATAATTGGCTTTAATATGTTGAAATTATTGCGGTCTATCTATACTAGGTGCATTGACTTGTGACTGAGACTGAGACTGACTAACTAATAGTAATTGCCTTATGCATAGCATAGGACTATGAAATCTGTTCCATTCCAGGATTATTGACCCATGCGACCCGCTCCGAGTCGACCATTATGAGTAATTATAATGATATTGTTTAATTGTTTGCTATTGCTGCGCCATCAGCTATTGGTAATCAATCATTGTTGGCAGTCTGTAATTTATTGTCAAAAAAAAACAACAACGAGTCGACGAAACTGAGACGTTGCCCTTAACCCCAAATAATTGTCAATATTTGTCCTTAAAACTGCACTCTCTGTCTATGACTAGACTGGCAAAGTCCTTCGTTCGATTGCTGTCACATGTCAACTGCTTGGAGTACCTGCAATTGCAATTGCAATTGCGATTGCGATTGCAAACTGCAACTGCTTTTGGCATTTTCATAAAGTTATTGGCACAATTGTCGGTCGACGGTCGTTGGACTTCAGTTGACAACCCCAGGACCCCCACGACCCCACGACCCCCCAAGCATTTCTTTAAGCGAAACGTGTGCGTGCATGCATTCAATATTTTCATCAATTTCCCCCTCAATTATTTGTAGTGCAGATGAAAAGTGCATTTCTATGAGTCCCCCGAGCTTTAGCAATGCGTTTGTAACAAATACTCTTGCTTTACTTTCCAACTCCTTCGCATTGCTGACACTTCTTACTCTCTTGTTTAGGCTATTTATTGCTATAAAATATCATTTTTATGAATATTAATGGCGAAGTCTAGCCATCTTTAAAGATTATTAATAATACAAGTTTGGATGTCTTTATAAAGAAATTATTGTACTGAGCATAAAATCTTTGTCTTATCATAGTTTGAGGCATTCAGTTTCTAATATTATATTATACACAGTTATTTCTTTACTCATTGCTCGATTAATCTAATAAATATTGTATTTAATTTAACTAAGATCTCTCTTGTTTTCTTTTCTAATGGCCTGGCACAACTTTAGCTAACTTAAAAGCGAATTGCAATTATTTTCCCTATATAATATCATTCATAATTGTAACAAGAATTTAGATTATATTTTCTCTCTCTTAGATCTCAGATCATAGCATAAGATACAACATATATTCCTTTCAGTTAAAGTTAATTCTTGAGCCTCCTCTTCATGTATTTCTCGCTTTTCTTCACACACTTTCCCAACGATCCGTTATATTAGCACTTGACAGCATTCTGTCTTTTAGTCTTCCCCATTAGGTACAAATCGAAACCCTTTTCTCAGGCTTTGTGTTTGTAGAACGGCTTTTAAAGTGTGAAAAGGCATAAAGGGAAGGAAAGAAAGCGTGTGTGCCATTGAGCTCAGATCTCTGGCAGAGTGCAGGCGAAACGTTGCCGACCAAATAAAAAGGACCTTTGACAGTGTAAGAAGCAGGAGCAGGCTTAAACTGTGAGTGCCTTTGACGCATGTCCTTGTGATATGAAGCTGACCACGTTTCCTTTGCTTTTTCTTGTTGTATTTTGAGGTGGAACGAGCACACATTCCTTAAGGGCAGCGCCAACACAATGGCGGCCAACCGTCAATAGATGGCGCCATAAGACTGTGCTCTCAACTAATCTGCATACGTTTTTCGCTGCTATTTCTCCGCTCTGGTCTTTTGCTTCATTTTCATTTTCGTTTTCATTTTCATTTTCATTTTCGTGTTCATTTTGGTTTTCACTTCGCTTTCGCTTCGTTTCATTTCGTTTCGTTTAAAATGTGCGGCACAAAGCCTTCTTGTGTGGCAAGCCATTGTGCACGTGTCCAGGCTCTATTCAACTATCCATTTACACACATACCATATACTATATATAAATATATGTGATAGATATATATGTGTGTGTGTATATAGTATGGCAGGCGCTTTTCTACAGAGTCACGAGCCGTCTAAACGGTTTTTGATATTCTTTTTTGGCCCAAACAAGTGAGCAAGGCAGCTGTTGTGACTTCTATGTAAATAGAAATTCCCTAAAGTTGTCAGTTGTTCTGGTTGTTGTTGTCAGTTATTGTTGTTGTCAGTTATTGTTGTTGCTGTTGGACGCACGTGGCCCTGACCGCATGTCCAATTTGAGCCAAATTCGAGTCTCGCTGTCGATCGAATCGTTTTTGTGCCTGGGCCACAGAAAATCATTGTAATTGAAACGAAATTGGCCAGCGCATTGTGTAATTGAACACTTGAGGAGTGAGTTAAACCCCCGTCCCCCCTCCCCCTTTAATGCCACCCCTCTGCGAGGTATTCCTATGCAGATAATTGAGCAAGTGTGCCACCTTTGGCCACCTGTTTTAGGTAACCGCCCTTACAATTACCGCAACTCATTTACGGCAGGTGGAGCAAAGGGCTTTACATCTTGTGCAGAACTGAACTGGAAAAAAAAGTCAGTCAATTCAAGGCCAATTTAATGGCTAGTCGTTGTCTTTGTTCGATTGTTTATTAATTATTTGCTTAGCGCTTAGCTATGCAACATACACAAAGCCCTCCTTCTGCCTCTCCCTCAGCCTTTCTGCCATAAACTATGCATTAATGTTATTTGCTTTCTGCTCATTCCACATGTGTGTGTGTTGGCTCGAAGGGGCCACAAATATTTGACTTGTGAGTTTGCATGGAAATTACAATGACAATGCGCGCACAGTTTACAACAACAACAAGAACAACAACAACAAAGTTGCAGCCGCAACGAAAACAAAAGTCCGTCTTAAATCAACTCAAATGTTAACTTGTACTCGAGCCTAATCGTCACCATCGTCATCGACAGTGTCATCATCATTATTCTGGTCGGAAAAAGTGCCAAGAAAATGCATTGAAATGTTAAGTTGGCTCGCTGAAAAATCTAAAGCTTTTCATGTTACATATGTTGCTTTCATTATTGAAAGGCAAAGTAAAGACTTGGCATGTATGTTGAAAATAGAAATAAATATAACTTTTTAACCAACAGACTGGATAGTAGAGACACAATAAATGATCATTCTTATACTGCAACACATCAATATTAAACAGCTGCAGTCTCTACATAATTAAATGGCTAGCTGGCAACAAATAAGGCGGACAGACAGACAGACAGACAGCCTGCAAGCTGCAGCTAAATATATAGAAAGTCATACATAGTAATTCTTCATTCGCAATCTTAGTTTATGACAGATCGCTCCAATGACAGCTATATGCTATAGCAATGCAATCTGGCCAACTTCCAAGCACTAAACTCCAGCAATTTTGAATGACATATCTTCTAAATGAAACGACAAAATGGCAGACAGACGGACAGACAGAGGCTAAAATCCAATGCAAAGGGTATCAAAAAAACGTCAGACGTTAGCACGTGAAACGTCAACGCCTGTAACACAGCCCCCCGCCCCCTGCCCCCTGCCCCTTTGGACTATATTTTATTTATTTGAAATCGAAAAGCCAACAATGCATTGAATTGGAATTGAAAAGTGGTTCAGTGGCTTGGTGGTAAGCACTTTGGCAAGACATGCACAGCTCGACGTGGCACATGTCTTGCATGGGGCAGAAGATGGAGAAGGAGAAGGAGAAGGAGAGGGAGAAGGTGGAGGTGGAGGCAAGTGGAAAGTGGAAAGTGGAGGCTTCGCACTTGCATGGCCCACACAATGGGGTTAGTTATATATTGATTTTCGATCATAACAACCTGCAATGTGCTCGCCGGCCCACTGACGATGTCGACAACGACAATGACAAAGCGCCCCAAGCAACAAAGTCTCGACCATTTGACTTATGTACTCGTATGAAAGAAAAAATAAAAGAGCGAGAGAGAGAGAGAAAGTATGGCTTGCATTAGGCTGATAGCAAAGACAGCTAAGAAATTTCTTGTCATTGTCAAGTTATCATTATTTATTGGATGCGCCGCTTTGGCACGCGTCCAAAACAAAATGCTTGATGCTAATAATAATAATAATAATCAGAGCATTGTTGCAAGTACCTTGTGTGACAAACTTAAGCAAAGCCAACGCCAACGCCAACGGATAGCGATAAAAGTGATAAGTGAAGTGTGCACATGACTTTGACTTGACAACCCTGCCCCAATTTCTCTCTCTCTCTCTCTCTCTTTCTCTCTGACCAAATTGTGCACTCGGGGTGAACTAATTTAGTAATTCAAACTTTTCAAATTCCCCCAGCTAGCTTGCTTGCTATTAACACAAACTGAAAATATTACTTATACGCCTAATTAAGCTTCAACAAAGCGAACACTTCATTATGAATTTCCTGCACTCGAGACGAAAATAAAAATTGGGGGAATTTGGGGGGCCAAAAAAACCAAAACCTAAACCTAAACCTAAACCTCAACTAAACGTAAATTACGCTAAATTTATTAGGCAACTCAAACGAAATCATGTGCACCACACTGTGAGCGATACACGCACACACACACACACACACACACATGCAGAGAGGGTGTGCGGGGGGTGTGTGTGTGTTGGCACCCGCACCCAAATCTAATCGCTGTCGTTAAAGCAATAGGCAGCAGCTCTAACTCCAACTTCGACTCCGACTGGGAACAACAACAAGTAAAGGCACAGCACTAAAGGCGAGGCTGCTCGACAGCTAAGCACCTATACTTCCTGTAAGTGCTCTTTGCGAATGCCAACACATGTGGTCAACTTGGCAGACTCTTCTGGCGTCTCGACGAACGAGTCGAAAGCGACAACAGCATTTAAGTTCAGTCACAGCTCCGGCAAACGTCTGTTGGCTCATTTTGCGTGTCAGACGCGTTTTGTATAGGAAACTCGATAATTTCCACCAATTTCCTTCTACCACTACAACCATGTGTGTGTGCGTGTGTGTGTGTGTGTGTGTGTGTTGTGGCGAAAGCTTCTAATGTGTTGTATGCGTGTCCGTGCGGCCGACGCTCGTAAAAGGGCTCACAATGAGTATGTTAATGCCACGAGTGCGAGCTGAGAACACCTATGTGTGTATATATATTAAGTACACACATATATGTACAGGTGAGAAACAGAAAAGAGGCGTGCCAATGGCACTGCGGGACCCATAAGCCAAATGAGACATTTACGTGTCTGCATGTTGAGCCCCTTTCAAGACACCAAGCTGAGAAAGCAGCGTCTTCTACTTGCAGCGATGCATGCAAAGTTATTCCGTACATTGACTACGACAATGACTTTGGCATTTCATCTAATCGGTCATTGCAGATGGGGTTTAGTAGTACACTACTATATTTATGCGATTCGACTAAAAATAGTTCTTTTACATTAGATGAAACTAATTTAGAAGCTACGCTCGAGTGGACACAAACTGAGAATGGCCTGCTGAACATTTTTAAACATAAATTTAAAAAAGACAACACTAAACTTGAAAGAGCATAGACAACTTGTTTAATTGACAAAAGATTGCCACATATTTTGGCAATTATGCAGCAATAATTTGTATTAATATTGTTAGCGTTAAGTCTGTTATAGTCGCCATAAACAATAAGCTTAAGCTGCCAAAGTAGCAGAAAATAGAAAGCAACATTTGTTAATTATTAAACTGTCTAGTTTGAATTTGTTTTCAACGAAAATGTAGCCTTATTTTGTTGCACTTTTTATTCATTTAATTCTTACTTTATTATGTTTCTTTCCTTGTATTTATTTAAGCATTGCAAGAATTCAGCTGGCATTCGTTGGCCCCAATAAGTATGCTACATATTATTGTGGTGAAATTAACACAAGCAAATTGTGCAATTTATTCAACTATCAATTTATGAACTGCATTTAATAAATAGCAATATAACGGAAATGTCACTTTATAGAATGAATTCAATACTCACCTAAAGTAAAGAGTATTTGGCAGGCATGTCTGATTCATTGAATCGCAACGGCATGAATACATTTATTTTTGTAGGTCAGTTTGCTCGTTTCTAGCCATATAACCATATGCATAAACAGAGCCAAAGAATCACAGTTGAATTAATCGAATCCTTCATTCAATAGTTGGCAGCCATAACCTAACATAAAGCATAAAGCATAGAGCATAAAGCATAAATCATAAATCATAAAGCACAAACAAAGCTGCCTGGCTATAAAAATATTTTATGATACAAGAGGCAAAGAAAAGAAAGGTTAGCATAGTTTTATTTATTCCTTGAGTTATTAGTTTTAGTTTATTATTATTATTTTTGTTTTTTCTTTTTCTTTTTTTTTTTTTTTTGAAGGGGAAGCATCATAATTTGGTTGGTTGTTTTCGTTTTCGGTTTTTGGTTTTTGGCTTTGGTTTCGTTTTCGTTTTCGGTTTTCTGTTTGCGTTTTCGTTTTCATTTTGTCGTTTTGCTTTTCAACTTAATTAAGAAATCCAATTAACATCATTGGCATTAGATGTTCCAGAATATGCGCAATTTATTTTGTTTTATGTTGGGCACACACACACACACACAGAGAGAGAGAGAGAGAGACAGACACACGCATGAGTGTTGGTGGCTTTTGTGCATATGTGTAGACAGGAGCAGGATCTGTGTCGCCTTGGCTGCTATTGATAACGCCTGCCAGTTTGTCATTGCGTGTGCCAACACTGTGTCTGTGTGTGTGTGTGTGTGTGGGACACGCAACGTTTGAAACAATAACAACAATGACAAACTGACAAACAATTTAACAGACAGCAGGCAGCAGCTGTTTTTGTTGTTTTCGCATTCCAATCTTCATGCTGTTGTTGTGGGCGTGGCAGCAGTAGATACGCACACACTAATAGACGCATAGGCACGCATACATATACAGATGATCAGACAGCAGCAGCAGCAGCAGCAGCAGAAAGAAACAACAAGAACAACAGAAACAGTTAAGCCTGTCAGAGCTTTGAGCTTCGAGCTTTACTCTTCCATTTCAACTCAACTCAACTGAGCTTAACTCATCTTTGCTGTCTCCTCCACCTCCTCCTCCTCTCTCTCACGCTCTCTCGCGTAGACATTAGAGCAAATCTACTTAGCATTAAACCAATTCTACTTGCTCGAGCTGCAGCTTTGTGAGCATTTTCATTAGGGCGCACAAAATGCGAAAGCCAAACTGATTAAGGCCTCAATTGAAAGACAGCATTTGCCACTCATACGAGTATGTGAGTACACATCTATACACACACATGCACTCATACACACACACATACTCGCATACTCGTGTGTATATTTATGTGTACACTTACTATGCAGATAGACTGTTACAGTTACGGGAGACAAATAAGCAAGCAGAGAGTAGTCGAAAAACAGGGGGTGGGTTAATGGGCGAGCGGTCGACCGGAGGGGGGGTGGAGGGGGTGTGGTCGGAAGGACCAAGGAGCAAAGCTCAAGCATCAACACACAGGCACGTACTCGCTTGGGTCTAGGGTCGGAGGTTATGGTGGATTTTATAAACAAATATTTGGATTTAACGGCAATGAGTATGCCTCTATCTCAGACTGTAAGTGTGTGCGAGCAGCCTCTCTCTGTATGTGTGTGTGTGTGTGTGTGTGTGTGAGTGTGTGTTAGTGCGTGCGCCTTTTAGTTAGTCAGCGCGCATTATGCTTAATTTAAAGAAAATTTGTAGTATTCCTAAGTAGGAGGCAACATTTTGAGCCACAATCAAAAACGATGTGTGCGTGTATCCCTCTCACTGTGTGTGTGTGTGTTTGTGTGTGTGTGTGTGTGTGTGTGTGTAGGCGTAGTTGGAGCTGCCTTGATTTCAGCTAGCGGCAAAGCAATAGCCAAAGGGCGCGACTTAACAGTTGCCCTGTATTATTATACTATATTATACTCATTAATTATGCATAGTAATTGCTACTTATTCTATTCTTAAATGTTGTAATATATTCTATTAAACAATCTTTTGCAAGTTGGGTAAAAAAAAAGTTGAGCAAAAATGCTAACAATAAATAATAGTATTACATAACTAATAACACAACAAATTAAATATATATTGAAAGTAAAACAATGTATAATTTGAGTAAAAATTAATTAAATAAAAATTGCATTTATTTTTAATGCATAAAAATAAAGCAATTGAAATACATATACAAAAATAATTATGATAAATAATATTATTAATAAACGCAAAAGAAATAAAAGAAGAAACATTTTAAAATGTTTAATTAATATACAAATTATACAATGTATGTATACAATAATAATTACATAACTAAACTACAGTTGGAAGCAAACTATAAATGAAACGGTTATAAAAGTCTGAAAGAGTTAAAAAATATGGCTTAAAAATAAGAAAATATTACAGCTTTAAATACAAATATATATGTAATTAAATATATATATTTTTACAAATATAATATATATATTTAAATACATATTTATTTATATTATTTACAAAGCAACTAAAGCAGATCTTTCCATGCTGATCTTCCACTTTAGCTAGCGAGCTCTACCTTAGCTACAACTTTCGCATACCTTTAGTTTACATTTTATAGCTATAGGGTATGAGAGAAGCAGAAGAGTAGGGGAGAGAGAAGAGAGGAGAAAACCGCACCCAAGTTGAGATTACTTATCTTTAGTTTTCATTTAAATATGAAGAGCAAAGTGCGGTGCGAGTGTGCGAGTGTACTTTCATTTATTTTCTTGCTTTTGGTTTTCCTTCCACTTTTATTATTTCTTTTTTAGTGTTTTAGCGTTTTTCCTCTACGCACACTACGATACACACACACACACATAGGGAATTCTTTACATATTTACTTGGTCGTCGTATTTTTGGGCTGACCCCCCTCGTGCCCCTCGCTTGCCACCGCACTTGAGCGCCTTTTATGTGCGACTCAGTATTTTTAGTATTTTCTGATTCACACACATACATATATGCATGTATATGTGTGTGTACTAGAGGCAGTAGAAAATTGTTGTATTTGCGCTTTCAATTCCGGTTTCATTTTGAGTAAGTAACTTGGGCAGTCAAATAATTGGATTTCGAGAGCCAGATGACTTTCTCTGATATGTAATGACGATGACGATGACGATGACGATGACAACGGGAGAGGTGAGGAGTGGAGTGGAGATGACAGCGATGACGATAACGATGACGTCACTTTCACTTTACCCACTTGAATGACATGCGTCAAGATGGAAGCAGCCTCCGTCTTCATCTCCATCTCCATCTCGCTCTCGGTCTCCTCCTCAGCCTGCTCATTTCTCATTGCGCTGCTGTCGTCTTGTTTGTGGGCGTGGCACTTGCCTGTCTGGGCCAGGAGTTGCGGCAAACTTATGAGATTGTGGCTGGCAAAAAAGGATTAAGGGCGGCTCATAGCTGTTGTGGCTTCAATTGAGCCAATTATGATGACTGTGGCAATTCTATGTGTATGTGTGTGTATTAGTGTCTTCCCCTTTCTCTCTGGCCCCCTCTCAGGTACTTAAAGTTCTATTCATTTATTTGCATCGCCCTCCAAGATAAGCAACCTTAAAAAATAAATTGCAGCGCACTTTAAAAAGGGAAACGAGCAATAGTAAAGTGACCAAGGAGTATCGTAAACTTGATCAACAATTAGAGCAATAAATATTTATGCTTAGTTAATAAACATAACTTGAGCAGATAAATTGCTGAGCAATAAAACTACGAAGGGGAAACAAATACAAAAAATAATTGAAATAAAGTTGAAGCAATTTTAAAACATTAAAAATACTAATGAAAATTTTGCAGCTAAAATTCAATGGCAAAACAAATTACCAATAAAGTTGGTAATAAAAAAAGAACAAGCCTTCACTTTGGTATATACTTAAGTTAATTGAAGAAATCACTTTGCTTTGCATGAGAAATCTACGAGGGGCCTCAACTTGATGCCCCGAATTAATTAACCTTTAAAGTTGGCTAATAATTAAACACTCAAAAAGCTGCACCTAAAGTCTAGCTGTAAGATTAATCACCCAGCTCACTTGCCAATGTTAATGTAATGTAATGCCCGATTTGTGAATCACATTCATCTATGTACATATATGCTTAGGACAACGACTATGATTATGATTAAGACTGTGAGAAATGGTAATGTATGCTAGTTGGCTAAGTCACTCGAGTTTTGAACGTAGCACAAAACACTCTTTACACCAAACCCCGCCTACCCCCCTGGAAAGACTTTTTTTTTGCCACCTTAGCAAGAACTTATCAAACACTTTAGTTAAGCACACATTTAAGACATGCCAACAATGCAAGCACTAATTGTACTTTATCTTTTTCTTGCATTCATGATTTGTTTTTTAGCTCCGCAAGCCAGCGTCGACACTTTCAATTCCTGGCTCGATGAAAACACCTTCCATTGCGAACCGGGAACAGATCTCATCTGGATGCAACGAAGAAGCGGCCGAGGCACTAGTGGGTATCCACTCAGACTACCCTAGGTATGAAATGTATGTATTCCAATCGCCAATCCGTCATTCCCCGCATTTCGCCGAAGCGTATGTAATCAATAACCAAAAAAACAAAAACATTTCTACATGTGCATATAGTATAGAGAGAGCCACATTCATTACCAATTCATGTGCCCGAACCAGAACGAAATAGTTGGTTAGCTTGGTACCCTGTAGTTAACTTGATGGCATCACAGCATCCTCACTTGCTCCTCGACTTGACATAGCATATAAATGTAACAATATGCAGCATCATTATGAAATTTGTAGAATATGAAATAGACATCATAAACTAGCAGCATTGCGACAATCAAGGCATTAGCTTGAATATTTCTCGACTTGTTGAGGAATTAAGATATTTAAGATTAAGATTATTTATAGAAATGGCTAAGCTCATGCTACCCTTGCGGCAATTGGCTTGGCCTAAAGGGTAGCAGTCGAAAAGCAACGAACCGAAACCACATGAAGACAATTTAGATAATGTCTTAGAAAAACTAACTAGAACTAACTAACTAACTAACTAACTAACTAACTAGGTTCGCCACAGACAGCCAACAAAAAATGTGACTAATTGCCATGGGCCATAATTAGCTGTCGTCGTCGCTGTCAGCGGCAGAAGGACAAATTATAAATGCCATTACATAAGTAGATGTTTCCAAGTCCTTAACAAATCTCATATATTTAATATACATCAGCTTCGTGCTTTTGCCAACTTGATAAAGTGCAGATGGGGAAATGGAATGGGGACTTTGGGAAATGGCAAAAAAAGGGGCAAAATCAATAGAACTTTTTGATGACCATTCAATTTGGCACTATGTAAAGTCAATATAGCATTTTGTCCAGCGCACAGTATTTAATGCATAAATAAATCTATTTAAGTGCCGCAAAGTACAAAATTTGTTGCAATAACGTTCAATTTGGCACAGTTCAGCATTTTCTGCTCGACAACGACAACATGAGGAGACTGGGGACAATCTGTTCAATTCTGTTCCGTTCTGGTCCGTTCTGTTCTGCTCAGCACAAATTGTTTGTTTGTGTGTTTTAGGATACAAAATTGATGTGACACATTTTCATGAGGCAGGCAGAATGTCGTCGAAAGAAAAACCGGGCAAAAAAGAGAACACAAACCTGTCATCTATTACTTCAAGATTTATTAAGCGATGCCGTCAGCCAGAAGAATCTGTCACACTCAATGTACTGATGATGGCACTGCTGTAGTAGATATATCCAATAATAAGTAATATTTAGTGCTTATTTTCGACTGGTATTTGATGCATATGAAGTGGAAGCGTGTGACTTTTATTTGCACATACTATATACAAGTGTGCATGTATGTGTATTACAATTACTTTGTATTTTGTATGCATTGAGCACAATCTATGTACGATTCTCTCTACGACTCTTGCAGGTATATGGAGGAACGTGCGCTTACTGGCGGCAATACGTCCAGGAAGCCATCAACAAACTCGGCCAAACACAAACCCAATGTGGGCTATCGCCTGGGCAAGAGAAAAGCTTTATTCGAGAAGCGCAAACGCATTAGCGACTACGCCCTCGTCATGGGTATGTTCGGGATCATCGTGATGGTCATTGAAAACGAACTGAGCAGTGCCGGCGTCTACACAAAGGTCAGTATTGGCTAGTGCTTATGGTAGATTGAGGTGCAGTGAATTCAGTTGCTGGGTTGCTCGACACTCGTTATTAATTCGTTGTAAAATAAATTCAAATATTAAAAATGAGAAGTTAAAATAAATAAATAGTTAAGGATTAGCTGTTTATCGTAAATCGTTGCTCGGCACTCGTTACTCGGCACTCGTTACTCGTTACTCGTTATCAAATGAAGCAATAAGAATTACTTATATTTATATACAGTAAAATATACTCAAATATTAAAATAAAAAATTAAAAAATAAATATGAAATTAGCTCGTCACTCGTTATAAATTGGGTACTCGTTACTTCGTTAAAATAATTACAATTACTCTTATATCGTATAGTAAAATATATTTAAATATAATTAACAAAATATACTCAAATATTAAAAATAAAAAATTAAAAAATATATATAAAATTAGCTCTTCACTCGTTATAAATTGGTTACTCGTTACTCGTTATTAATTCGTTAAAATAATTACAATTACTCCTATATCGTATAGTAAAATATATTTAAATATAATTTACAAAATATAAAAAATGAGCAATTAATTAATCGTTACTCGTTATATCGAAAATGAATTTATAAACTAATTGTAACGAGTAGAATTACAATAACTTTTAAATATTTCTGGTAACTGTCAATACCAAACATTTGTCGATAAGCCGCTTAGATGTTACTCGTAATATGCCAAACGTATCAATTATTGAATTCTTGTCAGCCTTTACAAATAAGAACGAGTAAATTAGTTTCTACAACGAGTTCAGCAATCAAAGGATTTATGTTGGACTTAATAAATAAATATTGCTTCTTAGCTGCACTATCAATTAAAATAATTACACTTTTATAAGGTTTTAAATTGTACTCGTTACTCGCTACTGCTACTCGTTACTTTCTTCTCTTTACTCATATGAGTTTAATGCTGAAACACCACTCCCCACTAATGCAATGCCTTCGATTTTGTGCTTCTCGTTACAGGCATCGTTTTACTCGACAGCGTTAAAAACCTTAATATCTGTTTCGACTGTGATTCTTTTAGGACTTATAGTAGCTTACCATGCTTTGGAAGTGCAGGTGAGAGTGAGTGCAATTGTATCTTTCTCTTGCAGATGTTATTGATGGTCGTCATCGTTATTGTTTTAACGTTGCCATCGTCCCCGCTCACTGTTATGATCTCCCCGCCCGCCCCTTGCCTGCTCGTAACCAAAACAACCCAAAGCATTATCGTAACCATCCCAAATATACAATATCCCAACCTCCCCCGCCACCTCCGCCATTTAACCACTGTCCAAACCAGCTCCAAAGTAGAGCCCTCAAACACCTCATTGCAGTTATTTGTTGTAATCTTTGTGTGTTCTTTGTCTGTTCTTAAACCACAACAGCAACAATAAGTAATAAATAAAATTAAATATATTTGCCCGTAGCTAGCGAAAGAATGCCTAAAAAAGAAGAAGAAACGAGTATTACACGTTGTTATCGCACCCAAACCGTATGTGTCTACAGTTGTGTCATCGTTATCGTTCTCGTTATCGTTATCGTTAGCATGCATGCAGCTAACGATCCCTAGCCTTCGAAAAGAAATACATAATAAACACAACTGTACACACATCAGCGAATGTGTAAGACTCGATTCATTGTTTCACAACTTTTATTGTGTATTTTGAGTAATTTGAAAAGTTGTTCAATTAAACATACTATAAATGCAATACTAGCAAATCTTGAATGCTACAATATTTAAAACAAGAACAATATTAGTTACCAGTAAATCAGTAAACTGTCATTCCGTCATTCCGTATGTCCCACTAGTCTGTTTCCCAACATTTGTGATATATTATACTATAACTGGTTTTAAGCTCATGACAACAACGAAAAAAAAAAAACAATATCCTGTATTCATATTCAACATCAAAACTCATCAATTTGTGCAAGGAAAGAGAAAGATACTCGTGTGAGAAGTGAAAAACAAAACAATAACAAATATAAGTTCTACATTGTAAATACATGCATATGCCACCATATATACAGCTCATCACGTTCTATATTTTCTTCCCTCTCTCACCAATCACCCACGTACTTCTACTTCTATTTTAATTATCGTACTCTATCCCAATCTAATGAGAGCAAGTTAGGAGTTAGCTAGCATAGCAATAATGCAGTCAATCAGTCGGTCAATCAGTCGGTCAGTCAGTCAGTCAGTCAGTCAGTTAGTCAGTTAGTATTCGGCGTTAATTCCCCATGAATTCAAGTATTTACCTATTTATTGGATTATCTTCACTGTCAGTTGTTTGTGTTTCATGCGCTTTTAATACCAGTTGACCAGTTGACCAGTTGCATGTACAGCACTATAATTTATTTGGTTTACTACAGCGACTGTCTGACTTGCCTCCCCGCCCCCTCACCCAACCGACCTTTGACCCAAAAACAAAAAAATACTAACTAACTTCCCCTCATTTGCCACACCCACCTTCTCTTTTTTTTTTGTTTTTTGTTTGTGTTTACAAATTAGCAAATACCAACCATATGTATTAAATTGTTCGCATGAGTAATGGTAATTTATAATTAAAAAAAAATAAGTAAAAAAAACAGAAATAAAGAGAGAAAAAACCACAGAGCATGGGAGAACTAATTTGGATTTCTTTTTATTGGATTGCTATATCTATATATGCGTTAAAATTTGAATGAACCATAATAAACATAATTACAATTACATGACATCACGGTACATTGCACACAATACTCGTTCTTAAATTAGTATTATGATAATTCCAAAACAAAACAAACCAAATATACCTTTTTAAAAATAAAAACTAAAAAGTTCTTCTATCAATCAAATAATATCACAACCAAAGGAAGGCAAATGTTAATGTCAAATTCGATTGTCCTACTTATAAAAATGCGTCTCTCCCAAGCGAAAAAAAAACAACCAAATAAATCAAAATCAAGCAAAAGTAAAAGTAAAACTCGATATAGAAATTATCAACTGTGATGTTCCAATTTGATCAATCATTTTTTTTTTTTTTTTGAGGAGTAACAATGAGAAAGTCCTGTGAGTCCTGTGTTCACTTGTCAAACATAAACTTATTGAATTGAAATATCCAAATTAATTTGAATAGCAGAATCACCGCTCAATCTCAATCAAAAACCGATTATATCACTTGCATAACATTTTATTCGTCCATGGCTCAGAATTCAGAATACTCGTACATCAATTGAATGTTCAATCATCCCAAGATGCAAGGCCAATCAGTCAATCAGTCAAATCAGTTCAAAACGATATCAACTATACGTATATCTACTTATATATATTTTTGTTTTACAAAATCTATATATAACTAAATATATCAGTTATCAGTTATCAGTTTTATACTACATACAATATATCGTCGTCGCTCATTTTCGTAATCTTCATACAAACTTTGTTCTCTATATAAATCCGAACTAAATGTTAATCCCCCCTTTCTTTTAATGTTGATGTTTAAAGTAAAAAAAATTTTAATATGTAATTACCTTCCAATTATGCTTTGCAGAATTCAGTAAGTAATACTTATATAATAATATACATCATAAATATTTGTGAGTAATTCCTACATGCATAGTGTTATGTACCCCATACATACTATATATGGTTAACAAAAATACCAACAACATTCAACAACAACATAGAGTAGCTTGACAACAACAACTACAACTACAACTACAACAATAACAACAACAGCAACTACAACTACAACTTTTCTACAAGCAAAAATACGCCACATTTTTGATCTATACATCGGATCCTACATTACATACAACATATGCAATAACATACATACGATATGTACCATATGTGATACCTATTTACCGTTTATGCATAGTCAAATAGGTATTACATGTGCATTCATGTGACAATCTCGATAATGACACTCAATCTGCAGTCAAAAAGTAAACTACAAATTACAGCAAGCATTGTGTCCATTCTATGTCTGACGTATACTCAATATACATATTATTGTATATGTGTATGTATGTGTATATGTATGTATCTATGTATGTATATAGTTCATTAGTTCAACTCGAAAGATCAAATGCAGTGTCTCATTTTTGTTGATACATCATCAGTATGTAAATGTACATAAATAATATTTGTATGCATGTCGTAGAGCTGGATAATTAACGACTTTGGAGTAAAGCCACAACAGTTCCTGAATTTCATTCAAATATAGACGAACTTATGAAAAACTAAAAGTTAACTGGCACAGCGCTGCAGGAGAACCGGCAAAAGTTCATTGTCTAATACTCAGATCGACTAAAAGTGTTTTCAAACTAAGAGAAAATTTTGTCAATGTGGTAGTTAGAAAAAAAAAAATATTTTTCAACCGTCTTGCAAACTTGCATTTGCATTGTTTTTCGATCTGAGTACTAGGCTCTTATAAAAACGACTCCTAGCATAGAGCTTATTTGGCGTGTCAGAAGCTCGCTGTCACAAAACTGCTATTCGACATATCGATATCAAGCGATTGCTGTCAAACTCTAACGGCTCTCGGCATGCGTACAAAATGAAAAATAAGGCGATTTTGCTTTTTGCTCAAACAACAGCTGATCAAGTGACACGACAACAAATGACAACGTGGCTTAGTTTGCACCTTGAATCACCAGTTGTATTTTGGGGCCTTATGTGTAGTACTAGTAAATGCCCACGTCCACAAATCAAAATCAATCAAACAAACAAACAAACAAAAAAAAAAATAAAAAAATAAACCAAAATACCAAAAGCAACCAAACTGACATAGTATATGTAACTTGGGAGACATGCATATAACACGAGATCACAAACACATACACACACATTCACACTCACACATACACATATGTACACATGTTGAACACCCACACATATGAGCATTCTCATTGCTAAGTCGATTCGGAATAAACATCTCAATCATTTAAAATCACCAAAAAGATTCGAACGGTGCTTCGATATTGCAAAATGAATAGAAATGAAACGAAACAAACTGAAATGAATGAATGAATGAAACAACACAAAACTATTCACAGGACTTTGTCAGAGAAACGTACGTTGTACTGCATATGTATGTACTTTCGATATTCTAAATATAAAACACAATATATACTTGATATTTTTGACTTCAATTACCAAAAGTTTCTCAGCATCGATTCATGATCGATTAATCGGCTTAACTTGCGAATGACTCATATGCAATATACTAACTCAATATACTCAACGTAGAAATCGTAACTATTGTTTGGAAAAAAAAACAACAACAAATCTATTTTCCCGTCCTTTTAAAACAACAACAATAACAAACACACGGCTTGTCCCAGCTACAAAAACAACAACTACTTACCAATTAAACCATACTCGTAATTAATAGCAAATCAATTTGTATTGCCCATTCGCACCAGTCGCAAATTATTCACAAATGTGATTCGTTTACAATGTGAGTAGTGTAGTGAATAGAATAGATGCAATACTGAATACAATACGTATGTGCTTTTAAGTGTTAGTGTTGTTTAATCTATTCGATCTACGATTCTATTATTCCATTATTCTGACAACGAACCGAAGCAACCAAATCGTGTTTACAATTATTATATTAATAGACCTTTTGTCGATTGCCTCATACTCGTTTATCACACATATTCACTGTCAATATTCCTCTGTTCTAGTATACATACTATGAGCTAATTAAATTTAACAATTTAATTACAATTCCAGTCGACTCTAAATTTATAATGGTCAATTTGTGAATCATTCATTAAATCAATAAATGCATTTAAATACAGCTTAGATCAATTCGTAACATCAATTAAATATTTAAGACATATTGACAGTGATATTCTGATAAGCTCAACCGTCTTTGTTCAACTAAACCGATTGCCCTGAAAAGTGTGCTACCTAATACTCATGCACATACTGGTATGCATGTGTTTGTGTTGGTATTGTTATCGCAAATTGGTCACACTTGCTCGTCCTCAAATCGAGCGACAAAGGATTACGTTACTCGCATCAACTAACTGTACTACGCATCGTTATGAATCAAGAGCGCTTAAGCGGAATTTAAATTCCTACTTGACCCAAACGATAAGTGCAGCATATGTATGTATGTATGTATGTGTGTGTAGTTCTCCCACTCAGTCCTGTCCCACTCCGTCTCTCTCTCTCTCTCGCTCTGTATATTGGTGTCTCTTCTGTCTCGAACGTCAATTAGCCGCAGCTTAAGTGCTTAAGTGCAGCTGCACTCTAAAATCTAAAGTCCAAAGTCCAAAATCCAACTCAAGAGGCGATTTATGAGCTTAAAGTGAACGACTTGGTTCAATTTCAATAATTGATTTGAACCAATTAAAAAGGTAAACAACAAATGCCAAATTAATAAAGCCAGAAAATAAAAAGAGAGAATTGAATAAGAGAAAATGTGTTAACAACACGAGAACACGCACGCCGCCTACCTAATCAGTAAGTACTTTGCACACACGCACACACACACACACACACATGTATGTATATGGAAAGTGGCACACAAAGACACACACGCACTTGTGCATTCATAGATATACATAACATATATATATGCATATATAAATATATGTGTGTACTATATGTATATAGTTGCATAGTTTGGCTTGTCTTAGCTAGCTCACACACTAATACGCTCACACTCACACTCACACTCACACCCACATATCTATGTAGTAGACATAACATAATCACTAGCGATGAACCGATAAACGATAAACGCCTTATCGGTGCAGTCAACAACGCGAGTCGAATGCAATGCGAAGGATGAAGGTGAGAGAGCAGAAGAGAACAAGAAGAAGCAGAAGAAGAAGAAGAAGAAGCAGCAGCAGCAGCAGCAACAGCAGAAGAAGAAGAAGCAGCACTAAGAGAAGCAGCAGCAGCAACATTGCTACTAGCAGGTTATGCAATCGCTATCGTTATCGCTATCGATAAAGCAAACAAAAGTTAGAGTTGAAAACAACAACAAAATAGCAGGTTTCGCTTACACCGCCCCATTACTCGATGCTATGCTATGCTTGCACACACACAACAAACACTTGCACCCCCCACACACACAAACACACACATGTACACTACAAGCACACCTACACACACTCATACACACACACTCACACACACACATACTTAGACATACGCATATGTACACCTTATTGACGTTGTACTTGTCAAATAATTCATGCTCGTATTTGGGTGTATTTTCATTTTGTTTAGTCGCAAATACCAAATCAATAAAATTCCAATTATATTTAATAATTAATTTTTTTCCCTCCATTTCTCTTTTCTCTCTATCTCTCCCTCTCTCTCTCTCTCTCTCTCTCTCTCTATCTCTCTATCTCTCCCTCTCTGGCTGTCTCGCATTGCAATGCAACCGCATACCAAAATCCGGAAACCTATCAACTAATTATCAACAACCAAACAACCAACGAAATAAATAAATATCTACAACAATTTCAATTGACAAAATAATAACTGCGACCACAACAATACAACAAAAAAACAAAAACAAATAGTTATTCATGATAGATAACTGCGCCGACGATTGGAGGATCGCAATGACATGGCAACGAATTAGTCAAATAGGGTTAGAACTTTTTATATGCGCTATACATCCAATTCCTGGCGAATACTATTTCCAGTGGACGACGAAATTGGCCAATAAGAACAAAACAATTGGCACTGAAATGGTGCCATACGACGTAGCTTTATCACTACCTATGTTCCTTCGATTATATTTAATCTGCCGTGTTATGCTGCTTCATTCAAAGCTATTCACAGACGCATCATCACGGAGCATCGGCGCTCTCAATAGGATTAATTTTAACACAAGGTAAATGTGACAATCATTAAAATGCCCCCTGCCCCTGCCCCTGCCCTCTGACCATTGCGCACATTTGATTATTCGTACCTCAAAGTGACCGCGAGCCGGCAGATTATGCATATTTAATAGCCATAAGCCCATCCTGTCAGCTGTCAGACGGATAGATGAAAGGATACCCAAAGCCCAACAGCGAGAGAGAAGCCACCTGAGCAGTGAAAAAGCCAGCGCAAAAATATTATATAAAAGATATATATTGTATATTAAAAGCAGTCTTAAACAGAAGCAAACTAGCGGCGTAATGAGAGGAAGCCTTTTTTTTTTAAATAGCAGCCAAAGTCAAATCTATATTAAAAGAAATGCAATGAAAAGAGAAGCAAAGTAGATTGTGTGCAAAGAGAAGATCAAAATAATTAAAAGACAAAGAAGTGTGCAACTGAAGTGCAAGTAAAAGGGCCAAAAACAGAAGTCAATTAAAAAGAAGGCAGAAGATACAAGTGTTAAGTGAAAGGAAATTCATTTTTAAATAGCCACATACTAATAAAGTTTTAAAGTACTAGAGAAATTTAGATGGCAAAAAGAGAAAAATTAAATATGAGATTAAAAGCGACAAAGAAACAATTTAATCAACTTTACAGCAATATAAATTTGCCACTTCAATTATTGAGCACTAACAAAAATCATTTGGTTTTGCAGATTTGTTTTAAAAACACTAATGACAATATGCCCGGGAACGGTTCTATTGGTCTTTATGGTCTCGCTGTGGATAATTGCCTCATGGACCTTGCGGCAGTGCGAAAGGTAATGCAATTGTCCAATATACTTGTATTTGATTTGATCTATATATGATATGATAGTAATTTTATGTAGTAATTATTATATAATGTTGTTACTTGAATAATTTCATTAGTTTCATCGTTTTTGTTTCGTTTTGTTTCGTTTCGTTTTGTATTTTGTTTTTTGTGTTCATTTTTTGATTTTGATTTTCTTACTTATTCAACTTTTCTCTGAGGATTATTTCTTGAATTACAACTGTTTTGATATGATTACATTTTTTGAGTTTTAATCTGAAACCCGTTTTAATGTATGCCACTAATACTTTGACATAACTATATGCCTACTTATATTAAAAATACATATTTTTTATGTACATAATTGTATGTGCTAAGCCATTACGTAATGTGTCAAAGTAAACGCTCAACTTTTTATACCACACACAAGTACTTTCGTAGCAAAAAATAAAAAAACAAACAAAAAAAAAGAAACCAAACAAAAAAATATTCAACCAAACCAAATACCAACAAACCAAAAAGCATAAACAAAATAAAAAAGATCAAAAGATCAAATGAAGTTATACAGTTTAAACAGAGCAGCTTAACTTAAATGTTTCTTTCATGAAAATTTCAACAGAATCGAATTGAGTTTTGAGCAAATGAGTTTCAATGATTCTCTCTTTTTTTTTTTTTTTTGTATTAAAGGGGTTTAAGCACAGCTTGCAAAATACACACACACACACACATAGACACAGACACAGACACACACATGCACACCGAGAGAACATGCTCAATTCAGTCAGCTGCCTCCCTGCCCCCCGTGCACCACCACCACCACCACCACACAACGACCACCCAACCACCCAACCACCCACTGAGACCAAACCAAACCAAAAGCATTTGCTTGATTTCTTTCGTTAACTTTTTGCATATGGCATGCGAGCATGTGAGTGTGTGTGTGTGTGTGTATGAAGAATAGTATGCAATTCACAAAACCACACACACACACACACACACACACAGCTACATGACGTGAGGTTGTAATTCCATCCGAGTGTCAGTGTCACGTGCTGTAAGGATAATTCCTGCATGCGTTTCAATTTTATTTACATTTTACATTACGACAACTTCGAGCTGTCGCTTGTTTTTCCTTCCAATTTTTGTTCTCTCACTTTTTTCTCGTTGTTGTTGTTGCTGTTGCTGTTGCTGTGTTGTGTTGTGCATCTGAACACACGTTGTACTTGCTCGATATGTATATGTGTCTGCCATATATAAGCTATTTTATATATTGTACATCCATAAGTTTTGCACAAGTTGCGGGGCAGACAGAACTGACAGAACAGAAAAAGTGATGAAACATTACGATAAAGATTGCAAATTCATAGGGTATAAGCTATGTATGTAGTCGGTCTGCTTTGTGCCAAGAGCCAGGTTATAAGAACTTTATTTTTTAGTAGAGAGCAACAAAATAAATGCCATTTGTTTTCACTACTCGTATAGTTAGTTAGACTCTTAATCTGTTACAAATCTCTAAATGTTTTCTGTATTTTTGCTTTCTTTCGATTATCATAATTTATGTAGCATTTTTGTAAATACAATATATATTCAAGCATTGTGGTATGCTTAGCTTTATTTACTAAGTACGATATGGTATTTTATTCATACACACATTTCGATATGCTCCGCTGTCTTCTAACATAATGCTATTTCTATGACCTTCAGCTGATGATGTTTGTGTTTATCGATAGCCACACTTATCGCAATTTCCTCTATATATATCGACAAGTCTATTTTTCACCCCACTCTAATTATTGAACTGCATATTCTATTCTGATTAGTGTTCATTTCGATAAGCAATGTTATCGATAACTTGTGGTATCGATACCATGTTTGCGTGTTATCGATAGCATGTTTATTTGTTGCTGATAGCCCAATTATAAGTGATCGATAACATGCATGCTATCGATCGCAAATCTATCGATATTATCGACTACCTTTCCAAAGTGCTCCTCTGATTTCGATCAACTACTTTACAATGCTGATACAATGTGATCATTGTTGATGCACATCTGTTATCGATACGCAATTTCTCACTTTATCGATGAACTGAACTACTTCCCCTCTACTCTCTCCACCCCCCCCCCCCTTTCTATTCTATGCTAGCATACTTTTGTGCACTAATCTAACATATTTCTACCTATTTAACTATCTATCTATCGTTGCCCAATTGCGGTTACTTCGCTTAAAGATTCCCCCCCCCCCGCTCTCCACGTCTTGCTTGTTGAACTTTTTCTACGTCTACCCCGCTCCCCGACTATTGTTAATTGCTTTATGTTTTTATTATACTTTCTTCAACAATCTTCTTGTTTTAACTTAATTCTGTGTCTGTTTTCGATGTGTGTGTCTGTCTGTCTCTAAATGTGTATTTGTGTGTGTCTGTGTGTGTGTGTGCCTGTTGTATTTAAGATTTACTTTTTGTTTTCAACACTTTGTTTTATCGACCAAGTACATTGTATCTAATAAGCTTCCCGAAAGTGGATTGAACTACGCCTGCATTGCTCTAGTAACATGTCGTATACGTAACGAGTACTTTTTACTACATACTACTATATATATATATCAAAACGAATCAAAAACTATATAAACTATATACTGCCTCAATCTACAAACTGCAAAACAAACGAAAAAACGAATGAACGAAAACAAACAAAAAAAAAAAAAGGAAACGGAAAAATCAATTTAATTCAATTGCAAAAAAGGAGCAAAAAAATACTGAAAATATTTATGATAATGAGCTCGAAGATGTGAGTCAAAATAAAAATACGATATTGCATAAGCATTATTTTTTAGAAGAGCCGTACCTTGTTGTTGTTGTTGCTGTCGGTGTCGTTCTGGTTGTTGTACATAAATAAGTATAATTCATAAATAAGCCGCAACAGCCACAACCGCACACAGCTGCCAGAGAGAGACGTTAACAGACGTCCGTGTACATGCATACACACATACATACATGCTCGTACATATGTATGTGTATATATGTACATTATACATTACATTATTGCCGTCGCGTGGGTTTTTCATACATACTACTCGTAGTATCTTGTGCTCTTCTTCTTGCCTTACTTTGCTTTCTTTTCATTTCATTCGTTTTTGTTTTTTTTTTCAGTTTATTGTTTTTGTTTTTGTTTATCCGTTTTGGGTATTTTTTCTCTCTTGTTCTTGTTCTCGTCTCGTTCTCAATGTGGTTGTCGTTGTTGTTGTTGTTATCGTTGTTGTTATCATCCGTTAGTGTCTTCTGTTTTTTGGCCTACGACCTTTGACGCGCCAAATGCTACTCGTGTCACTTTCACTAAACACCACTAACCACCCCCCCCCCCAACCCCCGCCCGACCCGTTCCTCTGGCTCATCAGCTTTATAATGAAATACCATCGCTAATGCGTGTCCTTCTGTGACGTCCTTTCAATACTTTCACCAACAACTGTGTGTATCGTTTACAGTTCTCTCTTTTTTCTTTCCTTTTTTTCGATTCATTTTCCCTTCTTGTTATTTATTTTTTGGTCAACATCCTATTTGTGAAACGTAAGCGATGATTATCATCTGTCGTTTGCCTTGATACAGCACATAAATAGGACATGTGTGAATATCTTTTGGGTTCCCACAGAATAAAAAGCAAAACAAAAAAAAACAAAAAACATTAATAAAAAAATGGAAAATAGAATATAAAAAAGAAAGCAAAGCAAGGACAAGAAAAGGGAAAGATGAACAACAACAACAATCGATTATATTAAGGTTAAGCAACACACATTTCGAATACAACTTGTGCTGTACAACATTCATATATATACATATATATATATATAGATATTACTAAGATATTACAACACTAAAAACCAATCGTTTTGCATTTGTCGATTTTTCAGTTCTTTATTCGTTTTTTTTTATCATTAGCTAAAGATTGACCATTAATTACGCAATATCTAAATGTTGTCTTTATTTTAACATTTGTTTCAACTCTTTCTCTCTCTCTCTCTCTGTCTCTCTATCATTATTGTAGAAGATTTGTCGAAATTTTGAAAACTCTTTAACAACTTTACATTCGAATGCCTGTCGAGTCTAGTGTATTCTTATACTTTGTATTGTCATTCAACCTTGCTCTGCTATTTTGTCGTATTTGTTGTACGAATATTATCGATATACATACATCGATATTTATCGTTATACTTTTTTGTTCACCTTATCAATTTGCTCTTATTTTCCAAAGAAGTATTTACTGTCTTCTGTCGATCTTGTCAGATTTGAAGTCAGAATTTAGCTGAAATAAAAATAAGACATTAATTTCCAATTTGATTATGTAAATCTTATAAGCCCATCAAGTCTAATTGGGAACTGTAGCTATCTGGCAACTCTGCTCTTGCAAGCGCTCCCATATCGTATAGCTGCCTCACTCTGCCCTCAGCAAGTGATCCCATTGGAAGTTTCTCTTTTCGCTGTCTTTTTCTCGCAAAAGCTTTTGCAGTTCCAGTTGAATTCTAGTTCTCTGCTAGGTGTTGTAATCTACTCGTAGTATTTTCATACAATATACATATATGTTTTTCTTGAATTTTGCTACATTTCTTTCGGCTAGTATGTACTTTATGTTCTGACTAACGAATACATATAAGTATACTTGTGCGTATATGCTAAATAAATAATAAACAATATAAACCCAAACCATATGTATGATGTAAACTAATCTGTGTATGTCTATGTATGTATATGTATGTATGTATTGATAAGAATTTGCTCAAATATATGTATGTATGTATGCTCGTAACATATACCACATACATATACAATGTATGATAATAATTATCTCGCGTATGTAGCTTCTTATTGTGTGTGGGGGCTGCAAGTCCAAATCGCATGCTCATTGTTAACCAACTAACGAGAACAGTCAACGAGAACGAGAACGATAACGATAACGATACCAATTATACACATAACTAGCAAGGGCAGGGCAGGGGGAGGGGGGAGGTTGAGCTAAATGAACAGCAGCTCGGGTCAAAGTGGCGCTCAGTGCTTTTTTCCTTTTGTTTGTCGAGGGCCATCAAAGAGACATTTTGACATTTGCTTGCCACACCACAAATACAAAATACAAACACAAACACACACACACACACACATACATGCACACTTGCAACGACAACGGTAACGGTAACGGTAACGATAATGTGTGTGTGTGTTCCGTTTGTGCTGTTGCTGTTTTAGCGTTAACCAACACTGCACACACGTACTTAGCAGCCAGTTACATAAATGCGAGTACCGCATAGTTAAATATCATTTTATTTGCTCATCAGCTTCTCTCTCGGCTTCATTAGCTTGCCACACGTAACCCTCCCCCCATCCTACCACACACACCCATACACAGCAGACCCGCCCCCTCCACCCGTCCGCTGTCAAAGTCAAGTGTAGTATGCTCATCACGGGCTCTCAAGCGGCGCTTGAGCTGCCACAGCCGGCAGGCCAGCATTTAGCAGCAGCTAACTCAGGGTGCAGGTGCACTCAGGACGCCATTTTGTTTTCATTTTACCTCTGGCGCACGTGTCTGTCTGTCTGTATGTGTGTGTGTGTGTGTGTGTGTGTGTTTGTATTTAACGGGTCATCCTTCAGCCTAATTGAAGCTCTTGTGAGACGCACATGCTGCATGCCCAAGTCGTAATCCAGTCGAGGCAGTCAAGGCAGTCAAAGCAGTCAGCCAGTCAGTTAGGGCAATTAAGCAGCGAGTCATTTTGTGGGGCACACATCACCATTATTGTAGTATACGATGCCATTCAGAGTGACCGTACACGAAGACAACGTACTTTCGAACTGCGAACCATTCATAATGCATTCATTCCAGCTTGTGCAGAGCTTAAGCCCAACATATAACCGTACTACTACTTACTTAACCTTACATTACCTCAATTAAGTCTTGGAATCGTGTCATTGTATATTTTATGCATATATATATACTCGTACATGTATGTATGTTATGAAGCAGTATATATGTATGTATGTATTCGTACCCGGTTATCCTCTTCTATTCAGGACTTGATTCGTTTCTTCTACTACTTTCTACAATATATATTCAATATATATTCTTTAGTTTCTCTTTCGTTTCTTCTATTTTTCTCTTCTACGTTTTCTTTTTTTTCTGTTTACCATTTGTGTTTCTTCATTCGTATTCAATTATTTATGTAAAAAATATATATATAGTTTATGATTCTATGTTTCGATTTGTGTAATACTTAATTATTATGAACAACAAAATTATCTTTACCAAGCAAAAAAAAAAATAAATAAACAGTTATCGAACGATATATAATTCTATATAAAAACAATTGTACTATTTGTTATTTGTTATTTGTTTGTTTTTCTTTTCAAAAAAAAAAAAAAAAAAACTGACAACAACAAAAAATGTTCACATAATTTCACATCTGTTTATTTGTTTACTCCACTTCTCACCCTACTTCTGTATCCACAAATTGCAAAATGAAAAATCTGAATCTGAATACCAAAAACCAAAAAAAAAAAAAAATAAATCAAAATATACCGAAAAAAAATTTAAAAAAAAAAACAAAAAAAATATCGCATACGCATCCGAATACCAAATACTGAATATACCGATATACCGATCAAAAATACCAATTACTGAATACCGATATATATATATATGATATATGCTATACTCGCAATGCCAATCAAATGTCTAAAAAAAAACAAACAAACTAAATATATATTAACTATCAACAATAAATAAATGCATATTATCGACGAATGTATCGAACATTATATATATAATATACATATATATATACGTATATGTATTTATATATGTATGTATGCATGAATGTGTATGTATGTATACTACCAACTGAACTGCACTCTCTGATACTCTGATACTCTGAAAATGATAAACGAAAACGATTGAACGATTGAAACTGATTGAAAATCGCAAATCGATAAACGATAACGATTAAAACGAATCGAAGGTTCCACGATGAGGAGCACGCGAATTTGCTAAACACCATGTGGCTAACGGCCATCACATTTCTGTGTGTCGGTTACGGCGACATTGTGCCGAACACATACTGTGGACGCGGTATAACCCTCACCTGCGGCATGGTGGTAAGTATTCAACTAGAAATCAAATCAAAAAAAATATTCCCAAACAAAAAAAAAAAAAACAATAATAATAATAATAACAAAAAGTATACAAAATATAATCAAAATATAAACAAACAAAAAACAGAAAGAAACCAGAACAAGCAAAAGAAAGCAAAGAAACAGAACAGCAACAGTAACAGTAACAGTTGCAGTAACAGTAACAGTAGCAGTAACAGTTACAGTAACAGTAACCATAACAGTAACATTAGCAGAACAGACAAATGTTGCCTAGCAAGCAGATCATTATCATTAGATAATGATAACAGCAGCAGCAACAACTACAACAACAACATGTATTTACAAGTACCGTTACGTTACACATGCATATACAAAGTTCATATCTAAAATCGAATATTAAAACTTTGAATCAATAACAATGAAATAAAATACACACACACACATACAGTAAGTGTGTGTGTGTGTTGAGCGCAGAGTTAACGGTGTTTTTAGCTGACTAGCTTATTTTTGCAGGGCATTGCGCGGGTCTAGTTCATTCCATAAACGAGTACAAGATATATATCCTAACATACATATATGCGACGTCCAAAACCACACACATTTTTGCCAAAAACACAGTAAAAAATAATAATATTATGAAAGAAAAACTCTGTTGTAAATCATCACATGTGTAGGCCCCGCTGTCAACCACCAGAACCACCCGACACCACAACAACACCACCACAAAAACCACCAACAAGAGCAGCAAGAACAACAACAACAACAACAAGAACAAGAACAACAACAGCAGCAGCAACAACAGCAATTCATGCATAAATCTTATTTGGTGTGTCGCTGTTAATACAAACATATTCATCCATTACTTCCCTTTCTCTCTCTGTCGCTCTCTCTCTCTCTCTCTCTCTACATCTAACTGTACATACATACATGCGTGTATTAGCACACACACACATAACTACTACTACTACTACACACACACACACTCATGTGTATATATATGTATATGTATTTATATCACTATTTTACTTACGTTCAAGCTACATCTCTGATTGTGCGTGTTTGTGTCTGTGTGCGTGTATGCGTGTGTGCGTGTGTGTGTTTGTCTCTCTCTCTCTCTCTCTCTCTCTCTCTCTCTCTCTCTCTTTCTCTCTTTGAGCTAGACTTTTACTTTATGACAATTCCGAGTTTCGGGCCACAAATCCTCGATGACAGCTCATTTCTATGTGCTTTTATTAACAGATCTATATCTCTCTCTCTCTAGATAAATCTATATCAACGTATGTGTGTCTGTGTGTGTGTGTGTGCGTGTATGTGTGTACATATGTATATACTTACATATAGCCCTCGGCAAATACCATGTGCAATTTCAATAGTCACCTACAAAAATGTTTCGCACCCGCAACAAAACAAAGAAAAGAACTCTTTAATAAATAAATAATAAATAATTGAAGTAAAAAAAACTAGCTCTTAACTCAAAGGACAGTCTTCACTCGGTTGCGTCGCTGTCCTCTCAAACCAAATAATATTAATAATAATATATATATTTTATACATATATCTTAACTTCAAACTCCACTGTATGTGTGTCTCACGGTTCCTTTTCCAAAAACTACAACAAAATATCAGAAATATCTTTAACTTAATCTCGAATTTGCATTTTCTAACATTTTTATGCCCGTCATCAGTTCTCAATTTCAACTTGACTAAATCGCTCAGTTAGCAAAACGTAACCAATATCATTTAACGCTTCGTCTTTTCTTTATTTGTTCCATTTAATTTTTGTGTTATTTTTTGGTTATTTTCAAATATATATTTTTTATTTTCATGTTTACTTTCAATTGTTTGTCGTTTCGAATTTTATGAATATACCATAAGTATATAAGTATAATGAAAAATGTGTTTTCGATTTTTTATTTGTGATATATACATATATATATTTTTATACCATTATATGTTTGTTTTTGTGTATATTAAGCCAAAACAATACGATATTTTTCTCTATCTCTCTTTCCCTTTCATTTTTATACTGAAAAAAAAAAAAATACCAAATACCAAATACGCGCTGCGTTCGTTTACTCGTAATGAATACGTGTATTTATTTATTGCCCCTAAATAAAACTGATAACGAAACTGATTAACGCGTATTTACGAATATGAATACGAAAACGAATCGTAACGAAACGAATACGAAACGAATACGAATACGAATACGAATACGAAACCAAATGAATACGTATACCACAAAAATGCCACACACGTTTAAAATCAAAAATATATACCATAAAATATACTATATACAAATATACATAATATATATATACATATATATATTGTACTGTCGACTGGTCGATATGGAAACAAAACAAATAATGCAACAGATTTCATGATGAAGAGCATGCGAATCTTTTGAATGCAATGTGGCTGATAGCGATAACATTTTTGAGTGTTGGTTTCGGTGATATTGTTCCGAATACGTACTGTGGACGTGGTATCGCTGTCAGTACAGGAATAATGGTGAGTCTTTAACAAACAACAAAACAAAAGCAAAACTAAATAAGAAATATACCAAAACTATATATGTATATACATTTATACATATATAGGAAACAAATCAATGCACACACATCAAATCCAATACAGAAAAACAAAAGAATTATAATAATAATAAAAGCAGTAATATTTATCATTTATTAAATCGAATCGGGCTTTGAAATTCACATGTAAATAATGACATCCCGCATTCAAATAAATATATACTACAAGCAGAATTAAGAAAATGTACCCAATATATAATCTCAACTCAACTCAACTACTCACAACCAAATCGCAATTGTACCCTTAGCTATATACCCTATATACGTAGTACTATCTATAAGTACTTATGTCATGTGCTATGTCATATACTTACAATATAACCAAAGCAAGCAACCAACCAAAAAAAAAAAACAACCATTGTATTTTCATCGTCGTATTACGAATAAGCTTTACTTCCGTTTTCCGTTCATATATCGTTCATATCTCGTCATGTCGCGATTTCTAGACAATTTATCGATCTATCGATGAGAAATATCGAAGCGTTTTAACCCACCACCAGCCAATCACACACAGACGACTCTCTCTCGCTCTGTCTATCTCTATCTATTTATCTCACTCTCTCTCTCTCTCTCTCTTGCTCTCTCGCTCTCTCTCTCTCTCTCTCTCTCTCTCTCTGTTGCTCTTTAACTACCTTTTTAACATGCATATTGATCATGTCGTAGTCCTTAATTGAAATTGCCATACAAAAAAATACTATTAAAAATACTACTACTAAAATACCAGAAACTAAAATACCAAAATAAACTAAGCTAAACTAACCTGAATTGTGCTTATCATTTTCAAACTTTGTTCTCTAGCTAATCGTTACGTATGTGTGTTTGTACTTAATTACTGCCAATATCCAAAATAATCTCCCGCCTCTAACTGTTGTAATACATATCTAGATTATGTACAACTTTTGAGATCGTATTCTAATAACTGATATTCTGATTCTGATTCTGATTCCAATTCCTTCTTGCTACAAAACAAAAAAAAAGTCATCATAATTAACCAAGTAATCAATTGTACCTGATAACATAATTATATATTATATTATATATTGACTAATGTGTGCGACATCATTTAGATACCATTTTGCACCCACTCTCCAGTCATTCATTCACTCAATCGTGCATTCATTGAATCATTGAATCATTCAATCATTAAGTCGTTTCTTCGTACTCAACAAACAAATGCAATAGTGAAAAGGAGAACCAAACAAAATCTATAATTAAAAAAGAATGATGAAGAAGAAGAATAACATAAACATATTGATATTGAAAGCAACAAAGTTCTGGACTTTAAACAATCATTTTGAATGTATAATCCAACAAAACAAACACAAATTAACTGAATTCATAAAAAGCGCAAATAAACAAAATGAACAAAAAACCAAACGAGAAAAAAAGACAAGATAAAAATTGATTGATTGATTGATTGATTGATTGATTAGCAGTCAAAACAAAGGAAATGCCTTAATTGTGTTCTGTCTTGTGATCAATCAATCAATCGAGAAGTCACCAAAGCAACTCCACACACGATTTGCTAATCTCCCATCTATTATCCTTTACAGGGCGCTGGCTGCACGGCGCTACTCGTGGCTGTGGTATCCCGCAAGCTGGAGCTGACCCGTGCCGAGAAGCATGTGCACAACTTCATGATGGATACGCAGTTAACAAAAAGGGTATAGATCGTGTCCATATCACACTCACACACTCACACACTCACACACACACACATACACACTATAGTTTACAGTCACAGTTACACCTAACAGTCAAAAGACTACGAGTACGCAATTTCTCTCTGTCTCTCTCGCACGCACTCACTTTGATTGATGACGTACCTAACCTCAACTTTACGCGTTTTTTCTTTTTCGTTGCGTATATTTTTTTGTATTTTTTTGATCGCGTCGCGTTTAGTTTTAATTGAAATGAAGGATTCTCTTATTGTTTTGCAATAGTTGTTTGGACATAGTTGCGCCATCTTTGTACTCGTAGCATCAATCAATCAATCAATCACAATCACACAAAATGCCACTTTTACTCTAATAACTTTGTATTCATTTCTTCTCATAATAATTTAGCTGAAAAATGCTGCGGCGAATGTTCTTCGTGAAACTTGGCTCATTTACAAACATACAAGACTAGTAAAACGGGTTAATCCCGGCCGTGTAAGAACCCACCAAAGAAAGTTCCTTCTAGCTATATATGCGTGAGTATTTTTAGAGATCTATCAACATCAACTAACTGTCAGAACCACCAACAAAATCAAAATCAAAATCTGAAAAAAAAATATATATATAAAATCAATTTTAAATTTCTTATAAACAAAAATTAAATTCGAAATTGCGTTAAAAATGAGCAAAAAACAAGAAACAAAAGCAGAAAACAAAAAAGAAGAGAGAAACAATATATATATATAATGCCACTTTCAATAGTTGTAAACGCTTTCAACAGTAAATAGATCTGTTGTGTTAGTCTCGAAAATCAGAATGCTAAGCCTTTTTTCCACTCCACCTCTTCCCCTTCCCCTCCTCCCCTCCCAACCCCCTCCAGCACCCTCAGCAAAAAGGGAGGCAAATTGTCCAATCGTCCATTCATGCAATCACATAACCCAAAACATTTTGTGTTTCTTTAGTTGTGTACTTGTGTGTGTGTCTTGTGTCTTTGTTCCGTCTCTCTCTCTCTCTCTCTCTCTGTCACTCTTTCGCTCTCTGTCTCTCTGTGCGTGTGTGCGTGGCTGTGTGTTTTGTCGGCTGTCTCTGGAGAAAATGAAAGTACTCGTATGCATAATATAGATACAACAAACATTTCAAACTCGTATGCGCCTTATTATTTATGTAGCATACTTTTCAGCGCAAAATATGTTCCCAGTGTGACGCCACTGTTGAACAGCACTTGCAACTAGCATTCAACAAGTTTGACAGCGAACCATCGACATCGAACCATCCAACAACCATCAAAGTTGCCCCCTTTGAATTTGCGCTGAAAAGTATGCTATGTTAAAGTGCGAATACCGTCTTGTGCTTTGTGTGTTCGTTAACTAACAAACCAAACCAAACCAAACTAAACCAAAAAGAACATTCGTTGAGTAGTCTCCCCAGCTTTTTAAACAATTAAGGAATTTTTGCAATATGCCTAGCACATCAATCGAGAGTCTGCTTAATAATATTTAACAAAAGAACAAATGTACATAGCAATTAACTAACATCAATATATCAATTATCAATATCAATATCAATCTCAAATAACAATAAATGCGTGCAACCAAGCAACTAAAATCCACAAATATATATCTATATATATATACATACCTACATACATGTGTATATATACATACATATGTATACTTACTACAAATGTAACAATTGAAATGATTGAACTCGTTTTACTAGCCTGTAAATAGGTTGTAAAGCCCTGTTTTTACGTTATGATAACTACCATTGAAACTAGCCACTTTTTACCCAAGCATGCAGTGTTAACTTTACAGAATCTCATATCAGAAAATATCAACAACAACAATAACAAAAACAAACAAATAACAACAGCAACAGCAACTCGTACTAACCGCAACTCATCAATCGAATCATACATCTTTGTACTGTAGTTGTGTTCACTGCTTCTATATAGTTACTATATACAATATATATATATATATATTCAGATGTATGTTATGTAGTCTTACTTTGCATATGTCATGAAGTGCTGTCGATATTTTTCGATACGATTTTCTGCAATCTTAACGCTAAAAGAGCAAAAATATTCAATATATATTTATTTACGGCACACCAAATTATGAAAATGAAAAAACGAAGAAATAAACACACTCACAAACTTGTTTCAGATACCAAAAATAAAGTAATTCAAATATATTTCACAACATACTTACAATCGATCTTGTGGTCCGCTTTTCAACATAAGTTTCTACAGCCGCTGAGCATAATATAATATATAGCACTAGAACTGGTTAAATCGGTTGTAAAATATTATGCTCAGCGCGTCTAGAAAACTAAATAAAATTACAAACAAAAAAAAAAAGAAGAAATTTTGTGTTTAACACGTGCCACACGAATAACAATTCATTATTGAACTTGATGATTCTTTCCAACTGCCAAATAGGTTGCGAAAAGTTAAAATGGATCAACGCAAACTAATGGATAACGCAAACACAATAACCGATATGGCCAAGGTAGCTAACAAACCAAAAGCATGGTTTAATTATTATTGCATATTTCATTATATTAAACAATATGCATTGCAATTGAATATACATTTTTTCCACATCGTTTCGCAGACTCAAAATACGGTCTATGAGATAATATCGGACATGTCGAGTCGGCAGGATGCCATTGAGGAGCGTCTAACAAATCTAGAGGACAAGATGCAGAGTCTGCAAGTGAGTGAGCAATGTGTGAGATATAAATTGATGAATACAATTTGATTTGCCAATACTAGGAGCACATGGAGAGCCTTCCCGATCTATTATCACGCTGTCTGACCCAGCATCAGGAGCGCATCGAGCAACGACGCAACTTTCTACATCCGGACACTGCTGCGGCTGCTATACAGCCCATCCAGCAGCCGACGCCACAGTCCATGTTCAACACAGCCCCCATGCTGTTTCCACATTCTAGGTGAGTCAATAAATCAATCGTGCATTACGTATACGCAGCTTTGGCTTCGGCAATAGCAGCATATCATTAACATATCTCACTCACTGCACACACTTATCACTTATCACACTTGTCATACTTGTCACGTCTATCGTCTATCGTCTATCGCCCATCGTTTATCGCCATTCACTTGTCATTCATTCATTTGCCATTTGAATGCTCTTCTAGTTGAATTCCACTGTGTCAACAATTTGTGCTTGACAAGTTGGCAGCACGTTGTCAACAAGTTGGCAGCATCTGTTATGTGTGAAACTGTGTACAATCGCAATTTGTGTCTATTAATATTTGTCTGTCGTAAGTAGGATTAGGTAAAGGCAACAAAACAAAGCTGTTTTAAAACTACATAATGTTAGAGATTATGTCACATCTATGATTTTAGAGTGACAATTACTTGTCAGCCGCAATCAAGATTAGGCGAAATATAATTGACTTAATTCAGCATGCAATTATTGAAAACAGAGTGGTAATTTATAATTGATCCAAAGCATATTATATTCGCTGTCAAGCTGGCAGATAATTTGAAAATGAACTTAAGAATATTAAATTAGAGAAGCTGTCAAGTTGTCACATTGAAAAAAGACTACCGATTGTAACTTGAACATACGAAAAGTGAATTAATGCATAATTTATAGATTGTTTAAATAAATGCAGTGGAATTCAGCTGACAATTTAATTGTGTATGTGTGGATGAACTCATTGCAAAGTAGAGTATCGTAAGGAACCCGTAAAACCCGTAGAACGACACCAAGTACCCGAAATACCAACAACAAACTACAAAATACCAAAATCAAAACCAAAATCCAAAATTCCCAAGACCTGTAGCGTTTTCTTCTATGCAAGATTCATGTGATTGATTTTGATAAGAATAAAGAAAAGTGTGGATGTGAGTGCTATCAATTTGCGGAAAGAAGTAAAAAGCAAAAAGCGAACAAAAACGAAAGAGAAGGCAAACAATCATTGCTTATTATCATTAGATATAGAGTATCATGATTTCTAAATATATTATTGACATATTGATCGAGCTCACACACATCCATTATAAACCAATATGACTATGTATATTGATTGATTGATTGATTGACTGATTAATTAATTAATTGATTGATTGATTGATTGATTGAAGCGATTCTAAAGATATACAATTGAGAATTAACATACTGCTTTTTGCATAGAAGTGTACCCTCATCCAATAACGCCGCTGCTACTTACCATTGGCCAACAAGCCCTATTTTGCCACCTATATCTAGTAGAACACCACATTTAGTGCCTGATACTCACATGCCATCAAATGGATCTGCAGTTAATAGCTACGCATCTTCCAACAAATACGGCAGCTGAATATCAGAAAGAGAGCGCTCCAACTCCGTGATTAACATCGAGATGCTAACAATAAGAAGGCCACCACAACCAGCAGCAGCACGAGCTACGTCAACAACCACAACCACATCAACATCCACATCCACATCCACACATGCATCTGCTACATTCACACCAATACCAATAATGGCCATGTCGAGGTCCATGTCACCCACGCTGGTCGAGACGGCGCTGAGGCAACGTCTGACTGTGGATGAGGAGCAAGTCGAGACAATGGCCGAGCTCTTTGAGCTCAGCACGAATCAGTCAGTTCATCAATCGCAATCGCATTCGCAATCGTATCCGCATCATCGCATCGCTGGCATACCCGAGGATGTGGAATCGATAACGATACCGATACCGATAACAGCAACAACGGAAAGCGAATTGACGACGACGACGACGACGACATCGATTGCCTCAAAGATCACTGAGAATAAGTTTACTAGAAAGAGAGAACGTGTATGCAATAATAGTAGTAATAGTACGATGAATAATAATAATAATAATAACAATAACGCGAGTAATAATAGTAATATTAGTAATTCTACAAGTCGAATTTCGAAATCGGCCTTTTGTAAATAAGCCTCTTTCGAAATGAGAAACAAAAAAGTCAAACGTTAGCATAACAAACAAACATAAACACAAGCACACATACATACATACATACACACATACATATATACTGTAGACATGATACGACATGTAAATATATATGTGTACTTATATATACCACCACATATACATACATACATATGTATATACATATATATGTAATATATATCAACAAGGTGTGTTTTTTTTTTGTATTGTATTGATTATTACATAGCATAGAAGCATAAAAAAAGGAAACGTACATCAATAGTGCAATGTTCAATCCACAGTTGACTAAATACAAAATGATGCAAAAAAGTGATAGTCACAATTTCAGTCAAGTTGAATTCCCAACAGATTCCTAGTCCGTCTGAGCCATCAACATTAGTTAATATTAATACCATAGACTTTCCCTCTAAAGTATGTACGAGTGTGTGTGTGTGTGTGTGTAGGTTGTAAACAAAACATAGTTAAAAGTGCAGAAGAAACGTTAATAAGTGTACTCTAATTGTTGAATGTATTACAAAAGAAAACAACTCAAAACTGTTTATGAAAACTGTACCACATATACACATACATATGTACATTACATACACACATACATGCATACTAAATACTATACTAGCTCTGGCTTTAAATATAATACAGTAAACCCCACAAGAACAAGAACAAGAATTATAACAAGAAAAAACTCAATTACGAACCTGACTAGCTTTTGAGAGAGGTACGAGATACATAATAGTAAAGTAACGTATAGTTAAAGTAAAAGAACCCTTAAAAAAGAACAATTTTAATTGAATTTTGTAATATATATTTAAATAAAAACAAAGCAAATTAAACAAAAACAACTACATAAAACTAATTCAATTTAATATACAAATTAGTTGTAATATATATACATATAAAAACACATAAATTAATTATAAAAAAAAGATATGAAAAACCCCAAAAAAAAAGATTAAAGCAAAACCAAAAGAAAAAATAATATATAGAGTAGTTAATAGCAGAGTGGCCGAGCTACGTAAGTTTTCTAAAGATTCTAAAAGGAAATGCATAGACATACTATAAAGTATTAACTGAGAGCATCGAAGTTAATTTTTTTTTTAATAGGTAAATGAACTAAAATTGAAAAATTACAAAAAATTAACAAAACATAATAATAATAATAATAATGAATATAGCGTGACAATTATAAAAACGCAGAAATACAAATGCTTTTAGGCGAGTCGCAAATAAAAAGAAAACCAAATGAATAAAACCCAAAAAAAACTACAGAGAGAACAACAAGGTTCAAAACTCGTTCGTCAAAACTGAATTCCCCAATTGAACATGCCAAGTTGTCGCCGCTAAAAAGAAAATGGATATAAAATAAAAAGCAGGGAACCAGAAACCAGAAAACGATCAAAAGCATAGTTGTATCAAAATTCATTTCTTATTTGCCTCTCAAATAGTACATTCCAGTTAATCGTATAACCAGCCAGAGATCCCATTAGTTGCAAAATAGAAAAATAAATAGCATCAACTTGATTTCCTCACAACTTATAGATTTGAATCGCTTTGTGCTACGTTTGTGCTACAATATATAATGAAGTCTCGTATTTGCTCGTTGGCCTTTCCCTTTGACCTCCCCTCGCAAATGTTTGGACAGTTCTGTATTGTTTGATAATCGATTATCGATTATCGAATATCGATTAACGACATAATTAGCCGATTCTTAGCAAACAATATATACTATATTCTTAATTGCAGTAAGTTCATCAATGATTCGGAAATACTATAAAATACTAAAAGCAAACCAAAAAAAAATACCCATGATAATAGCAAAAGTGAGTAAGAGAGAGATGGAAGTAGTAGAAACAACAAAAACGAACCCTTAAAAATGTATACCTATTTATAATATTGAATATTTAAATTGAAATGAACGTTCAAGACTGCTGTCAAAATAGCTTTATCACAATAAACACACACATACATACATGAAACGAACACTGTGGACAAGAAACACGTAGAAACACATAACGAAATGAAATGAAATGAAAATGAAAATTTAAATGAAACAAGACGATGAGAAAAATACCAAAAAAATACCAAAAACAAAACGAAAACAAAGAAATATATATAAACATATTTGATATATGTGTAGATATGAAATGCGCCCAGCTTTAATATTATATTATACTATAATGCATATTTGGGTTTCAACAGTCCATGAAAATCTTCAACAACAATAACAACAACAACAACATGAACTACTACAAAGAACTACCACATGAACTAAGAACAAGAACAAATCTTTGAAAATTCTCCCGTTTGAACTGGTTTCCTAAACACAATACCTTTTTGAAACAAAAACCTAACAAAAATCGAAAAAACGAAAAAAAAAAAAACAAATGAAAACCAAAAACTTTGATATGAGGGACCGAAATTCAAGACAGGTCTTTATTATACACAAAAACAGCAAGAAGAACCCCTTAGCTGAATAATATTTATGTATGTACTCGTCATACCCCTATCCAACTATGCCAACAATACTGAGCCGAATCGCACAATGTTTATGTTATTGAGCGCACAGTGGCACAGTGGGTCAGTGGGTCAGGATAGCTGAAACGAAATCAAAGCAAGAAACATATTCAAAATCTTCAATAGCAACACCACTTGCATAACAATAAGCTGCACAACTCTATTATACCCTGTAACCCACTGAAACGTAAATAATGACAAAGCCACCTTAGAAAGCATATCCAATTCAAATAGAAAAGTAGTCCAATCAGTCTGCTAAAAATAGAAATTTAATCAACTTTTGTTCATTTCAAAATCAAAATCTGTACTTGGCAAATGAAATGCACTACAATTTGCACACTGGGTACAGGGTATATGCTAGTCGAACCAGCAGGCGACTAGATTTTGATTGATAACCACTTTTTATCGTACACCTGGCCCACTGTGGACTGCAATTCGTCTGTGTGTGTGTTCAGCATATATATGTATATGTATGTGTGTATGTGTGTGTTCCCATTAACTTTGTATGTATGTGTGTGTGTTCTTCTCAACAGCAAAGCGTAAACGTAAAGCACACGGGGTACTCCGAAAATCACAAAGTGATGCACAGCTTCAGTTAACGATTCCATTTCCGAATTGAGTTCGATGCAACAACAGCAACAGCAACAACAACAACAACAACAGCCTGAACATCCACAACAACAAGAATAACAAGCTTAAACTTTTAGTATATTTACACAGCTAAATACTGACAAGACGGTAGATACTATAACTTTAAATAGAAATCCGGCCTATAAAAAAGGAAAACGGCATAGCATAGAAAAAGTTAAACAACAACAACAGCAACAACAAACAAATGAAAACAATGAAAAATGGGTTATACAACAACAACAACAACAACAACAAGAACAACAGCAAAAACAAACCAAATAAGAAATCATACTATATACTATACTATATATATACATATATATATATACTAAACAGAAAAGAAGATCATATTTGACTTTACATGTATTATAAGTATATAATGTATTCAGTAGTTGAACGAAAGCCGAAGCAAAGACCAATTTATTAAGCATAACAATTATTTGTTAAACTAAACAATAACAAATACAAAAATATGAAATGCGAAACAATTTTTTATTAACATGTAAACGAAATGGAAGCGAACCAGAAATGAGAAAAGTAAACGTAAAATGGAAATTAAAGAAAAACCACTTTAAACTAATCCCAAAACTTAAACAAAAATAACAACCAAAAAAAAAAAAAAAAAAAAAAACAAAATTAAAATAAACATAAAAAAAGAAAACCGAAAAACAAAATAAGTTAAACGCTAACAACTAAAGTACTTAAACAACTAAAACCTAAATTAAAGAATTAAACTTAAAATTAAAATTAAAATTAAACAAAACACAAGTTTCTTAAAGAAATGAATGCTAAAAAAAAAACCCAAAAAAAAATATAAAAATCCCAAAAAAAAAACGATGTAATTTACATACAATTCAGTGGCTAAAAAAATAGTTTATTTTGAATTAACGGTATTGTATATTTAAATTAAAATTAAACTAATATTGTTATCTTATCGAGGAACCGTGTTTTGCAAAAGCTTTAATATTTAGGGTGCCTACATTTGCTAAATTAGTATTTTACGATTTAAAATTAAAAACAAAAAACAAACGAAAAACACGAATAAATATACTAAAGCCACACAAACAAATACACACACACATACACACACATCAGTACAGATATGCAGTCCTTAAGCGCATAAAACAAAGGTGGGATGAAAAGGATTACAATTGAGATCCCTTTGCTGTTATTTCAAAATTGTACACACAACAAGAAAATACAAACAAAACGAAAAAAATACCCAAAAAAATACTAAAAACAATTACTAAAAGCAACAAATAACAGAAAGGAAAAACAAAACAAAAAATATGTATTTGGGATATGAATTTTAAGAATGTTTATTAGATTTACGATTTGTTATTTTGTATACATATGTATGTATTGTAGTATAAACTGATCTGATTTTTTTTTTGCTCATTAAGCATTTACCTCGTAAGGATCCCCCACTATTTATAGCAAATTTACCCATTACATAACTCAATTGATGTACTGTTATAATGTACACAAAACCCCCAGAAAGCAAACAAATGAACAAAACAAACAACAACAAGAACGTAACAAATTACAAAAGGAACATGAAAATTAAGAAATAAATAAAATGAATGAAATTAAATGGATGAACAAACAAAAAACACAACCAACAAACAACAACAGCAAATTAAGTAAAATTGTAAATTATTAATTAATGAAAAAATTGAAAAATTTTAACATAATAAAGGGCTTTGTATGAAAAAATATTTTGCAAATTGTTTTCATTACTTTCTTACATTTTCCCCAAGGAATTTCGACTTGTAAAAATAAGATCAATTATGATTAAAAAACATTTTCAAGATTTTTTGTTTACATGTTTTAAATATGTATTTTTATTTGCTTAAATAGGTAAGATATATTTTTGTACATTTGAAAAATATTTGAATATTTTTAGAGCTAGAATTCTTAAAGAAACTTCGCTTCTTTTTACAGCAATATTATTCTTAACCCATTCGGAAGACAATACAACACACAACGATTAACGTCACTTTATCATTTATAATAATAATAATAATAATTTAAGTGGGTGCATTATTGGAATTAACACTACAATATTTACACAGTACACAAAAAAAATAGTTGGGTAAAGTCGAGACTGCTCGACTTTAGGCGACCTGTAATCAAATTTATTGGGTAGCTAGAGTCTCACAATGTTCGGAATGAATCGAATTGAAGTTATATGTACCGTCGGCATCATAGAGGCTGAGTTGGCTTTACGACTATAACTAGGCATATAATACATATATACACATACATATATGTACATAATACAATATGGAATGACTAGACGCTGCCAAACAGATTGTACAGCTTTTGCCTAAAGAATCCCATCTTATCCGACTTCTCTTTGGCGACTCGTTTCGCCATCACTTCGCTCTTGAAGAGCAGCCAATCCCGTCGAATCTCTGGATTGGCTGGACCCCATTTATCATTGGGTCGCATTGAGGCCATGAATGCCTAAAGCAAAAACCAATTAGGATCATAGAAAACAGAGTTACAAAGTATCTTTATTTTACCTTGGCAATATTGCCATCGTTATGCTTGCTAATGTACCACCAGCCCCAGAGTGGAAATTGGGCAGTTCCCACAGCAAAGAGCAACCAGCCGGCGACTGCAATACAAATGAAAAATGAAGTCAAGTTGGACAACTACAATATATTAATAATATACAAGCTTACCATCGCCTGCCAGTGGAAAGAACATTTCGCTATACTTGATGGGCTGTATCGTGGCCATGGAGTAGATGAATATCACGATCATCATGACGGGTGTGAAGAAGAACCAGCAGATGCGCCAGTAGAAGGAAACCTTCTTATTGCTCATGAACTCAATGTCATCGCACAGATTTTGAAGACCTAAAGATGAGTAAGAGAACAAATGCCCATTATTATCATATCTTACTTATATATTATTAAGATAACTTAAAAACTGAGAGAGGCGCTGCCCAAGAAAGGAGCGAACAGCTAGACAGAGAGAGAAACGTACCATATATCCACACAATGCCAACCAGCTCAAAGATGGCCAAGATAAAGACCACATAGGTGCCGCCATAGAAATCTACCAGTGTTAGAATCCACTGTCCACCCTAGTAAAAGACAAGACAGCAAAAATAATTAGAAAATCAAAATCAAACTCAAATTGAAAAACCATACCGGCGTTACGTAAACCAAGCCCATTAGAAAACCACAAATCGAGGTGGTCAGAGCGACCTTCCAGTACTTCCAGGACTTGAACTGATCACAGATGATGGTCACAATGGTGCTCTGCAGTGCCACAATCGAGCCAATGCCCAGCACGAACAGCATGAAGAAGAACAGCACCGAAAAGAGTTGGGGAACAGCCTGAAATTTGGCTATCGCATCGGGATAGGAAATGAAGGCCAATCCTGTGCCACTGCGCACCACATCCCGTATGTTTTCGATCTGCAGATTGTGCGCCAAATTGCCCAAAATGGCAAAGATGGTGATGCCACCCAAGAGACTGGTCAAAGTATCCAAAGTGGTCACAATCATGGCATCTCTACAGAGTAAAAAAGAAAATTAAAACCTTACAAAATGTTGCAATTGAGTGAATCAATCAACCTGTAAATGCCGTGATTGAAGCGATTGTAAGAGGCAAACATGATGATTGGACCACAGCCCACGGCAAGGGAGAAGAAACACTGGACAACCGCCTCCTTCCACACGGTGGGATTGAGCAGCTCACCCCATTGCGGCTTCAGGAAGAAGATGATGCCATCGACAGCACCCTCCAGTGTGACAGCTCGGCCCAGCAGAGCGAAGAGCACCACATAGGGAAAGAGGGCCAGGAAATAGGCTGCCTTGCCCGAGCTCTTCACGCCACGCATGATCACCAGGAAGATGACGACCCAGGAGACAAAAAGTGCCAGAGTCAGCTTCCAATCGGGATCGCCAATGCCATCCGAGATGTCCGTTTTCTCCTTGATGACCTCTTTGCTGTAAGAATTTTTGGTAGTGTTAATTCCGTCTTTGTTAAAAAATGGCCACTGTGTATTGACTTACACATACCCTGTACTTACAGAAAATATATTTCGGAACTGCTTTGCAATTTCACAGAAGCATCAGTTACATTATTCGCCGTCAACATTGAACTGACATTGCTTAACATGGAGCGAGCATTTTGCTCTATACTGGAGTTGACGCAGTTTGGCCAATCCTCGCGGCAAAAGGACCAGGGCAATTCGGATTGGAAGGACACAAACAGATAGTAGAGTGTCAAGGCCAGCAATGAGGAATAGTATGTGATAATGCAGAGCGTGGCAAAGGCCTGACCATAGCCAACTCCCAGAAATGAGGGACAGATTGACCAGATCTTTACTGTGCCCTGACTCGTAAACTGTCCAATAATCATCTCCAGATAGTACATGGGTTTGCCTAAAAACAAATGCATTATTCAATCAAGTCCTTGAACATTTCTATTTTACACTTACCGATCAGAAACAGCACTATGATGTATGGTATCAGAAAGGCGCCGCCTCCATTCTCGTAGGCTGTAAAAGGAAATCGCCAGACATTGCCCAATCCAACAGATACCGATATGCAGGACATAAGAAACTCCAGGCCATTTGACCAATTCGTGCGTTCCTTTTCTGAGCCCTGTGCCTCCTTTTCATGATGCTATTAAAATTAAATATTTGCAATTCTTTTACGATTAGTTTACTTGTCTTCTTATTTGTTGTAGCTCTAGAGACTGGCAAGCTAATATTTATATTGATGAGTTCATAAGTTACACAAATGTCCCATTGATATGCCAATAAATGTGCTTTCGATTACCCAAGCACTGACAAGATGATTCTGTGGATGATCTCTGGCTTAACTGAGATTAGATTGTATCTACACATGTTTCCTAACGATATACAGAGTCCAAAGTGCTAACCAGCATGCTATAGTATATTTAAATAATTTCATGGTGGCGGCATCTGTGGGCGGCCGCCCAACCAATATTTAAATTGATCTGTGGTCGCGCCATCTGTGGGCAGGCGTCTCCACTACGATTTAAATAAATGCAGCCCGGAAATATGCTACAAAATTCAGCACAATATGCCTTGTTATTATTTGCAAAAAGGATCATATCTCAGTCATATCCTTGCGCATTTCGTTCGTTTGTTTGTTTTGTTTATCATTAAAAGATCCTTATGGACTTGACCAAGCTAGAGCTATTAAACCAATGTCCTATCACTAAATTATTCATATTGCTGAGATCGGAAATATCAACTCTATCGATTGGCGTCATAAAGATATGGGGTCATCTAAGGATCCCGACACTTGAAATATTTTGCTAAGCCTAAGTCAAAGTCTAAGTCGCTAATTTTTTGTTAACCGCAAGGACGATGTGAATGTCCTTTCATGTGATAATAGTGCTAATTAAGCCGCTTTGTTTGACACATAACTGGCAAGAATCAGACAAGATATAGCCGAAATATGAGCTATTTTTGTATACTGTATACCTTAATACTAATTAAAGCTGCCTAGTTAGAAAACTGGAAAGTGATTAATAAATAAAGAAGAAGATGTTATTGAATTTAGCAGAGGAACCAGTCGAGAACAAAGAACTCATCCAGTTGTTAACAATATATTGCATCAGATAATTCAACAACCAAGCTAATTGGAGCCTTGGCCGCCCGCAAAAAATAAATCGCAGTTAAATTATTGGGAAATTAAATTTATGACCTGCGATAAGATAAAGAAGCAGTATTTTTTAAGACAAGCTGGAAAAGCGTGCAACAGCCAGCTGAACGATAAGAAAACAGTAGGGAAAAGGTACAGAAAAAATAAAATAAAATAAAAAAAAACATAAAGAGGTAAAACAACAAATGTCTAACTAATTGGAAAGTACTTAAAATGCTTTAACTATGACCAATACGGTGTAATTACCCGAGAACTTAATTTGAATAATGCACGCCAGCTCTGACTATGGCTCATACTTTGAATTTGTATTCGTGAGTGTTTATTTCCCACTCACAACTATTCAGAAATACTCAAAAACTCCGACCACAAATTGTTTTGACCAGATTTTGCTATGCATGCTTTGACTGACTGACTGACTGACTGAGTGAAGAAAACGCAAACAATGTGAATAGTAATTAATAATTTATTACATTTGCAGTAATTCCCCTTGGCAATAGGAAGTGTCCAAGCCAACAGATTTATTTAACACAATCATTTGCATTACATAAACGCAGCAAAACCCGTTAATGATTCAAGATTGCGATCTGCCAACTGCAACTATCTTTTTCAAATATAGTATTTAGAAACGACAGCAATTGACTACTACTTGTTTGTATTTATAATAAATAATTATTACTTTTTTTTGACGATTGTTTAAACAGCTTTTTAAGTAACAATTCCCAGCGTGTCTGTGCAAATAATATATTTGCCATCTCTTGGTATTTATGGGTGTGTGGGAAGCGGTTGAACGACTAGCCACATACCCTGCACAAACTGTATACGATATTTATATTTACTTTGTTTTAGCCAATATACTCGTATTTGTTGTACACTTGTACGACTAATTAGATGCCCTGTGGTCAACCTAAAAAATACCCCACTTTCTTGCACAATTCATTACAATTTACTTAATGCAAAGATAACAAAACATATTTTTCTTGAATTCTATACGCATAAGCGACTGGCTAGATACCCTAGAGTCAGCTTGAACACAACTAATTGCTCTGGTGTATGCACATGCACAACCAAAACTGAACACCCTCATTCTATACGCACTTCATAACTGTTACAGGGTATACAAATATTTAAAAATAACTTTTGCACCTTTTTTAATGTCTCGTAACGATTTTGTGTTTTTATTTTGCATTTTCTTGTTTTTTATTTTCTTATTATTGACGTGAAAGACATTTAACGAGTCTCTGCAGATAAAACAGATACAGGCGGATTGTCTTACTCATCGTTCCCCAGCACACTTTATATAAAGTACATATTCTACGACCCGGAATTTATTATTGGATACACCTTTGAGACACCTGTTGCGACAGCTTATTGTCTTTAAGAATATTTGAATTGATATTTTGATAACAACTGAAATTGCGTTTGGAATTAAGAGCTCAATGATCCTAATGGATAAACATAAAGCATTTAGTATATGAATGTGATCAGTCATCAAGTATTTTATAGCAGACATATTTTAATTATCAAACTTATTAGCTTGTAGTTTATAAACTATTTTTAACTATGCAATTCTAAGAATCATCTCAGTTTGGAGAGATAACATAGTTGAAGTGATCAACTACTTCGCTCTGATATCATTGCATGATCTGCAAAATATTCTCTATTAATCATTTAGTGTTTTAATTAAGACACTTTCAGATTCAAAAATTTGCACATTTGTTCCCAAAGTATTTTGTTCACTTTTCACAATTAATTGTATTTCTCTGTCGATCTTCAAGCTTATTCCCACAGATTATTATAATCTTTGGCAACTTTAAAGTCTAAACGATCAATTGGATTACGTGCATTCAAGGCAATGCTGTAACAATGATCACATCTATTTGCATGCTGATCTCTTAATTACAATACGATAATAGCTCTGGGAAACACCTCGTCAATGTTGGTCGAAGTAATAAAACCCTATTGACTTGTTGCCTCGAGTCGTTTCTTTCTTTGCACTTGGCGCAACGAAAATAACTGCTAAGATCTGGTGCCGACTTAAATTGTTAAAAGATAAGTTGTAGTATCTTGAAGGTACTATATAACATACACACATACATAGGAGTGTGTACATAAATAGTGCATGTACTTGTGGAAGACATTCGGCTTTATGGATTGTCAGATTGTCGGATTGTCGGATTGTCGGTCGCTTTGGCCGACAATTTGGTTTAATGATGCTAGCAATAATATGATGGCATTATAAACTTATAAAAATCGTGACAGCAAATCATAGCAAAACAAGATTTTAGTGTTATGATCATATAAGTTGCTGGTTTGAGTCTCTCCGCATGGTATTCAATCACTTGGCTGACAAATCGCCTCTTGTCAGGGACAGTGGAGAATGGGAGCGGGGCGCGGGGTGAGGCAGCTGCGAAACATGCGGAAATGTTACTCACGTCTGTTTTGTTGTTGTTGCTGTTGTTGTTGATGCCGTTACTGTTGTTGTTGGAGGTGGCATTGGCCCCATTTGGCTGTGGCATTGTCTTCAATTCCATGTTGCAAGGCGCAATTAAACGAAGTAAATATTTTTGCTTGATTTTGTTTTGTTAACTCTTTTTTTTTGTTTGTTTTGTTTGTTTTTTCTGCACTGTCGCACATTCAATCATTAAAAAAAAAACCAACTAAAATTAATAACAAACTGGCCAACGTAATTAGTGGATTGTGAGTACTTGACCAAGTGCCATTGAATAACTAAATAACTGAGCGAATGAAGTCGAAGTTGTAACACAGTTCAGAGCGCGTCGCGTTGCGATGCCGTGAATGCCACGGCTAGAACTGAGACAGCCGACTGCTTTGAGCGCTTTAAGAACCCATCAACAGCTAGCTGACGCCAACAGCCAACATCAACATCAACAGGTAACAACTGGAGTACTCGAGTACCTACAATTGCAGGTGCAGACAAGGTCCGTTGTGCCCTGGCGAAGTACGTCAAGCTTTTATGAGTCGCCAGCCAACATTATCAACGATCTTCGACATCATCGACATCATCATCATCATCATCATCGCCATCATCATCATCCATCTGTGTTCGGCTTTTGCTCGGGTTGCGTTTAAAGCTGCCAGCTTCAAAAGAGAGCGCAAGCATTTTAAAGAGAGCGAGAGAGACAAGAAAACAATAGTCGAAAGAGCTGTCATTAGTTCAGGAAGATGTCGTCTTCTAAGGGTGCCACATGATGTTTGGGATTATTGTGAGACACAAATTGAGGCATTGACAGCCGCAAGTCTCTTCAAGAAACCTCAGATATTTTTCCCCCTTTACGTTAAAAAGAAATCTAACTAGCTAGCAAAATTTCCCAAACGAATAACCACATTGTACGAAATAAGCTTAACTAATTGAACCGTAACTAATTTAAATGTTAAATTAAGAAATGCACAATTTTAACAACGGTGACAAATATCAAAGTTTGCATACAGATAAATGTAATATACCCAATTTACATGAAAATCATATAAAAAATAATGCTTGTTTGAAATATTTTTGTCTATAGAATTCCAATGCTCATAAACTAAACTTATAATTGATCTATTGCTCCAGTTTCTCAGACACTTGCCACAAATGTATGGTAATAAATTGTAGAATACATCTTACTGGGATATTCCTAGGCAGAAGTAAGTTGACATTGGGAATTGGCAATATCTTACTCCCCACTACTTATATTTGTTTACTTTGCTCATAAACCAGTTCTCTTTAAATGGCCATAACCATTTAGTGAGGGAAAAAAGTACCTCGCTTAGCAATTAATAACTCAACAAAGTCATTGTAAAGACGGCTAACTTGTCAAGGCAACAACTTTTACCATGTGACGTTTCCGTCTTTGATTTTTATGTGCACAATCAGGTAATCTAGATATTGCACATAAAACTTATAGCTCTGATCAACTGATCAACTGATTGACTGAACTATGAACTAACATATTTCTGATTAATCTGACGTAATTGTTAGAATTGTTAGCAAATACAAAAAATAGGGTGTCTTGTATTTATTTTCTAACGAACTTCTTTACTTATATTATGTATGAAAAATAGTCAATTAAATCTAAGAAAATATCTGCACTTGAACCACGATTTAATTTAATCCTCTTTGGACAAGGAGTTTACAAAGACTAGAATATCATACAATAATTATTTCAATTTAACAATTGAGTAAAAAACATGAAATTGACCTCAAGTGCATATCATTTTAATTATGCCAAAATAAAGTTTACTGTTCGCCTAGTACTTAAGCTGGAAATTTGCATCTATTTTGCTTGCTGATCATGGGTGCGTATACTTGATATAACCCCTAACGTATACTTGATATAACCCCTAATGAATGTACGTACGAACTCGTACATATATAAATGTATTTAAAAGTGTGCATATGTATGTAATGTATGTATGTACATTTGAAGGATATGAGGCATTTGGGTTCATAAGAAGCAATATGGAGGTCATTGATCCGAAATCTTAAAAGTAGATCAATTGTATTGCTTCTTACGATTTTAAGAAAGTGTGTCCTTTCAGGATACGCAAGGAGGTCTACTTTTCAATTCTTTAAACGGTCGTTCAATTTAAATTCCGCTGTCTACCACGAGCAATGCCGGTTAATACTTACCATACTTACTTTGACTAATATCTTATTTTATTTTACAGGTTTCTAAAGGAGCTCACAAAACAGATTGACGGCAAACGAGTTGCGTTGAGCAGGATGAGGAAAAGTCAAGTTTAGATTTTCAGTAATTTTTATTTTTAATATACTTGCTTTAATTTTATATTTAGTTAATTGCTAAATTTGTAAATTATTTTCACTTGAATGTATCTATAAATTAATTCTTATTTATATTTATCGTCTCAGCATTACTAAATTATAGAACGAAAAAAAAAACTTGATAACTAGACGTTAAATTTAGTTTTAATATGTGCTCTACATCATGTTATTATGCATTGAAAGTATGTACGTGTACGTGAACGTGTGTGTATGTGTGTGTACGTATTTGCCTTGTCAGTGTCCATGTATGTCTGTGTGTGTGTGTGAGTCAATTAGTTATCAACAAATTGTACAAGTGAAAATTTACATCGAGAATTTAAAACACTAGAAACGTTGACAACTTGCGTATAATTAGAATAATAATAATATAATATTAATGATAATCATAAACATACAATAATAATATAATAATAATAATAATAATAAGTAATTAATATGCTACATATACATAAGTATGTAAATATATATTATATGCTATATAATAAGTATATAATTTTTCATTTGATAATCAGACAATAAAAACAATAACCAATAAAGCGCCGCAATCTTTACAGTTCTAAAAAAAAAAATTTGCACTACAATTCTTTACTTTATTCTGATTTTTCTTATGGTTCTCTCTTTTGTAGTATATTGTATATTGTATTTTGCGTAAGCCAATGTCCTCTTGCAATTGCCGGGAACTGAGTAAAAAATCATCAAGATCAAGACGAACAAAATGATAAGAGAATAGAATTACACGACAAGTCTCGTTGTTATGGTTATAAATTATCTGCGATCACTTGTACGTTTCATAAAATAATTAAAACAAATTCATGAATAAATATATAGCATGTTGTGTCTACGAATACGTGTTATTTTCCTTGTTGTTGTTGTTGTGGTTTATGTTGTGTGGGTGTGTGTGTGTGTGTGTGTGTTTGTATGATACGATATACATATACATATGCAACGCTTATTCTAACAAAACGACTAAAAACTGCTTTCCGCAATAGAGACACACACATACTGAACTCTCCATTTCAGTTTCATCTATACATTTGCATATACATTTTTTATTGCTGCTGCTTCTTGACATTTCAGTGTTGCTTAGCGCCAAAATAATGTGTGGAGAAAGACTGATTTAATTGTTCTTAATTTCTTCTTCCTTGAAATACATTTACAAAAGGCATGATATTATTCTTAAGTTTCCTTTCTCTCCGTTCCGCAAAGTTTAAGCAATTGATTTATATGTATATTTAATAATATATGTATAATGCTACTTTGTAAACAATTATTGTTGTTGGCTGTGTCAAATTGCTTTTGTTGCTTGTTGGTTTTGTAGCTTTAGTTGTTTGTTAATTTTTGTATTTACATAACTGCCTGCATTATTATTTTGTTTTCTTTTTTGTTTCTTGTTTTTTAACAATGGCGCACACGCATATTGTGAGGTATGGGAGAAGGTGTTGGTGGGCGGGAAAGTGAATGTTGGGGGAAACACATACACATTAAATTGCATGCAACGTTTTTTACGAATTTCTATCGATTTGTCTGTTTGATTTCAAAAAGGGAGCTTTTGTCCGACTTCGCACATTTTGTAAATTTCTTTTTTTTTTGTTTGTTTTTTGTTTTTTGCTTTTGTTTTTCATAATAATACACATTCTTGTACTTTGCATGGATTGAGTAAATCTAATCATAAAAATGAATGACGATTTTAAAATCATTGTCGAAAAATGTAAGAAATTACCACTTTACCTTTTCGTTAATGTTTACAATTTTTGCTTAACAAATCGGAACCAAATTCGCTAATATGATTTATGTACAAGTTAATGTTATTAAATTTTACAAACATGTGATTTGTATACCATTTGAGAGTTCACTTTATATAATGTTACAAAATGTATGTCTATGATGAAACATTTCGACGATTATTTGAAAATAAAAAGAATAGTTACAAAAAAAAAAAACTATTTACACTAAATATTACTACTTATTAACTGAGTATGGTAATATCTTAAGCGTTTCGTTGGTTGCTTGGTTGTGTGTAGGTGTGGGTGAATATGTATGTGTGCCCCAACGCAACAGCCGAAAATTGTTTATTGTTTTGTGATTAATTTTGTTATTATTTGCATTAGTTAGTTGTATAATTATAGTGCACATCCTCTTATAACTTCATATAGCTGCATGAACATATACACTTTGAAACTATTACAATGCTTAGATGTAGTTATTAATTGAATAGTTAGTTAGTTAGTTAGTTAGTTGGTTATTAGTTAGTTGGTTGCCTATGCGGAGATCAGCAAAAGATCTCAACAAACAATTCGCAAGCGGCAATAAAATTGCTTATTTTCGATTGTTTAACATTTTATATGTGGAAGTGGAAATGGATGTGGATGTAGGTATATGTTTGTGTGTGATTAATGCGTGTGTGCGTGAGTATGTGTGTGCATGTGTATTTTGTATTTATATTAAATACGGGCTCTAGGCTCAGTCGCTTTCTACAACTTAGTTTTTCATTTTGTTAATGTTTTGTTATCAAGCTTTTAGCTGCTGTTGAAAGTTGCTGTTGTTGTTGTTGTTGTTGTTTTTCTTCTTCTCTTTGTTGTTGGTGTTGTAGTTGAATATTTTCCTCTAGTTGTTTACTTTTAATTTAACTTGCTTTGTTCATATAGGCTGTTAGTCACGCATCTCGACCCATTTTGCGAGATTTCTGGCGACAAGTTCCTTATTGATAAAAATAACATTCTGCAAATTGGGAGAATCAAAGAGAATTAGCAAGTTATAAAATGGAGAAGATTAAGTCCATGATTCAACCATTTACAATTCGCCATGCGACTGAAGATAATGCGAATACATGACTTAATCTTAAAGTAGTGTTAGTTTTGATGAGTAATTAAGTAATTAGTTAATATTGATTCCATACACTAAAAACACAATGCTTTGCATGTGTTTCTTCTTTCTAAATATCCAATTTATGTTGTACAGAGCCCTATTTTCTTCTTTAAACTAAGATGAGATTTGTCCCTCTTAAAAACAGATTTGTTTCACTTTCCAAAACCTAACTCTCCTGTCTTTGGCTAATGACTTGCCTTTTTTGATATTCTCCAATTATCTTTCAATTGTGTTTACATAATTAGGTGTCTTTTTACAATTCCACTTATCTATGTGCAAACTTTCTTTCTTATTTGTTTAGTTATGTCTCGCCTGCTATCTAATTACATAACCGATACGGATCTTTCCAAATCTTTAGCTAATTATCACATCAAGCTCATTTATCACATAATGTTTATTATTCCCTATCTCTCTCCTCTCTCTGTTTGGCTGTTGCTGGCTCTCTCGCACTCTTTCAGCTTGCCATCTCTGTCTTAATCGTATGTAAATACTTACATTTGGAGCTAGAGAAGCAAATAAATAGATTTCTGGTATGTTGTGGCTGTTATAGCCGGCGACTTGTGCTTGCAAGACAATGCCTTTGGTTAATTTGTTAAGGATATCGGCCGCATCTGTCGACCAGGTATCATCTGCAGTAAACAATTGTAAAAACATTAATAAAATGTAAGACCAACTATGAGGCGATTATTTACCGATTGGCTCGATGTTGGACAGTATACATTCGGTTGACTGGAAGGGCAACGCCATAAAGTCTGTCCGAATTTGACGCAATACGCTAAAGCTGACATTCATGTAGCCACCAAAGTCCAAGAACCTAACCAGACAGCGATCCTCATCGGCTTCATCGATATCGACAATTTGCACACGATACCAAACGCCATTGATGGGCATCACACAGACGGCACTGATCTCGATGCCCGGCAGTACAGGGGCCTCCATGCTCGAGTAGCTATCGTACATGCCCTTCTGCAGAGCATGCAACGAGGGATGCGACGGATGCAGCGGATGCTGGACAAACACGTGATTGCCCGATAGCACTGCGCTGACCACCACATCGTTATTAATGCCCTCGATCAGTTTAAGCTGCAAATTGTGTAAGCAATTAATCATTATTGTCGTCGCATTCTCATTCTCTCTCAATAATAACAGAACAGAAATAATCGATTCAAGGGCATGTTGTTATCGCATCGATAAGTCGATAGTTCGCCAAACAATGCGCATCCAGAAGACTACCGATTTATCGATATAACGCATATCAATGACACAACATACCGATCTTTCGTTCTACAGACACAAGACTTCGAATGGATCCTCGACAGAATTCGCATTCTCTCTCTACATACACATATGTGCATAAGCACATGCATGCATATAGGTACACAGACAATGTACAATGGGCATTAAAACCCTCTCACAGATACAGTGGGCAATTTGACTGGACAAGTTGAACTCACTTGTAGGTTATAGAGGCTTTCAGTCGAAAGAGGAACTATGGTTTGCGGAAGCGCATAATGGATTCGCTGCATTGTGAAATTTGGATAGCGTCCGGATGGCAGGCGTTGGCGTATCATCGCCAGTGCGGCATCGATCTCATTCTCGTTGCCCTCAATGGTGCAGACGCGCAGTTTGCCAGATGAATAACGTGTCTTGCTCAGTCCCACAGTGGCCAATGTTTTGGTCTTGATTTGATTGATGAACCTACGCTTGCGTCCATACAGCTGGCCAATCAGGCTGTTGGGAAAATAGAACTCATATGTGGTCTTCACGCGCGTCGTTGCCTCCGAGCGTGGCAGGCTGGATCCCTTGCCGGAATCACCCGATTGCACACTGCAAATACTCAGCGATGGACTGGCTGCATCCACATTGCGCTTCTGATTGCCATTGACAGCATCCGCCTCCGCATCCACATCTGTAACCTTATGCGACACAATTGTCTGCTCTACAACTGAATTATCCTCCTCAGTCTGTTTGACCTGATCCACAGCTGCTGTGGATTGTATCTGTCTCTCTGTCTGTGGTGTTTCTGTTTCTTGCTCTAGCTCTTTGGCAGCAGCAGCAGCAGCAGCTGAACCCACTAGAGAAGCTACAGGTGATGTATTCTCCTCCTTTTTGGGCTCACAGTTGTTGTTCTGCTCGCACTCCTGCTGGGTGTATTTGCTCTCGAGAAAAGAGTTCTCTGGCGATATTTTGGGTGTACGCGTGGCCTTAATGACCACCGGCTCCTTGGCCTTTTGATTGCTCTTCCGATTGTAGAACGAGACGCGATTGTTGACCGAATCTGGTAAATCTCTGGGCGATGACAAATTCTCAAAGTCCTCGTCAATCGAACAGAGTTTCTTGTGTTCCGCATCCTGTATCTTGGACTTTAACATTTCCGAATCGATTTGTTGCTGATGTTTGCCCGGCGAGGCGCGTCCATTACTTTGTATTGTGATCGGTGCCGATTTACCATAAAGCATCGAATTGGGACTATCCTTGTCGTCAACATTGTTAGATGAACCGCCGCCGCCAGCACCGCTGATGTTCATCGATTTAGTGGCCGAACCGTTGCCATGACCAGCGGGCAATTTGCCATTTTGTGACTGCACTCCACTCACTTTGCGCTGTGTAATCTGCGGCTCAGCGATTTCCTTAACTGGCTTCCCATTGGCGACGGCGGTTGTGTCCTCATCGTTTTTATCTACACGATTTTTATTTCTACGCCGAAACCAAAAGACGCCGAGTATAAATGCTACACCGGGCAGCGACAGATAGAGTAGAGGACGACCGGATACCATTTTCGCTGAATATTGGAGAATCTGAAAGTGCAAGCAATCAATACATGAATTACGCAAATCATTAAATGTACAAAGTTCTAGAATTTGGTGTTTCTCGTTTATGATAGCCAAATCACTCGATCATCATTTTTATTTTGTTGTCAAAACATTTTTAAACCAGTTGGCAAAGCAAATTGTGTAGAGTTGGCATCTCTATATCAATATGTTGGCAATATTATTATTTTGATTCAATTGGCAGGACTTGACAAGCAATTACTATCGAGTAGTTCGACCTTTTCATGAGTTGCCAAAATGTTATCGATTTATACTAAACTCACTGAGAAAGTTGAATTTGGGGGGGAAGGGATGGGATGTTGCTATTGCTATTATTGGCATGTTCATAGATAATTCTACACATTTGCTTTCTATAAATGCAGCAGAAAGTTAGTTTGTTTTGGTGGCGGCCATCACGAGACCCATTTGGCATCCACAACTGCGTACGTGTGTGGTGAGCATGTTAGTGTGTGTGTGACTGCGTATTAATAGCAACAATACATAATTATAGAAAATCATTCGAACAAACGTTGACGACGAAGACGAAGCGCAGAGCAAATAAGGTGCAAAGCAACAAGCCAGAATGCCACGCGGAAGCTAGTGAGCGAAAGAGAGAGAGAGCGAGCGAGAGAGCAAGAGAGCAGATCGAGCGGACCAACGAACGAGCGTTAGAGCAAAAGAGAGGAAGCGAGCACAGTGCTGCTCTCTTGCGCGTGCGCCGAGTGTCAAGTGTGAAGAAAATGCGACAAGAACAACACGACAGCCGAACGCAACAATAACAAGAGCAACAAAAGCAAACACAAGCAGCTTTCGGCAAAAATAAGAACAACAAGCATTGCGCTTACGGCAATTGTTATGAAATCATTACAAAACAAACGTAGCAAAATTAATAAAAAAAAAAAAAAATTATTAATTAAGGCAATAAACTTTATATTTTCGAGCCACACAGCTACACTTACTGTCAAGTACAACAACAAACGAAGAAATTCTTTAAGCTTCACCTTTATATTTCCCACACTTGAGTAACTTTCCACACACACTCGCAAATTTACAGTTCAATATTATATGTGTTTCGTTGAACAGGATATACATTCGTTAGGGACTATCCCAATTATCAATTTGTAATTGCTTTCGTTTTGCTTTTTAGTTTTGGTTTGTTTATTATTCGTTGTTATGCTAAGTTCTTATTATAATAATTCGTTCATTGACGCGACAAAATTCGACGCCGGTCAAAAGATTCGAGCAATTCGAGCTTTTGTTGTCCGTGCGTATCTCCGCCGTGCGATGATAGCGCCTCGATATACAAAGGGAAACTACCCAAGAGCACTTTGCTTATTTTTTTTGGCGTATGCCATGTGCTATATGTGAGTTGTTGGTGAGTGTGTGTGTGTGAAAGAGAATGTGTGCGTTCTACTCCCCTTGCTCCCCACTTTAAAATGATACTGTGAGTCGAGTGGGTTCGTGTTATTGAATAGCTTTTTCTATTTAATTGTTCTAGCAGCATTTTCGAGACACTTGCCAATTCTTGCCAATCCATACAACCAACCAACCACCCACCCACCCACTAGCAACCAACCATCCACCCGCCAACCATCCAACCACATGCCACAGCAACAATTTGAAGCGCAAACGCAGTGTCAACAGCCTTAGCAAAATGATCAACAAAAAGAAAAAAATATGTTGATGTGTTGATATATTTGGACAACAAAAGCAACAGCAGAGAGTAGAGCAAGCTAGCGAGCGCCCTTCAGCGCATTTCAATGAACCAATGAAAACTTCAGAATCTCAGTTTATTTTTCGAGCAAACCTGTTGCCCTGCATATGTGTGTGTGCGTGTGTGTCGGCGGCCGTCTGTTGTTTACTACTAGACCTAGACGACCGACCATACATGTGTACTTGTGGAATGTAGGACTGTTTCGTCACCCGCTATACAAACGCTTTTTGATAAGGTAGAGCGCCGCCTTATCAGACAATTCGATTGGCACAAAGGTCATCACTTTGGGTCTGAGCGATACATTGTTATCGAGATCACACTGCTATAAACTGTCATCAGCTGTGGCAGCATCATTTGCATATACAAGTTACTTTTTGCGAGCAGTAAGCACACAGTGTTGCCACATGTCATAAAGCGAAACAACAACAATTGTCTTTTAACACTTATGTAAACCGCGAATTTCGTGACAGCCCTATGCATACATGTGTTGGTGTATATGGACTACGCAATCGTGTATGTGCATGCAAAACAAACATGTTTGATGCTTGGCGCTTGACTTTGAACTTGCATGGGTGCCGTACACACTTATGCTAGTTTGCCTGACAGCAAAGTTAAAATTTCCATAACATCGAAAAACGTTCATACAACATGTTGATATGTATGCATGTATTTATGTATGCACATAACATTTGAGGCAGTCGTTAAACTAGCTAAAGTTAAAACCAAGGCCTACGAATTGAATTTAACTCGTTATCAAACACACACACGACCTCACGTCTACACACACACACACACACATACGTACATACAAGGTTTCAAAGGGCGCCAGAGTGCGTGAGCAAAAGGAGAGCTAGATAGAGCATGTTCAGCTATTAATACACTCACACATGCACAAACAAACGACAACCAGGTGCAACACACACTTTAATCGCGATCTGCTCTACTCTACTCTTGTCTCTGTCAGACTATGCCTTTCACCCCCGCCTCTCTTCCGATACATTCGCCATAATCTTGGCAACGTGGTTGGCGATCATATGCTCGCTTCACCCAACGACGGCATTTCTTTACTGTATTGTATAATCGTGAAAATGTGTGATATTTTGATTTTTTTCATTTTTACTGGCAAAGCAATGAGTGGGGGACCGGGCGGAATTGGCTTGTTGAGTTGTTGCGTTTTGGCTTATCAGTAGCATTATTTAACAATGAACTGAATTGGGCATAGTGAAAGCTATCCAACAACAAAACAAAAATAATACGCACACAATTCCAATATTAACAAGAATCTACACAAAGCGAAAACTCATTTCATCCAAATGACTCAGCCATAAGCACAATTTTACACATACATAAATGTACGTACATAGGTACATATATACATATATAGAAATACATACATGCTTGGTATGTATTGCTTGTACATATATCGTGTATGCACATACAACACGAGCTAGCAACATGCGGCAAACAAGCAAAAACAAATTTTCATTGTGTAACCGTCCAATTCCCATATGCAGAAACAAGGAGCAATATCGTCCAGAACGTTAATCCTATGCCAGTACACAAGCACACAAAGATAAAGGGATAGGCGGCACTATTTTAATGCCGCATGTTAAAAACAACAACAAAGAGGTGTTGCCACCTATTGATTATGTTGCGCATTTTTTGCATATACAAATGCACACAAGTTCACTCACACATATACTAGAGGGAATCAAATCACAATAAAAAAAGAATTAAAGAAACTATGGCTAAAACTTTGCATCGACCTTTTAAAATTACGCATCACTTTACAACAAATTACGTTTACATGGAGAAAAAGCAATATGACACCATTTTTCTTGCTTTGCTTTCATTCGTGCAGCTCTGGTCTGCAAGTGTTTTGGCAACTGTTTGTAGTAGGTTATGTTCCGCGTGGTCAAATTTACGCTTACCTTTTGAAACCAGAGGGTTAATTAATATGTTTTAAATCGCTTTTAAATTGGCGCTGGGTTGTCTTGTAATGTTTTTAATATTTTCACTTGTTTTTTATGTTTGGTTGACACAAAATTTCAGCCTACAATAGCAGCACGAATTAAACACGTGTCTACGTCTACCTTTTACATATCATAACATGCCCGGCGTATACAGTGTTGCCATCATTACCTTCACAAGCCGATAAACCAAAACACGCACTTCACCTAATAAGTATAATTTATTAAAAATCACTATAATTCTAAATAACCACTCTATAATAGTATTCCATATGGAATTGCACTCTTAAATGTTTGCACAAATAACTAAAACGCGTGTGAATTTTGTGAATCTCAATCTGAATGGCAACACTTGAATAAGCAGAGTGACCGTATGTTGCATTTCAAAATACAATATCTTACTTCCAAAATAATACCGAAATATACCAATTGCAAGTTTTCTAGGTTGCTACGCTTCAAAATGAATATTTTTTTTTTAATTCGTGTAGAAATTGCGCAGGTTTATTCGGAGCTATTTCTTTTAATTTTTTCTAGAAAGCTTGAGACTGTCCAAAACTCTTTTTTTTTAACTATTAGGAGGTTCTCTTTAATTTGATTATATTTTCTAATACCAAAAAGTATATAATTTACCAAAAAAGGTCACGCTTGGCAGAAGTCGGGTGGTTTTAATCTTAATACATGTATCGATAAAGGAAAACATAAATTATCGTTTTGGTTATTACAAGACAGTAATTTAAGTAATTTAGCATAGCTTTTGCTTACTTCATTATATTAATCAATTACTTACTTCCTTATATTTTATTAAAATTTAAGATATCTATCGAAAAAATAACATCGATGTATGGATTGCAAGCCTGTTTGAAAATGCATCTAAATTGACAGTGTTGTCACAATTTTGCAGATTAATCTCTTCTTCCTATTTACTAATTAATAATTAAATAAATATTATTAAAAAAATTTAGGAAACTTAAAAAAAATAAAATACTTTAAATTTTTTTACGAAAACTACAAATTACCAATTGTGATTTGATATTGCAAATATCTGTCGTATGGTGTAAGTATGCCCTTATTTGTAAAGTCCGGCAACTCTTGCCAATGTCAGTGGCCATACGGTTTCCTGTATGCCCGCTCTGACAGCGCTCTTTCTACCATTTGACAGCAACTGAGGTAGGTCGACCGAAAAATTGTTGTGAAGAAATTCTGTAAAAATTGCAAACATCATAAAGTCGTATGTTATAAACAAGTGTTCAATATTAAGTGAATATAATAATGCTGAATTTAGCACAACTGTTTTATGTTAACAAGAAACTATACTAACTGAAATTTATGTTTACAAATTTTGTTTGTTTTGCAGTGACGATGGCAGTCCGCTACGAGCTGTGTATTGGTCTTAACCGAGGCCACAAGACCACTAAAGTCAAGAGTGTTAAGTATACCGGTGACAAGAAGGTCAAGGGTCTGCGTGGCTCCCGCATGAAGAACGTAAGTAAAATTTAGCCGAAAATCCAAAATTTAAGGCATTGTTTACATTTTTGTTCCAATTAACAGATCCAAACCCGTCACACCAAATTCACCCGCGATTTGGTCCGTGAAGTGGTTGGTCACGCTCCCTATGAGAAGCGCACCATGGAATTGTTGAAGGTGTCCAAGGATAAGCGCGCCCTCAAGTTCCTGAAGCGACGCTTGGGCACACACATCCGTGCCAAGAGGAAGCGTGAGGAACTGTCCAACATTCTCACTCAGCTCAGGAAGGCTCAGACTCATGCCAAGTAAATGACGGTCAACAACAACCCAACTAAGCATCTGCAGCAGCAGATTCAACAATAACATCAAGAACAAAATGTTTGCATTTGCGCAGTGTTTTTTTTTTCTCTGTCTACATTCATTTGCAAAGTGTAAAAAACGGAAGTACTTGAAAAGTCAAAGAAGCCCCAATTAAAAAAAATATTACAATAATTACGCATAACTGTGTTTATTTTTTTCAAGTGCACACAAATTAAACTTAACCTCTCAAAAGGCCAATTCTTTGTACCCTTTTTTAACCGGTTGCAAAATGCCGCCTTCCAATTGGAATACGCAGAAATCACATGTGTTATTGGTAAAATCATGGAATGTCGCATTCCTATAGATCACAACTTACAAGTTAACACGAGGTGTTAATGCTTTAAGGACAGAGCCCAGTAATTGCCTGCAACAAATGTAGAACTAAGCCAGTTATCCGAGGTGGAAAACGATCATTATATTTTTTTTGTTAGTAATATGATTCAATCTAACAATTTAAATTTATATACCACCATATCGATATTTATGTATGGCTCAGTAGTTATTTAGATACAACTTAGAGCGAACTAAGTATATGTGCCATAAAACCCGCAAAACAACTTGAGATGCCCACTTGTTCGATATGCCTTAAATTGGTTAGGGACAGTTTTAGCGGCTTGACTATTAGTCTTGAATTAAAATTTACATTGACCACAAATAAGGATTAATTAAATAATAATATAAATATTGTTTTATTACATTTTGAGCTTACAAGGAGAGTTTACAACATATTTTAGTCAGTTTTTTATTGCTTCTACTATGTGATGTGCATAGTTTCGTCTGATGAATATACTTTTCGTTCTTAAAATTTATAATTGATTGTGATTGTATTTAAGAGAAGAAATTATAAATGCCACCATGCAACATGCTGTTAGCCACACTCGCTCCAACGACTGTAATGATCATTCAGTATGTATGTTGTATATGGCACAGAGTTGTTCTTGGTCGCAGGAGTTAAAAGTCTGGAGACGAGCAAGATAACATTTTCTTACTTTAAATTATGAATACTAGCTGGAGTGCATTTGTGAGGAAGATGAGTAGGAGCACACTTAGAACACAGCCGTTGTGTCGTTGATGAGGACATTTGTGGGTATTGTTATTCAGGGATCATCGTCAAGAAGGCTGGGCAGCGAGATGGTCACTTCACCCACCAGATGCGCCTCGTTGGCATCATTTGAAACGATGATGCGTTCGTATTCTGCGCTAATGGGATTCACGATCTCGTAGCAACTGCCCGCCGTGGGCTTCAACTCAGTCTCATTTTTGATATGCGGTGAGAGAATCTGTTGTGTCACCTCCAGGCTTTCAATGCGAGTCGTCTCCAGGCGATAGAAGCCATTCTCGTCCAGGCGATACGTGAATCGTTTGTGACCCGAAGGTAAGCGGAAGCCATGCTTCTTAATCAGGTGTATGGAGAGGGATTTGCCGCTTTTAAAAAAACGCTCACAGCAATGACAGGCATAGAATATCGGATTGTTCCCATGCACTTCCAGATAATGCTGCAAGAAATCAATGCCATTAGTTAAGTCTAAATTTGGATAGTCTAACAAACTGTTGTCTTACGCGACGCATTTGGGTATAGGTGCGCACGGAGTATTGGCAGCCAGGCTGATCGCATTGATGCACCATCTTGGAGTGCACAATCTGCACATGCTTGGTCAAATCCGATTCCCGAACACAGCGCGTATCGCATTCACTGCACTTAAAGGGCTTGTCCTTTAAGTGGCGATACCTGATGTGGGTGGTCAACGAGCTGGCCGAACTGCAAGTCATGTCGCACATGGTGCACTTGTAGCAATTCACATGACGCACTACATGACCACGTAACAGCTTCTCTGTGGCAAAGAACTTGAAGCACTGCGCGCACTGAAACTTTTGAGCTGCGAAAAGATGATATACATATGTGTAAATACATATATTAAATACAAGTTTTTTTCTTCCTGCGACTCACTGTTGTTATCCGGCTGACGACGCAGATGATCGAACAACGTCGTCTTGGTGCGAAACAGTTCGCCACAGTTAAAGCAGGCGACGTGCTTCTTGTTAGAGTGCGTGCTAATGTGCTCGATAAGGCGATACTTGTTCTCCAACTGTTTGTGGCACAAACTCCAATTGCATTGCGTCTTAGGACGTTCGTCGTCGGGTGACTTTTGTATCTCGTACTCGAACGAAGCATGTTGTACTATGTGATCTTGGAACTCTACAATCGAAACGAACGAGCGATTGCAATCGCTCCATCCACAGTGGAAATTCTGGTTTAAGTCGGGTAGCTTGTCGCCATTACGCGCAGGTGCATAGCAGGCAGGTATCTCCGGGTGTTTTTCACACTCGAGCTTTCCGTGGAGCAGCAGGTTAATGTAGTACCCATGATAATAGCTGTGGCGCTCAAACTCCTCGCGGCAATCTGTTGTAAAGTTACAGTCGTTCCAAGTACACACACACTCTTCCTCTTCGTCCAGTTCGGTGAACTTTTGCTCCAAATGGAGAGCGATGTGACTATTAAGTAGCCATTCACCATTGCATATCACCTGACAATCTCGCCAGCCGCAAGGCAGCTGCATTTCCAATGGTTTTTTTCGTTTGCCTGATGGATATCTCATCATATTGCTTCGGCAAATTTAGATTGCGCTTGTTTTGTGTTGCTTTATTAAATGTAAATTTTGCTGATGGAAGCCTGGACTTGGAAGAAGCTACTGCTCCGAATAAAGGTATCAAACTATCGATTGTTTGTTCAGTGAAGATTTTGTTATTTTCAAAGTATCAATCCAAAAATTGGCGGAATATTCGATAATTGAGCAGTGACCTATGTATTGCAAGTGAAATTTAGATAAATATCGAATTACATAAATCATTAACAAATTTAATATTTATTTTCATTTATAATTAAACCAGATATTCTGAGTAGCAATGTCTGTTGCACTATCGATTGCAACTCAAAAATTCGATATTTCACGAATCTAGGTGTTAGTCTGTGTATCTGTCTTAATATATCGATAAACTTATAATGTTGGCCAAGCACAATTTTCCCTCCAATTTAATAATCTCTTTTATTTCATGTTTTTAACACTAATTTGGATATTTTTTTATTTTTATATTTGCAGAAATCAATTTGTTTTCAACCGACTGTCGACTACTTTTAGCTATTAGTTATTAAAGAATCACCTACATATATAAATTAACTTCTCCAAAAGTTCCCCGGAACAACTTGGTGTCCTACAAAGGATTACAGTCGTGAATCTTACTTTTGTTCTACATGTGCACATTAATATGTATACATATGTATGTATGTAATTGTAATGTTCGATCCTAATCGTTGTCCACGTTGATATGCGTTTGCCCTTTTTATGTCTCCTGCATTCTGTTATGGACATTTGGATAAAACTAATAGAACATTTTTACTTTTTTTTAATGTAGGGCCGAAAAACAAAAAAAATTATACAATAGGGCTTTCACACAGGCCAAATGTACATACATACATATGTATATATATGTACTTGCATTAATTTCGCCTTTTTACATATTAATTAAATCACCAGATGCGGCTGATAAAATCAGATGCATGCGATATAACATGTTAGGTAATTAAAGACCTGGCATAACATAAGCGATGTTATCCAGAGTCGTAGCTAGATTTGTGCTCAGTTGAGTTTTATTCTCTAGGCCGGGTATTTGCGTCGTCATACAGAGCAGCGGTCCCATCGAGCATAGCAGGCTGTCCAGCAGCACGGACAGGCTACCAGAGAGCGCCACATGTCCGTTGTGCTCCTTTAATCGTTCGCCAATCACTGTCAAACTTTCACCAAGAAGTTTCAAATGTGCCGCCGCATCGATAGCTTCAATGTTCGATTGCTGTATCCCTCCTTTACCGCTGTTCTGTTCCAAATCCATCACTGCACTGCTGTGCTTTGCGCTACCCACGGCAGACGTGCTCGGTGGGCTGCAGTGGGCTGATGCAGGAATCGACTTCATGCGACTGTTCATGTTGATGCTACGTTTCTGTCGGCTTTGTGCCCATGTAGTGGGTGCTAATGAGTTTACCACTTGTTCGGGCACCTGGCGGCGATCTGCAGCAAGTTTCTTGGTACGGCTTGTTGTGGCTCGATTCACAAAGGAGGAATCCGTGGAATTAGTAACAGTAGCCGAAGTGCCATTACTTGGCAAGGGAGCCGTCGATATGATGGGTGTGTCTTTTGCAGTTTTTTCCCTTGTGCGCGCTTTTGTAGCTTGGATCTTGGCCTTGCGACGCCATGCATTCTTTTCCTTGTTGGACACGTTTGCCCACAACTCACTGAGGCGCCGTGCCGCACTGGCAAAATCTACAAGAATACGGGAGACACGAAAAGCTACGATAAGCCTTATTATTGGACAACCTGATGAGCAGCTTACCGATATCAGCAAAGTCCCGTTTTCGAGCCTCGCGCGCCCATAAGCTGTATGCTGTATAGCGGGCTTTTCCTTTATCTTTCCTTTGCATTTTTCCAGTCACTAGTTTGCCATCTTTAAGTATCTTTCGTTTGTTGGACTTTTCACGCATATAAAGGCTCTGACGCACACGGGAATCGTTTGTGTAGGAGGCCTCCGCCTCTACGCCTTCAACCAAGTCCTGTACCAATGTGTCTACCTCATCGTCGGAGTTCATTAGAGCGCCAGGTAAATCACCAGCGCCAACCATGGCATGTGATAGTTCCCCCTCTGTATCGGACAAACTGTGCATCTCATCGTCCTCTTCATCGTAGGCGATGGCCATTTCCTGTTCACGTTCGCGTAATGCATTGGGTGGCCGTCCACGTCCTGGATAACGTGCTGGTTGCCTGCCCGGCCGTTTGGTTCGCTTTTCAATTTCCTCTGGCGACTCGAAGTCCAACAATTTTGAAGACTTCTTACGAACACGACCACTTCGCGAAATACCAGCCACCTGAAATTCTGAGCTTTCAATTAGCCTGCATCGTGTTAAATTTCCAATAGTTACCCTTTGCTGAAGGAGTTGATATAGGAGTATCCATTGTTTTGTTTTAATTTGTATATATGTTGTAAATTGTTGTAAACGACGCGACAAGAAATCGAGCAACAGCTGTTTGCATCGTCCACAACACTGTTCGATACCGATAACCAACAAGATTATTCAAAAATATTGTCGAGAAGGTTATACAACAATCAAGCCTGTCAAATAACAGCAAATCTTTATTTCTTGTTTACCATTCAATACTTGATATTTATAGTGTGCTAGATATTTAGTATTGTTATTTTTATAGTCTGTTAGTGGATGTGCCGAGCGAGCGAAATCTTCAGCTTGCTATTATTCCTGCGTTTCGACAGTGTTGATACTTTTAACGCATCGCGTCGATAGCTTCGATGACAGCCGTTCGATTTGTTTGTAGTTTTGATTATTTTTGTTTTACTTTTTGTTGATGCGCAAACCGGACATCGGCATTGAGTCGGCAATTTATTGATTACATATGGCAAACTGGCGCTTGGCACGCAACGCCGGCCCCCAACCCAAGGACAAAACCGACCCCCATATGGAGAAGCGACATTAACGTTTAGTTTCTGTTGTTGTGCTATAGCAATTCAAGACCAAAACGACGGTTGAACCGCTCAAATTCTATTTGTTTTAGCAATATCCCGGCCATTCACTCTGTGTCGTGCATTTGTTAAAGGCGTGTGTCGCGTGTGACAAATAAACCAAAGAAGCATTAACGTACTCAATTATTAGTACAAATAATAGTAATAATTTTATACAAGCAGCAAAATGACAACTGCAATTAATGGTGACCCAGCCGCCGGCGGCCGCAGTGAAACCGATCGTATTTCTGCCCTTGAGCTGCAGACGAATAAACGCATGCTGTACTTCAGCGACGGCGTCATGGAGGAGCTTTCATCCAGCGATAGCGAAGCTGAGCCGGACGTGCCTGATAAAGGCTACGATGAACAAATGCAGGTATGTACAGCCGCCACGCATAATTGCAAACTAATGAAGCCCATTCCAAATGCTAATTTGATTGTGACTCATTTGCAGCGTGAAATGGCATTGGGGCCACGCCTACGTTACAAGGCCAATAAGGTGGGCAACAATATACTGGCCGGCATCGACTATGTAGGTGGTGGTCTCGCCTCATTTCTCGGCATTACGAACTCCAAATATGCCAGCGAACTAAAGTATCACAAGCGAGCCAAAGAGCAGGCTGAGGCCGACGAGGACCTTGACAATTGGCAATCGCACAACAACAATCGCAGCAACAACAACGACACGATTGTCGTTTGTGGGCCCGCTCGCCATGACCAGGCATTGGCATCGGGCACCGAAATGGTAGCAACGTCAATGCCACCAAGTCGACAATAAAAAAATCAATTAACGATAGCCAGTTACAAAAGAAAATGCTCATCAGGTGGAAAATGTAACTCTTATTTTTATGGAAACTTTTACACATATGTATTGTACATAAACAAAATGTATTTAAAAATCAAAATTTTTCGACACTTTATTCGCTATAAATAAGTTACAAAATACAAATTACAGTATAAACAATTGTAAAATTGTTTTATTTCATTCTACATAAATGTGACAAAAAACGGGGAAAATGGGAAACAAAATTTGGCCAATTAACATATATGGTAGTACCCTAATATATAGTAATATATACACATATATATATATATATTAAGCACTTGGAAGTTCTGATAAGTTCTCTTAAGCTAATGGCACATTGAATACAATTACAATTGCGTTCTAAGTTAAGTACACTTGTGGTTTTAGTATGTCAATCGAAATGGGCCTCCTTTTTTTTTTGATTATTTCTTTATCTTTACATATATGTATGTATATAAAAAAAAAAACACATGAATCACAGTATCACAGTATTTGTTGCTGCGTAAACAAACAAGCAAAATATTTATACATTTATGCTAAAAGAACAAATTGTATGCGGGGCAAGAATTGTTAAGTTTAAGTGGATTGTACTTTGGTTACACCGACGACAGCAAGATCTGAAAAAAAACATGCACACAGAAATTGCCATCAAATAAATGCAATAACGAATATTGAACTTATTAAATGACAAACACACACAACATTAAGTACACACAATAGTTTAAACTAATACATTTGAAGCAAGTACATTTAGCGAGTTCCCAAAAGTCAGCGATAGTTAAGCTAAGCAAATTGAATCAGACATATATACACAGTATCTACGACAATGATTGCAATTGTTTAACAAAGTCAGCAGCTTAGAGCTTGACGCTGATCCTTGGCAGGAACGTTTGTTATAAGCAGCCGCAGTTAGACAATCTTGTGCGGCATCAGACTTGAAGGATCCAGCACTAAAATTACAATTAAAGCTCATTAAAGAACGATCTTTGGCTTTATAAATAGAGATCACTTACCCAAGGTGCCTCAGAGTAGCGTCTCATTGCCGTAACGCTGCAGCTGTGGATAGTGCGAATAGTTGGCATGGTGACCATGATGCTTCTGCGGCGCATAGTAAAGGCGATGCGAGGAGTGCGTATGTGGCGCCTGTTGATTGCTGCGTCCCAACGAATAGTTGGACATTTGATTAAGCGATATGGAGCCGGCGCCTGATTGCGACTTGTATTTGTAGGGGCTGCCAATTATGGGCGGTGCGCTCACCATCGACTGATGCGATGGACGCACCGAATGATAGGAGACTACAGTGCTGCTGCAAGCCATGTGCGAGCCACGTGAACTGCTTTGCCCATCAAGCTGCAAATGCTGATGATGATGCGGCTGCTGCTGGTGATGATGATGTGGATGCTGTTGCAGTTGCTGCGATTGATGTTGTTGCTGCTGCTGTTGATGATGTTGATTACGCTCCACGGCCGCCGACTGCTTGAGCGGACGCGTCGACAACTGTCGTTTGTACATGCTGGATATGCTGGGACCCAGTACCCAGGCAAAACAGCAAATGCCCAACAATAGCTCCATAAAGGCGCGCGTCAAATATGGCCAAAGCGGCGTGTTTGATTCCCTGGCGCTTAACCAGACATCAATATTGGCAAACTCATAGATAACAGCCAGCAGCAGCAGTGCACAAGCCGAGCCATAGATGAACAGAAAAATGCCAATCCCTGAGCTGCTGTGTGCACTTAGCTGCAGTTGCTGCTGCAGCGTCAACGCATTGCTGTTGCGCAGGATTTCCTTATTGCGGCAGTGCACTAAATAGCCCGATATCAGATTCATTGAACCAAAGATCCAATAGCAAAAGACGGGCGTGGCGACCAGCACCTGCAGCGCCTTGTCCGATTGATTGCCCACAAAGCAAGCGCCTAGAAAAACAAAAATTATAGTCAAGTGTCTCAATTTATGGTAATTACAACTTACCCAACAGTTCGTCGGCATCCACCAGACGCATCGCAATTACGGCTGCCGTTTGAAATGCGGGCAATCCCCAAGCGACAAAGCAAACAAAATTATTGCGCGCCAGATCCTGCTGTGCGGTATTTCCAGAGGTTCCACTGCCATGTCGTTTGGCGGGCAGCGCAATGTGTCCTTTGGTGTCCGGACTATTGCGGCGTATGTCTCTATGCCAGCCCAGGCATAAAATCGCCCACCTAGCAAGAGAAAGAGGGAGAGGGAGGAGTTCTATAGTTCTGGTTTATTCAACTACCTTAAACTAAGTAGTTGAATGTACTGGGTATTTAAACTACCGAGATATAGGTGCTGGCATATAGATGTTCTACCTTTAAAATAATAATTGTTGTTGTTGAAGTGTCAAAGATAAACATTAATCTAGTCGTTTATCAATTTTTAGTGATATAGACATTAGATTCTGCCTATAAATGTTGTTCAACTCACAACTAAACGTTTTTAATGGGAAGTTTATAGAGAGCTGGAGCAATTAAACATCGGTTCGATAATCTGATTAAACATAGGCATACTTTAATATGAAATAAATAGCTTGCAAGTTCTGCAGTACAGGGTCAGTCGCAGTCGAATATACTGCACTCCGTTAACTATAAAACCAACTCAATTGGTTTGGTGAGTATGTAACATTTACTTACCAGGCGCAGGCAGCCATGCCAAAATAGTAGCGCAGCAGGAAGACGCTGGCGCAGGCCGCGTTTGAGAGACCGTCGACAGCGAGCAGGGATTCATTGGGTGCCTGGGGATCGGTGCCACAGGCGGTGCCCGTGCGTCCGACTATGAAACGCACCGTCCAACCGATGGTGACCATGTTGTGGCACCACAACAGCGGTGACAACAGACGTGACCACTTGGCGCCCGCATTGATGCCCCCACGTCCACGATTCTCGCCGCCCAGCAGCAGCAGACAGATGGTGGCCACACAGGCTAGTCCCAGGGCTGCATACGCCCACGTGGAGACCCAGATCTCTGAGAGATGCTTCTCACTTGGTGTGAACAAAATGTCTGCTTCGCAAAGCGGTGCACAGCGACCGGAACGCTGCAGCTTCACATACAGATGGGATTTGCCCAGAGCGGAGCAATCGAGCGCTAGGTGTGGTGACCCAAGTTTAATGCCGCCCGTGCCGGGTACGGGCATATTCTGGCCATAGAGTTCGTGCTCCTGAATGGGCAGATGGGTTTCGCCAGGCCCCTCCATGCACATGGTCTCGTGATTGTTCTCGAGCGGAAAACGCTCACAATCTAATGCTGGAGGCCAGGGAAATCCGAATCCTTGGAGCACGGGATGACAGCGAATGCGCACCGATTCGCATAAATTACGACATGGTCCAATGGAATGAACCGGCGCCTTGGGCGTGCACATGGGCACGTAAGCAGCGCAAAGGAATAGCTTCAACTGGGAGCTGCAATTGTATTCTATCAGGGGCACAAATGTTTGCAGCGTGTACTCCACTTCAGACTGCAGCTCGTGACCGACCAGATTGGGCATGGACGTCTCATTATAGCCAATGCCCCGGCACATATCGATGCGTATCGTTTCGCATTGATTGCCACTGCTGCTGCTGCCTCTCGCCGCTTGGGGGCGCAAAAGGCAGAGCAGCAACAAGGCTGCCAACCTCCATTTTGGACGTGTCCAAATTGTGTTCATCCTTTTGTCTTGTTGCTTCTTGCTGATCTTCTTGTGTTGTTGTCGTTGCTGTTGTGGCTGCTGCAGTTCAGTTGCCACTGCTTTGCATAGTGTGTAGTGCACGCCGCCCCCAACTTCCCTTCCACACACAGAGAACTGGTTCTGGTTTCACACACACACTCACGAGGGCGCACGCACACGCACTCTCACTCACTCTCGTTGCGATTGTTGGTCTATCTCTTTCGTTATTACCGCCACACCGCTGTCGCCGCCGCCCCGCCCGCCTGTCTGCTCTGGTTTGGACTCCCCTTGTCAACTCGTTAACTACCTTGGCGTCGTTCTTGTTATCGTGCCGTCGCTGCTACTTCTGCTGCTGCTGCCTCTGATGTGTTGTTGTTGCTCCTATTGCTGCAAACTAGTTTTGTGTTCTTGTTCTTGCACAATTGGTATGCAGATTATCTTACTCCAATTTTAATTTTATATGCTCTATTAACACTTTTTGGTTGATTCGTTTGGTCCAGCACAGTACTTGTTTTGATGGTCGTTTCGTCTGCAATCGTTAATTATTTGTCTTCGTAATACTCTTCGTTGATTTTATTTTTATTGTTGGCTTATGTTTGTTTATACAAACTGCAGGTACAGGTAAAAATATCTTATTTTGTGATTTAGATAGTCAAGTTATTATTTTTGGACTGACATTTGCTTTTTACATCGATTTAATGCCACTAACGAATTGATTTTATGTTCACTACCTAAATATTTGTTTACTTTGGGTTCTTCGTAAAAACGAAAATACAAAAAACTGCGTTGAAGTTTGATAGAACATGTAGATCAGCGTGACCGCATGTTATATCTATAAATACACCATTGTGCTTCGAAAAATATACTAAAAAACCACACAATAAATATACCACAATATTGAAGGAGCACCACTTGCATTTAGCCATTAATTTGATTTTATGAAAATTAATGTCAAATATTTTCAAGAAATTGCGTAAGCAAGCTGATAATATCTACTGACCACACCTCCCCCTCTAAATCCACAAAATCCAATTGATAATTAAAAAAAGTCGAAGGAACAATAAGACCGGTTATTTGGTTTTGTTTTATTGAATTTAATAGAATTATTAACTGGTATATATGTAGATAGCAACAAGTAACACGAATTGCACTTTTTATCAACGCTATACCAAAAACAATCTTCTAACGATTCACAACAATATATGTTCAAAATTTTTACAATTTTCGTTTAACAATATCGTTATTCTGTACACACCACTGCAAGAGCAAAATGCATATGTATTGAAGATAGACACACGCACACAACATACTCTCTCTCTTTCTTTTCTGCATCTTCAAGACACATACTCTCTTGCTTGCTTTATGATTGGCCTGATTGCGGTTATGTCTCTCTTTCTTCTTTTTTTTTTATCAGATAGATGGGTCACAAAATGCCCTCCAATGTATAACGCGGACAATTGGAGACACATTTTGTTGGCCAAGACTTGGTAACCGCTTATGTATATTTATAATATATATAATATAATAATTGTATATGTAGTTATAGATAATTGTTGTTTTAAGATATTACAAATACTTTACATTATTTAATTAGTGCGAGTAACATTACAATAAAATCGAAAAACAAGCACAATATGCTCAAAATATGTTTTTTTGTTTGTTTAGGTATTTCGTTTTTGGGTATGCTTAAATAGACATTATGTAAATATGTATGATGTATGTATATGTATATCGTTGAAGACATTTGATTTACTGTATTGTACTAATGGGGGGATGACAACAGTTTAACAAACGGAAGAAATATTAGCGATAACAATAAGATCTTCGGCTCACCGAAGCTGCCCGCATTACTCTCACCATATTGTGGCACATAAATGTTAATATATTGACTATTATTCTTGTTGTAGTTATGCATGCTTTGTTCTTTGGTTGAAAGATGGGGGATTGATTGATTTAAATATTGCGCTCACTCATCGTAGTCAGCGATCATGAGGCCCCGTTTGGTGAAGTTTATCGATGAGACCGTTGAAAGATTTGGTGCCGTATCGATGCCATCGAAAAGGTCACTAGTAGCTGAGCTATTTAGGGAATTAAGCGTTACATTGAACGACCCGCCAGCGGTGTTGAAACGCTCCTGCAGCTCCTGCTGTTGCTTCAGGTTATCCAACTCATCACGCAATGCCTGATTGCTCAAACGCAGACTCTCCACCTCCCGCAGGCAATCACGCAAGCTGTAAATGCAATTAGTCATCAAATGATAGTGATAGAATAAGTGGCGATGAAACGCCGTTCTTGACTTACTTATCGATCTCATTTTGCATGCTCTTGATGTAGTCACAGGCTTTGATCAGTATTTGTGATTTCGAATCGTTGGGAGGTGTGCGTCCATTATTTTGGTTACTCTTAATGGTCGTCGTCGTTGTTTTGCTATCCAAGGAATCTGCATTGATAGTGGTCGGCTTGTAACGATTTCCCTCTGTGGGCAGCATTTCCTTCAGCTTGAAGATCCAGCAATTGATTTTGTCGCGACGTCGACGCTCCACCTCGTTGTGGGTGGCGCGCCGTTTATCGTCGCGCTTTTTGTACGCATCCAATTTGACATTGTAACCAGGACAATGTGGAGCAGGTGCAGCAATCGGAGGCGCTAAATGGTGTGCGTGTGTGGCAACGGTAATAGGTGAGCTACGTACCGGTGAATCTTTGCTAGCCGCAACAAGAATGTTGTGCGTAGGCGTATTGCTGCTGCCACTAACGAATAGCACGTTCGTGGACGGCGTGGAAATGGAGTCCGGCTCCAATTTGATGGAGGCCATGGATTGCGTGTGCTTCTGCAGCAATTGATCGTTCGTTTTGGGACTACCACTGGGGACGCCAATTGATGTTGTAGTGGCGGCCGTCGTGGTGTCCTTAACTAAATAAATTTCACAACCAGTTGGCAGCTGCAGATTTGTGGGCAGCAGCGCATGCAGTGTATCCAAGTCGGGCTCCTGTTTAATGCTTTCAATAGCATAAAACTCTTGAGATTCGTTTGAGTTGTCATCATCTCCGCATATGGTTAAATAGATTTGAGCACCATTGTTCACGTCCACGCCTCCCACACCAACGCTACTGGTTAAAAACAAACCATTCGAAGCGGCAGTGCTTACATTTTCGTTTCCATATGAATTGCTCATCAGCGCTACGTCTGTTTCGGTTGCCGTTGCAGCTGTGGCCAGCTCCAGACGTGGCCGTTTCTTCACATTCATTGCAGCTGGCTAGTTTGTGTTGTTTCATTAGCAATAGCTGTCATCGCACCTAATGTGTGGGGTAATTTAATGGGTGTCTCCTTGCAAACTTTTTGTTTAGTACGTTTACGTTTGTTGTTCACGTAACTTTCGTAAGCTGATGAGAGGCGTAGGCGCTGCTGCTACTAACTACCGTGATGGCTTACAGTTTTAAAACAGCTCGTTGGCAATTTTAATTGCATTTGTATGGCCATTTAGAGGCTCAATATATCAACACATTTGTTGTTTAACAACAATAATAATAGTAATTGCGACGATATGTGGCTGTTCTTTTCTGCGTCTGGCATCCTTATCTACAGATTTCAGCTGGCAACCCCACCCGCAAGCAAGTGACTCAAGAATTATCGCGCATATAAGATAACGTCTCAAAATAATTCTAATTCTTCGTTTTGCGCATCTACGTCACATATAACCGATGATATTATTGCCGCCTCAATAAAATGTTTAGCTATGAAGCAATTGTTTATGTTCTTAATTTAAATAGTATGTTTTTTCTTAGGAACCACATTTATTGTCTGGAGCTTATAAATATCGTGAACTGAGCAAAACCAATTAACCTTGACGTCATGAACAATAATCGAAATTTGAAACTCTATCGAAAGCTATGCGACCTTCTAAAACCTATCACTCTGCACTATAGTGCGATATTCAAATTGCACTGAATATATCGATTAACGATGATTTTGCAATTACAATACAACACATCAGTGAAGCATAAACAAAAACACCGCAACAATTTGTTCGACCGTATATTGAAGAATAAACAAATTAATCTAATTTATTATTAAATCAATGGCAATCTCGTCAGCTCGTGAATCACTTTCTCATGCATTGACCAACCGTTTTCTGCCAAATCTAGAGTACTTACTCCAGGGCTCTATTTTAGATTCGGCCGTCGAGCACTTGATGCACAGGTGAGTAGGAAACGAGTAAAAAAAAAAAAAACAAATTATGTAGATTACTCTTATAATTTTCAGATTGAAAGGTCTATGTGATAATGTGGATACCTCTCCTGAGCCTTTTCACGACCTCGAAGTATGCATGAGCCTGCGATCAGCCAATTCGAACCAGCCGCTTTTGTTGCGCGTGAGACGCGCACTTGGACGCGATGCCCCATTTCAAATGCGTTATTTAGGCCAGCCTGAGGTGGATATACGTCGACCCACACTAGTGCGCAGTTGCATGGACTGCGCCTGCACCAATGGCATACTTGATTTTCTTTCCGAAATGGGCTTTCGCTTGGAATTTGAGTATATAGCGAAGGGTAAGATTTGGAGCATAATCCCAATAATTGTGATCATGGTTTTAACGCTTTCATGTGCAGGGTATATGTTTCGTAAGGGTCGTATGAAGATAACTGTTTCCAAACTAATTAAAATTGTGCCCGGCAAGCAACAGGACATGGCCAATGAAGCTATTTCACAGAGTTACATTGTGGAATTGTCCGTGGTAGCTCCCACGGGCCAAGAGAATGTCGGTGAGGAAATGCGTGTATTTGCGGAGCAACTGAAACCACTAGTCCAGCTGGAAAAGATTGACTACAAACGTTTAGGCAACATACCGTAAGCCCTACCATCAATTGTTTATAGGAATTAAAGATAGCATACTATTTAAAAACAATTGATTGTTTCATTGAAAAAGTTTTAATGGAATATTATTAACAATTGAATTTTAGTTCTTAAATGCCTAAACAAAGAAAAATACGAATACAACAGTTGACAAAACGACGGAATTTCAAACGAAGTTATTTACATGAATTTAAACCAAACGTCCCAGACTTTGTTTTTTCTTTTCTTATACCTAATCCTTAAAGGCAGCGTTGAGGGCCTCTAGATTGCGATCGCTTACATGTCCCTGTAGTTCGCTGCGACCCATCAGCGATATAACCATCTTGAGTGTGCTCCAAATTGACTCGGACATCTGATTCTGGCCGACTGCCGCCTGTGCATTGGGCAGCTCCCGGGAGGCGTTCGTGTGTGCTTGCATTGTAAGCGCTGTCAGCAGATGCTCGGCACCCTCCTTGTAGGCTTTTAGGTTCATGCAACAGACACCCACATTATAGCGTACACGTATAAATCCCGGCTGCAACTGCAGAGCATGCTGATATGCTTCAACAGCTTCCACAGAACGAGAGCCGTTGGCTAAGCTAGCACCCAAACGATTCCAGAGCTTGGCATTTTGTGGATCCACCTGTACGGCGCTCGTGTAGCAGTCAACCGCTTTGTCGAATTCACCGGACAGATTGTAGAGCACGCCTAGGGCCTCCTGCAAATCGGCATCCACCTGAGCCGGCTGCATGCGCACCGCTTCCAAATAGACCTGTTGCAGATCTCGCAACTTGTTGCCACCAATCAGCGAGGAGGCCAATGAGGTGCCCTCTGACTGCAGCTGTGGATAGGCAGTTAACAGATGCTTGTATTGCGGATGTACCTCTATCCAATTTGATAGCATTTTTACAGCATTGCTTTGAAGGCCTTCGTTGGTGTAGCACACAGCCAAGGCCATGAGCACTTGGCGATTCTCGGGCTGCATGTCAAGAGCACGTTTAAGAGCCGCAATTGCCTGTGGATCCATTTCATTTTCAGCTTGCGATGCGCCCAGCAATTGCCAAACTTCAATGCGTTCCGGTTCCTTTTTGGCTGCCACCTCAAAACAGAGCACTGCGCTGGGTATGTCGCCTTTGGCTAGATATTCCTTGCCCTTTTCGAAGGCATTGTCCAGTTCAGACATGGGATTTTGCTCGGCAAATTCGTACTCCTTGTATGCATCCAGATTTTCATTGTATTCAGAGAGCCATGGATGCTCGTTCTCCTCGGCCAGTTTTTGCCATTCATCTTGTAGGCGCTGCCAAAACTTTTCATTAAAATTCGCCGCCGTTTGTTCGTTTTGTTCCTTTTCCCGCGGATAATCATTGATCCAATCCTCAACGGACGTTTTGGAGTTCGTTACCTGTGGCAGATTATCTGTAATGATTGTCTCCATGTTCTCGTCAAAGAAGGCATCGTGTTGTTGCTGTGGGGGCGCTGTGATCGCCATATAAGGACTTCGCATCATCATGGGCATCATGAAATTTTGACTAGTGATCAATGGCTCGTCAAAGAATTCTTGGGCATGCTGTAACTGTTGATCTTGTGGCTGCATGTGCACCATTTTGTTAGGTAACTTTTGCTGGGCAAAGTCCCTGCTCCACTGACCGGCCACTTCGTCCACGACACGCGATGGTCCAGGCTGAATGTTAATGTTACGCATCTCTTGAAGCAATGAGTTCATTTGAAAGGACTGGGGTGGCGCTGCAACGTGTCCGAGATAATCGCTGACCATTTGCTCATCTGGACGCAGGTTGCGTTCGAATTGCGCCTGTGCAAAGCCTTCATCCTTGTGGGCCACATCACGGGTGAATTGTCCTCCAAGTTGCATCAGCGGATTTACCGCGCCACATTCGCCTTCCACAAGTGGACGCAAAGACATATTGCTACGTAACTGGTACTGGTTTCTGTTACTGGTGCAGCAGATCGTAATAGAGAAGGAGAAGGTAATTTATAGCGATAAGAAAGAACCGAAACAAAAGTCCAAATGTCCACAACAGTGTGACCGCGTGTTGAATTTTAAAATATACCCCCTAAAAATATACCATAGTATGACAACATTACCATTATGTTGGTCACACTTTTATACAACAATCGATTTTTCTAATAATTGATCGAAATAATATTTTCGGAAGACGGTCACTCTATCACTGCCTATCAAACTTGTGGAGTGCAAGAAGTACATACATAGGTGTATTAGGTCTGATATGCACAATAATTTCAAAACAGTCTAGTCATTTATTCTGTTAATATATGTAAACATTAAATAAGCAAAATATAAATAATTATTCAACAATTGCCACCAAAGTGGATGAATAATTAAATTAACTGACAATATGAGGAAATAGTGCGTGTGCCGAATCAAGAATTTTGGCGCCAAACTTTTGTCGTGTGATGTGTGCCAGCTTGTTTATGTCTGAAATTGGCCTGAAGCAATGGACTATGATCTATTCCAGTCAGATGAGGATGAGGAGATACTAACCGCCTTCTTGGAATCCTCACAAAAGCCACAGGCTGAGCCGCAGGTGCAACTGCTGCTGCAAGATGTGGCTATTGATGAAGATGATGAAGATGCGCTTGATGTGCTGGCGGAGTTTAACTGTAGTGGTCGCGATATGATTAAGTCCAAAATCGACTTTCCCAGCTATAGTTTTGTGCGCAATGGATATACTTTACATGGTTTTGTGCCGCGCAGCAGATTGGACAACCTGATCTTTGACTTTGAGCCGTGCCAGTTGCAGGTGGGAGTTGTGTTGCGTTATCTGCACGGCGAAGCTTGGTGTGTAGCTGTAGTTGCTAGAGTATTGCTTTTTAATCAACATGTGTGTTGTTCCTTTAGTAAGAATGTGCAGAAACTGTGCGCCACCGTCGCCGGACAGCAGCAGCTTCAAGCGACGTCAAATTCAGCCATTAGCTGGTATAGGATACGCCAGCAGGTTACACATTTTTATCATTTGATGCTGCACGAAAACGAACTGGAGCAGCAGTGGTCATTGCTGGCGCCAGCGGTGTTTCAGCTGCGAGAGTTGCTTAACAGCTGCATGGATGCGGATGCCTGGCGTGTGCTGCATTTTGCCGAGCACAGCAAAGGCAACGAGTGTCCGTCTCCCGCCTATCATCTGTATCATGGTGTACTCGAATGGCGTCTGTTAGACTTGTGTGTTCAGCGCAAGCTGCAGTCTGATGCAGAGTCGCAAGCGAGCTATCAGGCGCAGCTAGCGCGTTGCCTGGACGACCTCGTGCTGTGTGCCAGTCAACATTATCGTAGTAAACACAGCGTGGAGCTGTTGCACACATCCGCTTTCGTGTGCCGTTGCAGCAAAGAATTCTGGTTGATTCTTAGCCAGCAAACAGACAGCGTGTGTGATTTCTGGCCACTGTTCCACCGGGCCATGCAGCGCTATAAGACGCAGCTACAACGTAGGTGTCATTTTATAGAAGTTAGCTCGTTCATTACCCATTTATCTGATTACAGTGGAAGGCAATCCTAATCCCAGCGCCGCCTTGAACTACCACGAGTTTTATGCCTGGTTACGTCTAAGTGTCGCTCGCTTGGCTAGCTATTCGGATAGCCAGCAGCTGCTCTCAGCGGAGCACTTGCAAACTGGCTGCTTGCTGAAGCAATTCCTTGCTTGTCAGCCGAATGAGCAGCAGCGTCGCATCTACTTGTGCCTGTTGGCGCCGTTGCAGCTGGAATTGGCACTGCCCGATACGGATGTGATATGCCAGCTCTGGGAATGCCTACATCGTTCGCTCAACTGCAACTTTAGCGTTGGCGTTGCTCAGTCTCAACTGGAGCAACTGCCGCAGATTTGTGCCAGCGGTGCCGCCTATGTGGAACGTTATCGTCAGTTGCTGGCCAAGCCACAGCTAGATGATCTTAATTTGGCCAGCTTTACGCTGTTTGCGCTGCTCTTGGGGAAAACACTGCAACTGGGACTGGGCGGCAATCAAGCCCAGAAGCTACTAGGACGCATCTTTAGCAAGTTTAGTGCCGCCAAATTGCTGGCCTTGAATGAGTCTGGCATACATCATGTGATTGAGCTATTTCTTTGCCTGCTGTTGTCGTATGGAGAGTTTGCAGAGCTGGCGCCCAGGGTGCGCGAGATGCTACTGTGCCTGGCGCTGGACAAGCTGCCCCCAGCGCGTCGTCTGCTGGCGGCTAAGGGCCACATGGCGCTACTCTTGCTCCATGCACAGCGTCGTCAGCTGATGGAAGACTATATCGGCAAATTGCTAACCCAGCTGGCTGCGGTGCGAAACGATACGGAAGTGGGCGCCATCTATGCTGCCAGCTTGCAGTCCATTTTCGAGCTGGCGGATGACTTTGGACGCGGCGAGCAGCTGTTGCTGGCACCCTGGCTTACCCACTACATGGAGCACAGCACGCAAGCGTCGCAGGAGCGCGTTTGGCAGGCATTGCAGTTGCTTTGCCAACGCTTGAGAGCAGGAGGAGGCGGCATCACCTCGCTTGGCATGTTGGAGGCACTGCAGCAGCATGTGCTGCCCCAGCTGAGAGTGCAATTTGCTAGCAGCTTTAGCAGTTGGCTGCCCAAGCTGGCCGCCGAATTTGTGCTGCTCGACAAACACAAGCAGCTGCTGGAATGCCTGCTCCAGGGACCCGAGCCGGCCAACACAGCAGCCAGCGCCCAGCTACTACTGCATGTGCTCCAACAGTCGCCAATTAATCAACACCCCGCTGCCGTGCTCGTTATACAGGTGTGGCTTAAATCTCTAGTGCTGCTAACACCACAGCACGAAGCCGTCGTGGAGCTTACGCCGCATGTGCTGCAGCTGGAGGAGCTACGTTCAATGGGATTGGATGCCGCTGCGCTGGAGGGACGTGAACCGCTGTGTGCCTTTTTTGGGGCTTTGGGCCGGCGGGCAGCGTTAGCAGCGGCGCCAGTGCGGATGCAGCTAAGCCACAAGCTGCATGGCTATGTGGCTCACTTTGAGCAATGGCTACCACGTCAACAGGAGCCGCTGGGACGAGCCGATTTGTCGGCACGTTTTTATAATTTCCTCGCCATCGTCATCTACAATTGTGCCACGCTGGCGTATGTACGCTCCAAGCCCAGCTGCTTTTTTCACATGTCCATGACGCATTATCTGCTCACTAATCAACTGCAAGCAGGCTCTGCTCCCGAGGGTCGTCTGCCCCAGCTGGTGCACAAGATCTTTCCGGTGCTGTTGCAAGGCATTGGCCGACTGCCGTATCGTACGGATGCCTATCTTGCACGCACCCTGGAACAACTGGTGATACACTGGACACCACACTTTGGTTACACCACCAATCTGAAAGTGCTGGCGCGTCCCTATGTCAGTCTACTCCAAGCGGATGAGTCTGGCGAATTGTCGTTATTTGTGCTGCAACAGCTAGCTAGCCAATTTCTGAGCGTGCAGCGCAGCCAGGCGGGTGTGCATATCAATCTCGTGCTCAGCCTGCTGCAGCAGATGTTTGCCAACCTAGAGGAGCAGCCAGCTGTGGATGCCGAGACGCAGCTGCTTACGCTGCTGAAGGCGTTGCATGTGCCGCTGTTGGAGCATGTGATGTTTGTAGGCGAACTGGAGGCCAGTCGCCTCAAGGTGTTGAGTCTCTATCGCCTGGTGGTCAACCAGTCTGTCTTCCAACGTTCCACAGCTGCTCAGGCCGCTTGCGCAGAGGATATACGTGCACTGGCGGAGAAGCATTTAGCCCACTGCACATATTTCTATTTTCAGATGCTCATCAAGTTAGCGGAGCAGGCGCCACAGCTGATAGCGCCTCTTTATGGCTTTGTGGCGGAGCAGTCACACAGCGTGGAGCTGAAACGCGGTGCTGGCGAGGATGTGGGCATCCGTAAGTGTCTGAAGCGACTGCAGCAGGTCTTGAAACTCTAATTACAATTGTACATAAATGTATTATATAGAAATAATGACATTGCAGTTTTTATTTACTTGACTTAAACAAGGCTTAAAGTTACCGAATAAGCCGATAGATGGCGTATTATGGTATTTCGCTTGTCGTTACAAAATAAAAAAAAAGAACATGAAATATGTTTTGAGTTAAGTTAGCTAAAAAAAAGCTTACTTTTTTATTATATTGCTCAGTACAAGGTCTGCGAAATCTGGGCATTATTGCAATTACGCCAATTTTTCGATTTGTAAAAAAATACTTGACTTGTTCAAGGAAGGACAACAATTTGATTGGCTTAAAAGCGGCTCCAATATAGAGATAATGGGCAGCATTTGGGATTAGTCGGCCTTGCCGTCTCGTGGAACCGAGCTAGTGAGGTAGTTAGCTGGCATATAGCCGCTGTCGCCCAGATACTTGATGGACACATTACCATTGGGTCTGATTGTTAGCCACGTGATGGACGCATGATTGATGGTGATACGAAGCCAAGCCTCGGGAGGAAACTGCAGGGCACGACAAACAAAGTAGCGTATGACATTGCCATGACCCACAATTAACGTGTAGCTTGTCTTGTCCTGCTCGGGAAAAGCGCGATGGAAGTAGCGTCGATAAGCGGCCTCAATGCGAGCACCGTCACGATAAAACTGCTGCATATAACCATAAACAAGCAGAGTGGTTAAAATTCAACTGCAACTCGCAGCAGAGTTTAACACTCACCCAGGATTCGGGCTTCCAGTGGCCAATTGGAGGTTGTGGCGGTATTGGTGCACCCTCGCGCAAATTCGAGCAGTTTTTCAACTTTGATTTGTCGTAGTCAATCTCATCTAAAATAATGTCGGCAGTTTCCTGGGCACGCACCATAGTCGACGCAATCACCTTGTCCCACTTAATGCCCAGCTCATGCAAGCGTTGGCCTGTGTATTTGGCTTGCTGACGACCTCTGTTCGTCAAACGATGCAGTTCATCCGAGTTACCAATGTCCTGGTATTCGCCGTGCCGCACGAGTATAATGTGGCGTGTGTGTTTGGCAGTCGATTTCTCCAGCTCGCTGTTGTAACGGTTCTGCTCCTGTGGCAGGTCATTACGTAGTGGCTTCACCAGACTTTTGGGATCACGAAAGTCCCAGTTGCTGTTCCATACCGCTGCATCGGGTACGGGAAACTCGCTATTAGTCCAGGAATTTCTCACTGCATACTGTGGATCGCGCAGTTTTTGGATGTAAAACGCTGTGAGGCCGGCACCTGTACCGCACGCGAACGCTGTAAACTTGCGCATTGTTGCCTCTTCAAATTCAAATTTAATGTAATCACTATTGAGCTGAAAACTTATAACCAAATGGCGGCACAAAACAGCTGAGCATGGATATTTGGCGTTGCCGGACCGCACTTGACATATAACTGTTGCGGGCTGGTAAGGCCATTGGAAGAATGGCTGTTGCGCAATGGCAACGCCGGTTGAGCTTTTAAATTTGATTTTGTTTTATTTATATATTTTGTTTGCATTAAACTACTACAACATATTATATAATAACCATGCATTAATAAGTATGAGTTTTATATAATACTGTGTCTATATGTATTACATTTACTTTATATATGTATGTTTACGTTCATTAATCAATTATAAGTAGTTGCTCTCTGTCTTCAGTGCTGTTAACACTAATTATAAGTTAAACTATGCTTTAAACTATATTACTGCAATTTAAAGCTGCCGCTTTAGTAGTTGCGAGTTTTCTCAAACATTCCAAAAATCCTGACCTCGCTGCACATTAGGCACTTTCGACAGGTGCTACTGCCGCAGCAGCTCCAGTCTCCGTTTCCGGCTTGTCCACGCTGACCGTACGCACAAATGTTGCGGAGGCTTCAATGACAATTGTGGGCAACTCATCGGTTTGGACTGGCACAACAGCCGCTGCTTCACTTGCATTCTTTTCAAGTGGAACAGAAGCAGCTGGCGCCTCAGGAACTGCAACAGCTGGGGCATCTACGGCAGCAGGAGCCACATCGATAACAGCTTCTGTGACAGCGACTTTGTTTACTTCCTCTGTTTGTGTAGGAGCTGGCACTGCGTCCGTTTTGGATTCACTTGCTGGCTCCAATTGTTCTGTGCTGGCTACTGTTACAGGTGTTATCTCAACTGTTGGCGGAGACTGATCAACGACAACCGCAGGCGAATCTGCTGTGGCTGGAGCAACAGGTGCTGCTTCAACTATCGTTGTTGCAACAGGTGCTGCCACTGCTTCTGCTGGTTTATCCGGCGTTGCAACCGGCGATGGTGATTTGGATTTCGCCTTGACCGAGGGTGAAGGAGTGCGCGATTTGGACTGACGTTCGGCAGCCACCTTAAGTTTCTGCTCGTGAGCACTCTTGTCGAGCAGCACAGACGTCGACTGGGGTGCTGGACTCGAGCCGCGCTTGATCTCTTCAATCTTATCATTCAGCTCTTGACGTATAGTTTTAATGGGTCTAAGCAGAAAGATCGGCACATCATCGTCGCGACGTTGATACAGCATCTCGCCCTCAAAGTCCAGTAACTTATGTTTTCGAGCGCGCAACAGGAGGCCTACCACTTTATCCGAAATATAGTTGTAAATCTAAAAAATACCACCACACAAATTAAAGTCAAGTCCGGAAGCGGCGAGGGGTAGCCCCCAACTTACGTTGAACAACTCGCCAAAGGGTATGACGCGCATTGTTGGCTCATCCTTGACCTCGTAACCCTCGGAGTCAATGATCTGGCACAGCTCGAGCATTTCTTTCATCACATGCATATTGGCTTTTTGGCCACGCATCTCTGTAAGACTGCCAACCAGCGGCTTGCCATACTGATCCTTGGAGAAAGTGGGCTTCGGCGATGACGAGCGCCCATCATGCGAAAAGGGATTTAATAACTGGGACTGCTTGTGCTGCGACGCCTGATTGTTGAACATGGCTACCTTCGATGACAGCGGCGATTCCTGCAAAAAAAAAATATAAATGGTAACCAACAACAGGTTTTGATTTGTTGTAACAAAGGAAGCCAGAATGATGCACTTAAATTCAAGCTTAGTAGGGTGTTGCCAGACTTTAACCAAGCGTTGCCCATTATCTTAGGTATACCTTGGCATTGCGTTGCCAACCACTAACATTTAATGCCGTTGGCGGGGAATTTAAATTTGTGTTTTTCTTAATGGAGCACGTGGTAAATGTTATAATTAATTGGCTGTAATTAAATAACAGCAAATTTACATGATCCTTAATTTTTCATTTTATGAGTGCAAGATGTTTAAGAAATAGGCAGAACTATATTATACGTGTATAAATGTATGTGCATACGTTTATACATATGTACATACATATGTACATGCCAATGGGACGAAAGGAATGCGCAAATGGCGGGCCATAAATAAAAACAAAACTTGCACGAAAAATATAATGTACTACACTTCCTCAAGCAGCCAAAGCACACACAAAATAAATAAAATTTCATAAAAAAAAAATAAAAATACAAATACAACATATGAACGACGACCTTCACGGCTAATTTTTTGCGAATGTATTTTGTTAGTTTTTCATAAATACATATGATATGTTGAAAAAACTTAAAAAAAAAAATTATGCAAACTTGTACGATTTTATAAGATCACATTGTTAAAAAAAATGTGAAGGTAGAGGCTCTTACCGCATAGATCCATTACATATGTACATGCATACGTATTCATAATACATACATATGTATGTACATAGTATATGCTCTATGTCTGCTTTAGCTTTATTTAGATGGCATTTTGTATAACGCCCCTTGCGAATTTTAGTTGGCAAATAAAGACATAAATAATTGAGAAAAAAAAACCAAACGAAGAGCAGGAGGCAATGACGTTGTCAATGGCGCCGTTGTCTTTTTGATCAATATCCAAAATTTATTCAATCAATTTGGTTGCCAGCTCATTTGCTTCATGAATTTTTCATTCATATATTCAATATGAAATATAAATAAATAAATGCGCAGCGCAACGCCAGGCGATGAATGAAAATTTTATAACCATTTGGCAATAACCCTGACAGTTATATACCCTATAAATAAATAATATATATAGATACTAACTATATGCTTGACAGTGCAGTAAATTCGCACAGGTGAAAGTCTTTGTCAATTGAAATTAAAATTTTCACACGAGGTTGGGAAATTAAATTTTTTTTTTAATAATAGGTAAGACACGTCAAGAGTCTAATTGTGGCCGACTGTAAAATACTCATGTACATAAATTATGCGAAGTGCCCATGTAATATTGAATCATATATTCACTAAGTACTAAGTTTTTGCAACTTTTTGAATGCAGAGAATGTTTTACAATTTTATTTTTTAAATTTTTTCATATCGATCATACCCAATTTATCATATACGTAGGGTATTACCAAATATCAATGCACGTGAGTTGAGGTGATATTAAATGAGATTTATGTATATTATTAGTCTGATGCTAATAACAGTATCTTATAGCAAGTTAATACACCGAACCGGCTCAAATGGACCGGTTGGCCGGCAACAGTTTCATTGAATAACTTTAAAATGTGGTAGATGCAATTGCTTAGATAGGAATAAGTGGACATCTGTCTGCTAAGCATATATCTCTATAACGAAAGCGCTACGATTTGTCGGCGCCGTTGTCACTCAACAAAAGTAGTCGAATTTAATATATAAAAAGAAGCATTTATATGTGTATGTATATATAATAAGTGATACATAAATACTGGGGGGACTACATAACATTGCTATTTCAACTTAAACGATGGTCATTGCCAAGAATTTTTCCGTGTTTTGATCTTTTGCACAGTGCGACAAAAATTTGTTTCTTTTGTCAGCCAAAGTATATACACGATATAGTATAGAGAAGACTCGATGTGTGTATGTATCTGGCGATCTTTTGACAACTCATATGGCGACAAATTAAAGCACAAGCAAATAAAAATGAAAACTGCTTTTATACCCTGCACAGAGAGCATTAACACATTGTCGCCAAATCTGTGACAGCCTCATAAAGATGATGTCTCTATCTGTGATGTGCAGTTTAACGAGCTGAAACTATATAGCCATTTAAGTTTTATCTATTAACAATTGTTTGCATCGCATTCATAATATTTATTGACAAATCATATGAAACAACTTTAAGAGGTCTATCAAACACCCCTTTAACTTAAAGATATTAATTTTTTTTATCAAATAAAGGGTATTAACAAAATTTGTTCTTGCTCAACTTATTCATATTATTCTGTTGTTTGTGTTTCGGTTTTGGTTTGTACCATGTCGACATTTATGTCATTTGATTTTAATGATTTTTAATCATATTGTTTTATTTTTTGCTGCGACTTTTGAAGAAAATAGCAACAAATTGTCACACAATTTTCATATAAATGAAAATACAAATTTTCTGTGACATTTTTCCACGCTTGTTATTGTTATTCTTTCTCGTTTTTGCTGCTGATTTTTTTTTAGCGCATAAATAATGTTCAGGCATTTGTCGCACGAGATATTTGCAATATAATAATAATAATGCTCTTGGGAATTAAAAAAATGAGAAATTTCTCTTTATTTATTTTTTCCTTTTGTTTTAATCTTTTTTTCTCGAAGCATTCCACAAATACCTTTTGTTTGGCAGTGCCAACTTTGGGTCTCAGCTAATTGGGGGGATTTAGTGCTACTTACAGGAGTAATGTGAGGGAAGGGGGGGGGGGTGAGGTGGCGTCAAGTGTACTTACCACTACAAAGCGTAGAGCTCCCAATTCATGCGATACATCGGCCATATTGCTTGTAGGATTTGTTTGTTGCTGCTGCTGCCTTGGTAAGTTAAGAAAAGAAGCGATTGCCGGAATAGACTCAGTCTCGCTCGCTCTCTATTGTATGAACTCCAGCTGCTGATGCGACTTCAAAATGTAAATGTAAACATAAAGGCCAATTAAACTTTGCGAAACGTTACTTTTGCGAAACAAACAAAAAACAAGCCACAGTAAACAACTAAACGGAAAAGAAACGCCACAAGAAACAACAACCACAACCATAATAACAATGAAAATTTGTTTCGTTTGAGCGCCCATTGTGTTTTGCCCTCGCATTGCTACACAACATCATTTTTTTATATCGTTTTTTTTTTAACATTTCTTTTGTGACCCAGAGTATGAAACCTAACAAAAAAAAATAAAAATAAAATAAAAAATAGAAGCAAGTGGAAGAAGAAACAGAGCGGCCCCAAAAGAAGTAAGCAAAACAAAATCAAATTACTTCGGGGCAAAAGAAGTAGCGGCAGCAATAAAAAAAATAAAAAAAAAGTCACACACACGCTCACACATACACTCATACACCAGCACGTAGCAGCTGGCTTGAACTCTTAACTCTTCAGAAGCCACGCATGCGCAATGATCTAGACCCCACAGTGGCAACGTCTCAGAATTGAACCGGAATTTTCTATGCCAGCCGTTAGTTCATTTTTTCCCACTGCATACTCATTTCCATTTTCATTTCGCCCAATCCCGTTTTCATTTTCATGACACCACTTTCTTAGCCTTGCCTATCTTGCCAACTTTGTCAAATTGTCTATCGATATATTTTTGAAGTCTGCATGCTTAATGGTTGGCAACTCAAAATGGCCGCCATCCTGACGGAAGGCAAATGGCAAAACAAAAAAAATAATGCACTCACTTTTTGGCTGATTTTTGTGATCGTTTTCAGTTTGGTTCAATTCTTAAAATTTTTGTTTTTTTGTTGAGATTTTATTTATGGAATTCCTTTGGCTTACACTACGTATTCTCACTTCAATGCAAATGCACTTTGACTCGGGTATATATGTATATGTATGTTATATTTATATATTTCGAACAGTTTTCAACACTTTTCTTTATAGCGAAACCGACAAAAAAAATTCAAAATAACTTATCAGCCGAGGAAATTAAAATTTGTTGTTCAAAAAAATGTTTTTCTTTTGTATATTCTTGTATTTGCTGCGAGTGTGTGTTATTTTGTTGTATGCCGTTTGGTTGCTGGGACCAAAAGTGAGCGCTGAAAGCGAGCGCGCTTTCTTTTTATAGCTGCGCACGGAGCACAACCACAACCACAATCACACACACACACGTACACACACTAAAAGAAATACACACACACACACACAAGCATACTGATGTGAAGAGACTCTCACGGCGGGCAGCTTGTAAAAAGCAAGTCGAAAAAGTTTCCACAGCTGCTCTCAACATTTTCTTTTAATTTTAGACAGTTTTCTGGCTCTGCTGCGCTCATCTTGAACAACAACAACAACAACAACAACAACACGACAACGCTGCAATGATAACGCACACGATTTTAATCAATTGTTTAGAATACCAAATCATTAAATTTAACTGCAAGAATTTTCAGCTCGTCAAAAAGGGCCATAAACTTGAACTTAGTGCTTAGCATTATAATAATTATAATCGATCAGATTGAACAGATCAGTCTGTAGTCTTGATTTATCCATATTTCTCTGTCCGACTCTCTGAATTTTAATGTAGGGTACATTATCAATTTTGAATCCATCTTCATGAAACTTGGTAGATCTTTTGACTGTATAGAAATTAGACAGTTGGTTTTTCATTCAAATGCATTCTATATTCCCCTGGTATTTAACGCCACTTAAGAGCTTTTATTTAATTCGAAAAAGAAAACACCTGGCGCATTACTTAATGGAAAGAAAAAATGCAATTTTTATGACTTGTTTCGCTGAGTGCATTGCTGAAAGACCATTCTCGAGAACGAAACCATCGGTAGAGGCATTTAACGAACTGTTGCGCTTCGGTGCGCTTGGGGTTAAGGTTGGGGTTAGGCTGGCCATTATCGTATAACCACAATCCAATCAGCAAACAGTCTAACAGTAACAGAATGAGAAGAAAATGAATAAGTCAAAGACAATGATGGTTGGCTGCTTTGTGGTTGCTAAGCAAACATTCGCACTTTTATACGAATAACAAATTCAAATTCAAATTCAAATACTTTGGCTGACATTGCAGTCTGTCGTTTTGCAGTTGGGAAAAACCGGAAGTGACAGTGCCGTGTGCGGCGACAGCATCTGCCCCTTTTGATTATCTGATCAGCCTGGCAGACGAAAGATAATCAAAAATAGACTGTGTCATCTAACGGGCAAGTGATCGCTTGGTCTCGGACTCGGACTCCGTCTACTACGTCTATATCGAAGTCTACGTCGACATCAACAATCAAGTGCCCAACCCCCTTGTCTTCTTTATCGTCCCAAAGGCTGCTGTGAGTTGAACGCGTGACACGCCCAGTACAAATACCAGATCATCAATCAATATTTTCACGATATATATGTAATATATTTAAGTGCTGACAGTCGCAAAATAAAAACTATTAATAATTATCAAAATTTGTTTAAAGTATTTGAATTTCAAAGTTATTTGTTTGAATGATTTTATGAAAATGCTGTCAAAATATTTATTATTGTCCATATAAAGTGTCTTTTAGTATTTTTTTAGTATTAGTTTCAGTATTATTTTTAGTATTATTTTATTTAGTTTTAGAAATCGATTTTTATTTGTAAATAATAATCAATTTTTTTTTTATTAAAGTGAAATACTTTATTTTTTTATAATCTTGTTAAATAATTTGCAAATCGTGCTCGTGTCGTGTCACGCGTCATTCTCCAAGTGGGAGAGGAGTACTCGTACATGCACAGACTCGTAGACAGACGTAATCATGTTGGATGCCATTCAAAAATGCGAACGTCTTTAGCTATTTGAGAATGAAACGCAGCTCGTATCGATCCAAAGCAATGGCACTACTTGATCTGGTACTATTCAAGTACTATATGCTATATACATATATATACATATATGTATATATGTATAGAGATGCGTTAAGTGCGCGTGCCCAGCTGCCTTGGCTTGTCAAATTGTCAAATTGAATAAAAATATGAACAAGTCTCGAGAGATGCAATTATATGAGTTTATTTCGTTAATTAAACAAATTCGGAATGCATTGTTGCTGCTGCTTTGGCTGACAGCCACAAGTGCATGGCGATGTTGGGCAATTGCTCATTACGAGCCAGGTAAATACACTGCTTATATACAATTAATACATATGTATATACTCGATTCTATATGGGAGGCATATATACAATAAATAAAATCAACTCATGAATGAAAATGCGTTCGCCTGAGCGATTTCCTGTTGCACATTTAACAATTTTATTTTCTTTCCTTTTCTGCTTGTTATTGTTTTATTTGATTTGATTTTATTTATTCTTTTTGAATGTGCCGCAAATTGTTAAGCATAAATTTATGTGTTGAAAGGTTTAGCAGCACAATGCTTACTTTATGTTTGGCCCACAGCCATTCGATTCGACTATTCACATACTGTCATCTATTGTAATTACAGGCTTAACTGAAAGTGCAATTTGTCTTCTATCTGCCAGCCAAATAAAAATGCATATCTATGTTGTATGTGATGCTAAGATTCATCGAATAAAAGTACCTTTTGTGATTCAAATAATCTATGTTTTGTGCTTATTTTATCACATCAAGGTAGAAGGCAAAATGCTTTGAAAACAATTATAAATCATCGAACGTGAAACTAGAGAAAATTGTGTAATTAACTTACTAGGCTCTTAACAAAACATAATAATAATGTAAGCTTTTAATACACTTAAAAATGCCAGCATAACCAAAGAATACCCAAAATCTATTCTGCCATTTTTGTGCAACTTATTCAGCTGTTTTGGTTGGAATCCAATGCTTTTTGCGGGCAATAAATGTATTTGGGTTTTTCGAGATTATTATCTAAAAATATGTAGTGTAGGATACGAATATATAGTATAGTGAGTGGCCACAGTATGATGGCATTATGCATATGAAGGTACAAGCTGAATAATGAGTGTGTAAATACGAATATGAGTACAAGTATGACACATGCGATGGTTTCAATTGTTTCAAAATAGCAACAAAAACGTCAAAAACAAGCAAATGGCGTTGCATGAGGGGGCGTTAACAAGACGGGGTGTCCCGGGGTACATGCCACATGACTCATGGATGGTGCTCGGTTGTGCTCAAGAAAATCGAGGAAAAAATCAAAAGGAAATGTAGTAAAAATGGCCAGCCTTCAATCAAATGATTGACAGCAACCAACATCAAAATGTATAATGCAAATCATGCCATATATGGTTAGGGATTCGGCACCATGTCGTATGCGCAATGCATGAAATTGCGCATACGCAGCGTGTGTTGAATCATTGCGCTGCTATGCTTATTATTATTATTATTACTATGTTATTATGCATTGGGGCGCAGAAAATTGTGCTATTTATAGGGAGATGTGTGTAGGGTGTAGGCAAAAGTGGGCAAAAGTGTTGAGAGCACTCGCGCCAAATGACGCATAATGCGCTGCGCCAAAGCGAAATTGTTATTATTATTATTATTATAAAAATTGTTTCGTTTTTCATTTTTGTCGATGATGATTATGATGTATTCAGACTCAGTGGATACAGCACGTCTTGTGCCTGATGGCCCCTGATGATTGCCGGCCATGTGCAGCAGATAGATCCCCTCAATACGCTCGATAATCAAATTGTGCATTTGCTAACCTCCTTTCCCCCACTTTCTTTCTGCTCTGTGCTCTGTGCTCTCTCCTCTCCGCCTTCTTCTTTCTCTGCCTGTTTTTGCATGTCTGATCTACGGCAAAACCGATCGAGTTCGAAATTCCATGCGCCTGACTGGCAGCCCGCATTGAACTCGATGCCCTCTCGTAGAAATCAAAATATGTATAAAACATGTTGAGAACTGAGTGTGCTTAACTTTGAGATACCTGCTATGCATTAGTAAAGAATATTTCGAATATTTATTATATATTTATTGCTATTGAATTGCATTGAATTGTTATCTGAAATCAATCTATAATTTCTGCTTCTTATATTTTCAATTAAGTTCATGATTTGCAGCTAACAAATACAGTGTGACCAAAGCAAACATATGCGAGACATGCCATGCGAATTTGGTCAATTCTCTAAGGCAAAAGCAGTCGTGGCAGAATTCTAAAACAAGCAGCAATATTATACTCAAATTTCCAACAGAAGATCAGACAAACATTATGGGATCGATGCTTCTGCCTGACTGCATTATAATATCATAGTTCCCTTTGCACAACTAAAGCCGGGTATTCGGTAAATATACGAAATGAAAAATGAAAATGTACAAAATTGGAAATGCCAATGAAATTCCAACGCACAGCCACATAGCATGTTCTATACATATCCGACAGTGAAAAATCGCCAAGTCTTGTAAGACATGTGTAAATATTTACGTTTCAATTGCTTTTGCTCTCTCTTTGCTCGCTGCCCGATGAAATGACGTCGACGACCGACGCAAGAATTTTGGAATTTGGCATGCTTGAAGGACGCCTACATGTTGTTGTTGCTGTTGTTGTTATTTTTGTTATTTTGTGGCATTGTTACGTACGTAGCGATCCGCGAGCGAGTGGGCGAATTGTGGATTTTAATGAAATTTTTATAATCTATACCCGGACAAGCAGTGCAATAAGGGGTGGATTAGCAAGCTGTCCGAATAGTTAAGGAGTCGACTAGACTTTTACTAAATTTAAAAATTAAAATTAAGATCAGATATTGATTAGATGTGGATATGTTTTTTTATTAACATATGTGCTAAACATCCTGAAAATTTCATTGAAATCTGAGCCAGTTACAGTAGAGTTATTTAATCTCTTCTACAACGATACAATCTTGTTTAGTGCAGCTATTCATTCATTATTTGCAGACTATAGAGATGACTTATAAATACCTAATACTTGCTAAAAACTATTTCTAGTTGTTCCTACAAGGCATCTTTCAGTCGCACCTGTTTAATTAGCTCACAAATTTGTATATGAATCAGCTGGCATGCATTTGGTCTCATAACAAGTAGAGACATTTCAGTTCCAGCTGTGTAAGTCAATGTTCTGAACGTACGCAATTTAAACACATAATCTTTTAAGAAAACAATTATTTAAAAAAAAAAACAGTTCATCTAAATAAAAATCATTTCGCCAATCACTATGAGTTGTGGGTTTTTATGTGGGATACATTGAATCATTTCATGACATAAGCAGATTAACATTTTATTTATTGATGCTACTTAAAAATCATTTAATACATATTATTTAAATTTTCTTTTTCAAATTTCACATTTGTGGTTTTTGTTGAAAATTATATAAGATTTGACAAAGTGTTGTTTTAGTTACTAAAATAGACAACTTTGAAAATGATCTATTATTGAGAAAGACAAACAATTATGACGTTTCACCTTTGGCGTCATCAATTTGTTTAGAAACTGTTACGTCACTTGCTTGGGGGAGTCTTTTTAGTGTAAACAATGTGATTTGTTTTTCATCCAAATAAAAGTGGAAATAATTATAATTATTTCACCCACTCATTTGCTTTGCAGTCTTCTGTTCTTTTGTAATTACTGGAATAAAAAAGAAGAACAGATTTTGATGGCAGGAAATAAATAATGATGTATTTCTTACTTTTGGCGTCATTCATTGTTGTTGCTGTTTCTCGTCTGTTTATTTGTTATGTTTGTACACTGAAAACATGGCAAAAAAACAACTGTAAAAAATATGGTTTTGATTTAATTGAAATTAAAATTTATGAAATGAAATCAACAAATTGCGTCTTACAAATATGTATATATATATATATTGCCTTTATGTCTTAAATATTCTTCAGTTTTTTATCTGTTTGTGTAATAAAACTGCCTAAGAATATTTTGGAAATGAATGCAAGTAATTAAGCTATCAAAGTTATCTTACTTATGATTCCTTTTTACATACAAAGACTCCTTCTTGCCGGTCCGTGTCATTTAAGCACATTTGCGGCTGTCTGCTATTAAATAAATAAATGAATAACTAAATGCATTAGTAAATAAATAAATAAACCTGCTGGATATTATTCTAGTATTACTATGCCATCTAACCGCACTCCTCGAAGGCAGCCGGCAATGTCATTTCATTTTCATAAATAAGGCTTGGTTGAGTTATCGTTTGGTTTTTGAAATGAATCCTTTTGTTATTTATCTGGCCAAGGGCAGCCGTTGCTGGCATTTGATTTCTATTTAATAGACTTGCTTGTTTATTATTATTAGTGCCAATTGTAGCGAGTGGTCGATTTTTGTTAACACCGTCCATTGCAGCAAGTGCTTGCACTTTAGTTCTATTAGGTTTTATTGGCTGTTTCTTTCCACCAATCGCAGCCGGCGGTTGCAGTAGATTATTGTTAACAATTATTGAAGCTTTCTTTGCAGCAATTGTTGGCTGTTTTTTGGGCGCAGTGGTAGGTAATGGTAGCATTGCATTTTTATTTATATTTATATTCCCAGCAACGCCATTGCCTGGTGGCATTCCACGATTATTCATTGTCATTGGTGGCCATTCAGGAGCTGCATTTTCCTGTTCATAAGCAGAGCTTAGCTTCCTCTTGCGGCCATAAGCAGCTGGTGGTTTCCTATTCATGCTCATTGGTTCCACATTGCCTGTCTGCATTGCAAATTGAGCTATAGTTTCTTTTTTCTTGTATGGTTTTCGTGGTTGTCGCGTTTTCTTAGCAATTATTGATCCCTTTTGATCGTCAATGACAGACATGGGTTGCACATTTCTATTCATGGCAGTTGATCCCCTTTTAGGAGCTGGCTTAAATGGAACTTCGCACATAGACCTTATCATCTCTTCCAGTTGCAGGCTGCTGGCTGGTTGTCGTCGATTTTGATCCACCATGGCAGGCATTGATTGCAGATTTCGATTGGGGATCATTGGTGCACTTTTAGGAGCCACATCAACTGGTTTAATTGCATATCCCGATACAGGCCTTATCTTCATTTTATTAAAATTTATTGTTGCTTTTTTCTCATCCATAATAGGCATTGATTGCAGACTTCGATTCGTGTTGATTGGTTTTGCCTTAGGCGGCACTTCAGCTGGCCTAATTGGTTTGATTATTTCGCACATAGAAGATCTTAACTTATCTTTCAGGCTACTTGGTGTTTGCAATCGATTTTTAGTCAAAATTGCCGATCCTTTTTGCTCGTCCACGACGACAGGCGTTGGCAGTAGAGATCTATGCATGTTCATTGGTTCCCTTTTAGCAGCCAAGTTGATTGGTTGGGTTGGAAATTTACCCGTTGGCCATATCTTCTGTCTCAGTTCAAGAGTAGTCGGTGGTCGCCATAGTATTAGTTGATTCTGTTCATTTATGGCCCGCCTTTCTACCGGATCTATATTCACGAAATATGGTTGCCTTATGAAAGCCACGTCAGCAGCTTTAATTGGAAACTCGGGCAACGGGCTGATCATCCTTCTCAGTGGAAGGGCAGTGATTGATTGGCGTCCATTTGTATTCAAAATTGTTGAGCCTTCGTCCTCGCCCATTAGAGATCCATTCATGATCATTGGTGCTCTTTTAGTAGCCACATCAGCTGGCCTAATTGGACTCACTATTTCGTGCATAGACCTTAACTTGTCGTTCAGTTGAAGTCGATTATTATTAAACATTATTGCTTCTTTTTGCTCGTCCATGAGAGGCATTGATTGTAGAGATCTGTTCATGAGCATTGGCTCCCTTTTAGTAGCTATGCCGGGTGGCTGAATTGGAATTGGAATTGGAATTTTGCCCACAGGCCTGTTGTTCTTTTTCCCTTCAAGAGTGGTCAGTGGTCCACGTCGTATTGGTCCGTTTATCTTATCCATTGCAGTTGGCCCCAATTTTCTTAACCTTACGACCTTTTCCTCTTATTCATAACACAAATCAATAAAATCACAAATGACAAATACTATTTGTGCTTAATCAACAAGCCAAGCACAAAGTCAGAGCACACTTATTATTGTCATGTCATTTGTTTGAACAATTTCAAATTTCAGTTCAAAGCAAAGAGCTCTTCAATATCGATTGTTGATATATCGATATCATGTCATCGAAAACACTTTAAGTAAACACATTCTGGATTGATTGATATTGATAAAATGGCAGCATCAGCTTCAACTTGATCTTGAATTTGAGCTGACGTTGACCTTGACCTTTGATAACAAACATACATGCTGATAACAGCGCCTTTTCTGGCTGCCAAGTGCAATGTGGACCCAGTACATCTTTGGTCTTGCTGACGACCATGTCGTTTTCTGCCTCTCTACTTTTTGCCGGCGCCTGCTTCGTCATCGCACTAGTTGCTTACAGCTGGTTACCGTTGCTTCAATTGCTACGTCGGCGTCGACGCGTCCAGGAATTGGCTGCCTTTTATTCGGGCCCTAAGACGTTGCCGCTGCTGGGCAATGCGAATCTTTTCATGGGCCTGGAACCGGCTGAGGTGTGCACGATCATTGCAGATCTGGCTGCCGTGCATGGCGACACCTATGGCCTCTGGCTGGGACCCACATTTAGCATACTGATGTTCAATCCACGCGACGTGGAGGTGCTGCTCAGCAGCACCCAACTGATAGACAAGGCCATCGAGTACAATTTCCTTATGCGCTGGCTCAACGAGGGTCTCCTCGTCAGCCGCGGTCGCAAGTGGCATCAGCGTCGCAAGATCATTACGCCCGCCTTTCACTTTCGCATCCTGGAGCAGTACGTGGAGATCTTTGACAGGCAGACACGTAAGCTGGTCGAGTATCTGCAAACGGCACGTGGCGACAATGGCGACCAGCTGGTCGAGTTGGGACATGCGGCGCATCTGTGCACCCTGGACATCATCTGCGGTGAGTGAAGAAGCTGATTCTTTTATGTATTCGTATTCGTATTCGAATTCGTATTAAATTAGTGTTGGTTCATTTCTCCAACAGATCCTTCTGCCTCCTAACTCTCCATTCATTTTTCTAATCCTTCGAATCCTTTAGACTAACCATAAGTGCTATATAGCATATAAATATGTGTCTTGGCTACTTCTACCACTGTGCAATACTTCCATGTAGTCCACTTGCCCACTCCTCTTGGTCTCCCTAAGGCATAAGCAGCTATAGGTATAGGAGATGCTACGATGTCCCATTTGGATTTATTTTGATTTTAAAATCTAGTTTCGAGTCTTTATTTCAATAGTCAAATCCTTTTGCCTAGGCCAGTTAACCTTGAGAAAATTAATTATGGTTGCACACTCTCAAGGGAATCCTTAGTTGTTGGAGGAGCAAATGCCACCCCCACTTACATTTTAGGCAGCCAACCCTTGTGCCATCCTTTCGTCTAGCTCAATCAACTGTCGCCCTGAACTACATCCCCAACCAAGTTCATCGATAACGCGTCACCCATCATCGATGAGCCAAAGTACAAGTGCTAGATTATGCCGGCTGCATTCGATGCGATTAGATATGTGTCCAACTCACAATACACATGTTTACGGCATGGCCGGATAAGCAGCGACCAGCTGAGATTAGATTTGCGCTCATAAACCGATTACAATGCTGCGAGTCGGCCAAGAGCAGTCTCCGGGCTTGTTTTCTTGGTTTTCAATTGTATTTCTGGTCGCAATGTTTCTGGTTGTGGGTCTTTTGCTGGGCAGCGCCCTCTTTGTGGCTTTGCTCATCTATCAGTTTAAGTTCAAGCATCTCATTGAGGTAACTCGAAACATTCCCAGTCCGCCAACTTTGCCACTGGTCGGACATGCTCATCACATTGTGGGCAAGGAGCCGCATGAGCTCATTGAACTTATATTGAGTTTTATGGAAGAGTATGGCAAGGATGGCACCATTAAAGTCTGGCTGGGACCAGAGCTCAACATGCTGATGGCCAATCCCAAGGATGTGGAGGTTGTGCTGGGCACATTGCGCTTCAACGACAAGGCCGGCGAGTACAAGGCCCTAGAGCCGTGGCTCAAGGAGGGTCTTCTTGTCAGTCGTGGTCGCAAGTGGCATAAGAGGCGCAAGATCATTACGCCCGCTTTCCACTTTAAGATCCTCGATCAGTTCGTTGACATCTTTGAGCGTGAGTCACGTGTGCTGCTCAAGAATCTTGAGAATGAGCGACGACAGCAGGGCGCGACCGGTTTCAATCTTTACGATTGGATTAATCTCTGCACCATGGACACCATTGGCGGTAGGTGGCGGGGTTCATAAAACATAATCTTTAGATTGATTTTAAATTTGATTCACATTAAGATTAGCCTATAGAAATGTCTAAAAGTTATTGAAAGAATAGTTTAAATGAAAAGCGAGCAAGGCTGCTTCCTTAATTCCTTAATTCAGCGACTGCCTTGAAAGTAAAGTAAACTTTCCTCACCGGTTCGCCATAGTTAGAAACGACTGTAAATAACGTAATAATTCGCACGTTTTATCTCAAGAATTTGATTTTATTTATACGACTGTAATCTATTGTTGATTGTTAACCTTAGAAACCGCTATGGGCGTCTCGATTAATGCACAAACAAATGTGGATTCGGAGTACGTGAGGGCGGTCAAGACCATATCGATGGTGCTGCACAAGCGCATGTTCAACATCTTCTATCGCTTTGAGTGGACCTACAGGTTGACCCCTCTCGCTCTGGCCGAGAAGCGTGCCCTCAATGTGCTGCACAACTTCACGGAGAATATCATTGTGCAGCGACGTGAAGAGCTGCTCCGTGCTGGACAGCAGGCACAGAAGGCACAGAGCGAGGATGATGTGGCAGTGGGTGCCAAACGTAAAATGGCTTTTCTCGATATACTCTTGCAATCGAATATCGATGACAAGCCATTGACCAATCTCGATATACGCGAGGAGGTTGATACGTTCATGTTTGAGGGACACGACACCACATCATCGGCCCTGATGTTCTTCTTCTACAACATTGCCACGCATCCAGAGTGCCAGCGCAAGTGTGTGGATGAGATTGTGTCGGTGCTGGGCAAGAACAAGGAGTCCCCGGTCACCTATGAGTTGCTCAACAAGCTGCACTACATCGATCTGTGCATCAAGGAGACGCTGCGCATGTTTCCTTCAGTGCCACTGCTTGGTCGCAAGGTACTCGAGGAATGTGAGATAAGTGAGTTGAAAACAAGTTCATTTTGCTTTAGCAAATCTTATTGGAATTCTTTTGCAGATGGCAAGATCATTCCAGCCGGCACCAACATTGGCATCTCTCCGCTCTTTTTGGGACGTTGCGAGGAGCTTTTCAGTGAGCCAATGAGCTTCAAGCCGGAACGTTTTGATGTCGTCACCAGCGCCGAGAAGCTTAATCCCTATGCCTACATCCCCTTCTCGGCCGGTCCACGTAATTGCATTGGACAAAAGTTTGCCGTACTCGAGATCAAGGCTATCGTTGCCAATGTGCTGCGTCATTACGAGATTGACTTTGTGGGCGACGCCTCGGAGCCGCCAATTCTCATTGCTGAACTCATATTGCGCACCAAGGATCCGCTCATGTTTAAGTTAAAGGAGCGTGCGCTGTGATTCCTGCTGTGTTCATATAGTCGCCAACAAACTAGCCTAATTCACAAATGAAATATATTTAAATAGTCTCAGAGAGAGAGAGAGAGAGGGAGAGCTTTTCTTTATTCACTTTAAAAAAGTGCTAAAAACTAAAACTTGAAATTTACAAAATGCTCAAAAATCTCCATGTAACAACATATAGAATGTGTGGTTCACAGCAGATCCATCTACCATCAATCGGAAGATTCAGTCTTTGACACCTGATCATGTATAGCAAAACAGAGTTTCTCCAGATGTGATGCATCCATTTCACGTATTATGTGCAATGCAGAGTTAAGCAAGTTAATGTTTCGTCTCTTATCGTAATGAATGCTCGGCATAGACGTTGATGCCTTGGCCTTGGCATTGCCATTGGTCTGACGCTTACGGGCAATGGCATCTAAAGCTTCCTGGCGTACCTGGGCTGCAATGGTGGCGGCTGCGGCTGCTGCTGCAACATTGGCAGCTCGGACATTTTGTCTTATGTGAAGACGTTGCTGCCAATCCTCGTTTGGATTATACAAAGAACTTTGAGCACATGACTTGTTGGCCAACTTTTGTGGCAGGGGAGTGTCTGTGTGAGGCTTTGAAAGGGGCATTTGTTTGGCAGCTTCTTGAAGCCTTTTTGGTGCCAGCTCCGTTATTTTGGGTGTGATTGGAGTTTCTTTTTTTCGAACTGTGGACGCCTTCAGCTTCTCATTGGGCGGATCTAGTAACTTCTTTGGAAATTCAATTTGTTGAAAAGACGGCACCTTTAAATTGTTCATCTGTGGTATCAGAGGCATATCATCATCCTCTTCTCTTAGTACACTTAGGGCCAAGGCACGTACTGACCGACTTTTGGGGTCAAATAATGAATTGGTTTTTAACACTGTAGAAGTGGTGCCAATTAGGTCGGAAGTTGCATGTTCCAAAATAACGTTTTGCTTGCATTTGGTAGCGCGTTGGACACTGTGATATGGCGATATCGGTTTTTTTTGGTTCTCCATATAATAAAAGATTACTCGGAATTCTTTAAATATTATTCTTTAAAATTTTATTTTGAAGTAAATTTCAAAGCTTATTTAAATCCCTAAGTAAAAAACATATGTACATATATGTTCTCTACTCTCTCTCTCTCTCTAGTGATTTGAATTCGTGCCGAACATTTTAGCGTTGCCAAACATCGGAAAATCGATTGCAAGCTGGCAACCCCATAAAAAGAAATGGCCGCCGACACATTTGATTTTACGAAAACGCAGAGGACACACGCCCTCAATATTTTTGTTGATTTATAATCCAGGAAAGCATAAGTTGTCAAGTAAAATGTTAGAGGAAACCGACAATGCGTACTATGATTCTGAAAAGGAATTAAATAATAACATCGACATTTCCGAGGAAATAAGAAAATTGATGCAACAATTTGCAGACCAAAGTTATAAAATGATGGTAAGCATTGGCACAGTTAATATATTAATACATAAATGTGTATGTACATATGTATATACGTATATACATACATATGCATCTTATTAGCAAACGCAAAATGAGTATGCACGCAGCGTACAGGATGCCGACCATAACACATCCGAACACATTCTCAAGGAGAAAATGCGTCTGCTATGCGAGTTAAACAAACCACAACTTAAACCAATATTGGGAACAGTTCAGCATATCGAAAAGATCCATAGAGAGATAATGCAGCAATTTAGCAATTTGTACAACTCTGAGGCCGACTACATACAAACTTACAGCCGGCACTGCGAGGAGGCAATCAAGGCCAAAAAGGCACTCGGAGCAATGGCTGAATTTGATGAATTCACCGAAATGGTAAGTGTGTACTTAATGCGTAAGATATAGGTAAATTGAAATTAAATTTTATTTTGCAAGCCTTATGCGACTTTGGAAGATTGTATTGCTCAATTGGAAAACCGTCAGCAAGAAGCCAAAGCAAATTGCGAGGAGAAGCGCGCCAAGCGTAAGTTCGATCAAAAGGAATACGAAACAAAGTACAATTCGATCATGAAGGAAACAGAGTCTTTTGTAAAACTTAACTTCGATGCACTGTAAGTTAAGCGTGCATATAATATAATATGTTATGTCATACTTACATGCGCACGTATTTATCATTTCAGTGAGATATTTGAGCAGTTGAAATTTGAATTGGAAAGCAATCGTCGTGCCTTGAAGCAGCAGAACAAATTTTATTGATTTATATTTTTAAATTTTTTATTATATCTATATTTTTAACAAATGTATCAATGAAGTATATACATATGTATCATTTGAGTTCGTTTATAAACTGATAAAACACATACATTTTACTTTTCTACTCGAATTCAGTCTATATTTGTTAGTTAAGTCTTTATACAATAAGGAGAACGAATTTATGCGCGCCTACTTTGCGTACGTAGAGCACTTGAAACCCAAAAAGAGAACTGCCAGAAGAGTGACATTCTGTGAAGTACCCGAATTGGTAAATGTATAATTTATTGTAACGATATGTTAACTATAATTATTTGCATTTTAGTTCAGTCGTAAGGTATTATTGGAATATATAAAACTAGACCTGTTATTTAAATTTAAACTTGAATTCTTTTGTTAATCAGGTAATACCTGATCTGGCAACGCTGGCTTGCCACATCGCCCAAAAACGTCGATTACACAAAAATCAGCTGTGCATTTGTTATCGAAAGAATACGGCTGGAAAGGAAATGCTATTTTGATTGTTGGGCTATTAGCTTTAATTGTGAAATTAATTAAGTTTATTGAGCGTGAACGAGAAGGGTGGCCTTTTGCACATGGACGAATCCTCGAGGCAACACATTGACGACTGTTTCCTGCGCACGCCCAACGATGCACGGACAACGTGAGTACAGACAATGCCTAACCGTAGCGGACTAATTAAATGCTATTCAAATCTGCAGTAATGTGCCGGCAGTGCCGAAATCAGTTCAGGAAAATGCATCACGCAAAACGGAGTTGCACGTGCTGCGTCTCAGCGATGAGTCACAGCAGTTAACCATGGACACGTTGCGCGCAATCCATGGCCCCGACTTTAAGCTGGACGACATTAGCAAATACAAGGATAGAGGACGTGGTGGTGGTGGCATAAAACACGCCTATTGGGAGGATCGCGGCACGCTTCAAGTGCAAAGTGTGCAGGGCGTCAGTTCGATCAATAGCAGTTCTGCCGATGACGATCGATTGCGTCGCTATGCGCTGCTCAAGCTGGAAAACTATGGTTTCCATCCTGCGCACTGCATTGAAGCCTATGATCATTGTGAACACGACACTGAGGCTGCGCTCCTGCTACTATATAGACGCTACATGCGTGTGCCGACGGACGAGACTCTGGCGCTGGAGCCGCCCACTGATGCCGAGCTGTTGGATATGCGAGCCGACGAGAAGGAGGCATTGGAATCCATTTATGATCGTGCATACGAGGAGCGAGAGCGAAACAGCGTTTGGAATCTAAGGTTCAAGATCGAGCATCTGCTGGCCCACAGTCCCTCCGAGGTGCGCAAAGCACGTGAAGCAGTGCTCGCGACGGCAGCAGCTGAGCGTCAGGCGGCCCTGGATAAGAAGAAGAAAGCGCCGCAACGCTGTCGCAATTTCGATCGTGATGGCACCTGCAAATATGGACCCAAATGCCGCTTTGCGCATGTGCCGCCCCAACCTGATGCGTTGTCGACACCTGAGCGCAAGCGCCTGGATAATCTGGACGAGAATGAGAACGAGCTGTGGTTTCATGTGGAGGTACGCTTTCCACCCGGCAGTCGCTATCCCTACGAGGCACCCTTCATCTATCTAAAGACCACCTGTCACGATATTCCGCACGAGCTGCGACTGCGCTATGCCCGACATTTGTATCGCGAGGCGCGCGAGATCTGCAGAGATGGTATACCCTGTGTGTACAGCGTATGTGAGCTGCTGCAAACCGATGAGCAGCTTGCCGGTCACCTGGACACGCAACCCTTTCCTTCGCCCAAGCGTTCGCTGTTCTATGATGAGCCAGAGAACGGCCTGGATGCGGATGCCAATGGAGATGTCGAGGCCAAGCCACGACCCAGCCACTATGCACGTGGTCAGACGTCGCGCAACGATGGTGGCGCCCAGCAACGAAGTGCAGCGGAGCTGGCACGCGAGAACCGGCGCCTGGTGCAGCTTTACCAGGAGCGGCGACGCGACGAGCGTTACCATAAGGTGATTGAGGCTCGACGACAGCTGCCCGCCTTTGCCGAAATGGAGCGCATCCTAGCGCTGATTGAGAGCTCGCCGGTGGTGGTCATCTCCGGTGAGACAGGCTGCGGCAAGAGCACCCAAGTGCCGCAATTCATACTGGACAATTGGTTCTTCCAGGCACTGCAGCAACCGGCCAAGGGCAAGACGAATGACCTGCCGCACGTGGAGATCATCTGCACCCAGCCGCGTCGCTTGAGCGCAATCGGTGTGGCGGAGCGTGTGGCCGCCGAACGTTTGGATCGTATTGGCCAGCTGGTTGGCTATCAAATACGGCTGGAGAACAAGATATCCTCCAGCACAAGGCTAAGCTTTTGCACGACTGGCATACTGTTGCGACGTCTCGCATCCGATCCGCTTTTGGGCAATGTGACGCATGTCATTGTGGACGAGGTGCATGAGCGTTCCGAGGAATCCGATTTCCTGTTGCTTATACTCAAGAATATACTGCGTGAACGCAAGGATCTCAAGGTGATACTCATGTCGGCCACTCTAAATGCCGCACTCTTCTCCAACTACTTTGGTGGCGCCCCAGTGCTGGATATACCCGGTCGCACGTTTCCCGTGCAGCAGCTCTTTCTCGAGGACATACTGGAGGCCAGTGATTTTGTGATGGAATGCGATACAAAGTTCTGTCGCAAGCTCAAGAAAAAGGAACAGGATGTGCTGCAAATGGAGCTAGAGTTTGCTGACGTCCAAGCATCCGGCGAGCCACCGGGCCAAAAGATCAAGGACGAAAAGCTCACCCTGGCCGAGACTTATCTACGCTATGCGGGTAAGTTGACCGTTGTTCAAAAAGTAAACCGTATTAATTTCATTGTTTACCCGCAGACTACAGCAAAACCACCTGTAAGAGCATCTACCTGATGGAACCCATGCTGATCAATCCCGAGCTAATCGAATCCGTGCTCAAGCACATTGTGGAGGGTGAACATGATTGGCCACGCGAGGGTAGCATACTCGTCTTTTTGCCAGGATTCCAGGAGATACAAGCGGTGCACGATGCTCTGCTCGATAGCTCCATCTTTTCGCCACGTGCTGGCAAATTTGTGCTGGTGCCGCTACACTCGGCGCTGGCAAGCGAGGATCAGGCGTTGGTCTTTAAGCGAGCACCGCCCGGCAAGCGGAAGATTGTGCTAAGCACCAACATTGCCGAAACCTCGGTTACCATCGATGATTGCGTCTTTGTCATCGACTGCGGCCTGATGAAGGAAAAGTGCTTCGACTCCAATCGCAATATGGAATCCCTTGACTTGGTTTGGGTATCGCGTGCCAATGCCAAGCAGCGCAAGGGACGCGCTGGCCGTGTCATGCCCGGCATTTGCATACATCTCTACACCAGTTTTAGGTATCATCAGCATATCTTGGCACAACCGGTGCCGGAGATACAGCGTGTGCCGCTCGAGCAGATTGTGTTACGCATCAAGACACTGCAAACGTTTGCCACACGCAACACGCTCGCCGTGCTGCTGGAGACATTGGAGGCACCCACCGAGGATAGCGTGTTGGGCGCCCTGATGCGTTTGCGTGATGTGGGCGCCTTGGATGCCAATGATCAGCTTACGCCGTTGGGTCATCATTTGGCCGCACTGCCTGTGGATGTACGCATTGGCAAACTGATGCTGTATGGCGCCATCTTTCAATGCCTGGACAGTGTGCTTACCATTGCCGCTTGCCTCAGCAACAAGTCACCTTTTGTGAGTCCCTTAAATAAACGCAACGAGGCGGACAAATGCAAGCGCAACTTTGCGTTGGGTAACAGCGATCATCTGACGGTGCTTAATGCCTATAGGGTAAATGTGATTGACAGTCTCTTAATGCAGCCTGATCATATGCATTTTTTACCTTACAGAAATGGCTGGATGTGTCCAAGCGTGGCCATTATGGCGCCAGTCGCAATTATGCCAGCGAAAACTTTTTGTCGCTCAACACTCTGGAGACAATTGCGGATTTGAAGTATCAGTATCTGGAGCTGCTCGTCTCCATTGGCTTTGTGCCCATCAATGTGCCGCGTCGTCGCAAAAACGCTAGCGACAATATACTCCAGTTGACAGGTGAGTGGAACTGCAAATGTCACCCTCGAACTTTACTCATTTTCAACTTTTTTAGGTCATGAACAGAATGTGAATGGCGAGAACAATCGACTGCTTACCTCATTGCTTTGTGCTGCCTTATATCCTAACATTGTCAAAATTATGACCCCGGAGCGCATCTACATACAGACAGCTGGCGGAGCTGTGCCCCGTGAGCCAAGTCATTTGGATTTGCGTTTCAAGACACGCGGCGATGGCTATGTGCGGATTCATCCATCGTCGGTCAACTCACAAGTCGCTGTCTTTCAAGCACCGTTTCTCGTCTACCAGGAGAAGGTGCGCACCAGCTCCATCTATATACGCGACTGCTCCATGCTGCCTCTTATCGCCTTGGTGTTGTTTGCCGGCTCCGATTTCAAAGTGGAGCTGCATGATGGCGACTTTTTGTTTCTTTTGGAAAGCGGTTGGATTATATTGAAGGCACACAATTTGGAAACGGCCGAAATGGTGCAGTGTCTGCGCACTGAGCTGATCAAGCTACTAGAGGAGAAGATACGTGATCCCTGCCTCAATCTGTTACATCATCAAAATGGCTGCAAAATCATTTCAAACATTGCCTATTTGATTAACAACAATAGCTGAAATTGACCACTTCTTCCAGTCACAATCACAGTCAGTCTTCTCATTTGCTCCACCATAGACCAATTTGATGTACGTTTATAGCCAATTAGGCATGCATAACTTAATTTGTAACTAATTAAAAAGTACAAACAAAAGCAAAGCACTACTTGATTTAACCGTGTCACGGTCTTACTTTTAAACTATTATAATATTCATTTGTTTAAAAATGATCTTGCTTATACTAGAAGCATTTACCAGAAGTAATGTGTTCTTCTAGTGTTAAGATCGTTTAATTAATAAAACAAAATAATAAACAAAACATAAGTAAAATGCTAATCATAATAGTCATCTTATTAAATTGGAAATGGTTAGAATAGTTTCAGTTTAATTGCTTCGATTTGGATATGTTATATGCTATACTCTCTTAATATACCCTGCTGGTTCTTTGTTGATCGGATAACAAACACAAATTTTATTAATAGAGGGGTTCTCAATCTAAAGCATATAAAGTGATTGTATGTGTGTTGAAGTTTATGTAAATGTAAAAATAATGTGCAAATGGACAAAGGGTATTTCGTAGTCGAGCACTCTAGACTACAGTGTTTATACTTGTTTTATTTTATTCTCTTGCTATCTATAACATGGATATTAGCTCCATAGTGCAAATGTATCCAGAGTAATTAGGACCATTAGTCCGTTTTCGCTTAGTATATTTCCTGGTCCATTCAAGCATAAGTTGTAAGATTGATGATCTTTAATATGATTGAAGTTGACATACATATACAAATGTACGTGTAATTGATTGGTGGTGAAGATAAAAACCACTTCTTACATTCATTATGCTTGTTTTTAAAAACAACTTTATAGTATAGTTGACTCTGTTTTAATATACAATTATGTACATATATAGGTGCATCGGATGCAACTGATCTTCAAAATTAAATACACTTTAAAGTACAATAATCTGTAAATAAAGCCATGGAAACTGCCACATTTAAAATTTTGTGAAATTCCCAAACCAATAATAATTCGAATTCTTACTCATGAGTATTTATGCATACATATGTATTTATTTGCATTCGATCAGTCATATTCGAATATCGATGACATGTTGATTTTTCGACTTGTCAACTTTTAGGCGCAGCTCACACATCAATATCAACTCTTTTAGCTGTTGAAGTGCAATGTTTAATTAATCAAACGAACTGTCAAAGAGAAGGTTGTAAGACATCTACACATACATCCAGAAATGCGTGCGTGTGTGTGTTGCCGACCGGCGACCATCAAATATTCCACGATCGATCTATAAATCAGGTGTGTCGCTCTGTGCGAATCGAAATCGAACCCATCAATTACAATTCATTTGAATTTATTTAAATACACTTGATTCGCGTTTTTGTTGTTCTTGTATGAAATTTGTTTTTAAATATTCGATTCAGAGTTGTGCTCCGATATCAGCACGTCGATACATCAAAGTATCAAATGCACCTAATACGATAGTAATTAATTATACTTATCAATGATAAGCGGATAAATATGTGCTTAATTCACATGAATCACAATCGCAATCACAATCGGATGTGAATTCTCAACTCTCAATTTTCAACGCTTCTGATTACCTTCTACTTCCTGCATCTCCCGCCATCTCGCCTCCTTCTTCTCTCAATCGCCCTGTCTCTCTTTTCATTTGATTCGCTTTGCTCTCTATGATATTTCGCACTTCTTTGTTGTCTTTGCTGCATCTTTTAGCACCTTGCTTCAAGTTATTTGCATGGTCTGATTTTGGCTTATCGGTTTCTCCCCTAACCCAAACTAATGCGGACTTTATGATCTCTATCTCTATTATTATTATTTTTTTTTATGGACAATTTATTTACGGCTGGAAAATATATGCACTAATTAATAAATTTACATATGTATGTACATAAATTCACTTATCTTTTTTCGAGCTTTTAATCTTAATAATCTTAGTGGCTAGCTTAAATAAAAAGTTATATAAATAAATAAAGAAATTAAAAATAATTAAAGCATTAAGTATTAATGTTGAGTAAATAAAGGTTATTTTTGTTAAGTTTTTATTTAGGCATTTTATTTTAAGTTTTGACTATTTACATTTGTAATCATTAAAGAACTTTCAACCTATGTTAATACATATCAACTGTTGATTGGAAGCATTTTAAAAACTATAAAAAAATCATTCATTTAATTTAATTTTGTTATATTTTTCTTTTTACAACATTTTTGTATCTAAACTTGAATTTTCTTAAAATAGTTAAAAATGTTTAATATTTAAATTAATTATTATATATATTTTTTGTAATAAAAATATCCCAATAAAAAAATTATACAGAACTGTATAAAATCAAATAAATTTTTTGTTTTGAGATTTCTATATATTTACATATATGTACATATATATGTATGTATATGTATATATGTATATGTATGTTAAGTATGGTAAGGTGAAGTTAAAACGTGCTTTATTTTTGGTGTAAGCAAACATTTTTTATTTTTTGGATGTACATACATATATTTATATTTAAAGTTTTGCTTTAAAATAAATACACTCATTTCTCCTAAATTTTCGTAGGGCATTAATTGCCTCCACCTGATCAAGTGCTATTGCCATGGTCGGCATCGGCGGCTGTTAGCTCCACTTTTTGCATTGTTGTTATTATTTTTGTTGTTGTTGTTGCTACTGAGGCTACCACTTAAAGCGTGAGTTTTGTGTGTGATCGCTAAGCCGACGCTAACGTCGCTGTCATCGTCGGCGTTAACGTTAACGTTAACGTTAGCAGCGACATGCCTTATCCAGTGCGAGTGCGAATGCGAATGTGAATGTGAAGGCGATGGCATCGACACTCTCGAGTGTTTTCTTATCAACACTATCTTTCGCCGCTGCTTTTGTCGTTATTGCTGCGGATGATGCGACAGTGTATGTGTGTGCTTGTGTATGTATGCATGTGTGCATGTGTGTAGCCTATCTCTGTGCTGCTCTCATCTTTAGCCTTAGGAAAAACAGAGTCAATAAATTGAAAGACGAGCAGAAAAAGAGCAAGAAACAACGGCATAAAGTAATGAGATAATATAACTGAAATCATCAGTGTCATCAGTCGCATTATTGGCAGTTGCACTGATCCAAAATGCAGTCTGACCAACACAGCGCAACACATGTCGTGCACAGTGTGTCCACACCAACAAAATCCCTGGCAAATCCTTCACATTGTTACGCATGCGCTTTATGTCAACAACAACATCATGTGACGTTCGATACGGTGGATCTTTGGATTGTACTGCATCGGTGCATACCCGTGGGTGGGTGGGTCTTAACGCTGCCGTTTAAAGTTTTGCGCCTCCGTCGTAAAGCACTAAATCCGCAGACAAAAACATATTGTGTTATTGGTATTGTTGTGGGTGTGTTTGGGTTTGGCGTCGACAGCGTCGGCATCGACGTCGGCGCCATTTGGGCAGGGGGAGGCCGGCCCGTGACGGTGCCCGCCTTAGTATAGCAGTAGTTCGAACTGAGACCCGTCGCTGGGTAAATACGGTGACAAATTTGCTGCCATGCCCGCGAATATAACAACAACAACATCAACAACAGCAGCAGTATCAACATTAACAACAATATCCAAAAAGCCTAAGAACAATACAAACCCGAAATCAATGCCTCACTTTGCACAGTGGTGCGTTGCTCCAATTAATGTCAAATATATTTGAAGATTAGTCAAACTGTAACATTTATTTTTATCTAAAAAAAAACTCAGACTTAACTTTAGTAACATTTTACAAAACAACACCACTGTTGTTAAACTGTCATAACATTCGTGATCATTATTGAAAATAAACAAATAAATAAATCAATCAAAAGATTTAATGCGGCTGTAGTGTAACTGTAGTAGAAAATTATATTTTGTTCTCATCTTATCACATGTTGGTTTTAGATTTTAAGTTGATTTTGTGACAATTGGAATTTTCTACTAAATATTACAGGTAACAAAAGGACTTTTTTATATCTATAAATATATCTATGGAATACATTTAATAATTTATGATTATTATTTCACAGGATTGAAATCTACTATGTTATTCTACTTGCGTGTGCATATTACATAAGGACTTTAATGGATAGATATTTAACGGAACTGCAACTGGGAAAGCGGAAGCGGCACATTAAACATGTGAGCAATGATCAATTTCTGGCATATCTTTGACCACAGTGCAATCGCTTTGCTGGCGTTCATTGGTAGCAAAACGTAAGTACTATATGCTTGTATTGGTTAGGAGGGGGGGCGGAGGTAAAGGAGCTGGGTTAAAATAAAATGTGCTCGCGATTTTCGTAGTTGTCTTTTGTCGATCGACTATTTTTTTTTTGTTTATTATATTTTTTTGTGGCGTGTATGTGTAGTAGTAGTTAGTAGTAGACTGTTGGCAGTAGTCAAGGGGGCGTGGGGGGTGCAAGGAAATAAGAGGGCATGGAGGGTAGGAGTGTGTGTTGGCAGCTCGGCGCTTGACACAATCCACTCACTCAAACTGAGCAAACCCCCACCAACCAAACAGTCGCGGTCGCAGAATTGAATCGGATTCACATTCGCGCACACTCAAAAGCGCGACTAGCGGTTGAAAGTCTCCGGAATGGGGTCTTGAGTTATTTCGATCGGTTCGTCTGTCATTTGGAGCTGAGCTGTAGCTCAAAGTGAGTGAATTGCGGGATTAGTAATAAAAAAAAAACAAGTAAGAACACTGCAATCACAGCGTGCTCGACTCCCAACAGACTCGCTAACAGCTTCACAAATAAATTGAATTATATGAAAAATAATTGTCATTAAATAAAGTAAATAGTTTTCATAATAAGCAGTGAAGAGGAAATCTTTTTAATTTTGTTTTTGTTTTTTAATTTAAAGGATCTCGATTCCTTCTGTCTGTAACATGCCTTGCCACCAGCTTATAATACTCGAAAACAGTCTGGTTAGCTCGCATAAAAATCTCGCACATTTTACACGTTTACCGTGAGAGTGTGAGCGTGAATGCGAGAGACAGAAAGAGAGAGGAGGAAGTAGAGGAGGTAGCGGTAGAGGCAGACGATCGGCTCGTCAAAGGAGGCGTTTGATAGTCGTCGAGTTGAGCTTCTTCCGACGGAGGCGATTTTGTGTGCAGTCATATGATGGACGTATCTCGTCGCGTATCGTAACGAACGTAGCGGGCGTTGGACGTTGAGCGTATAACCGTTACCGTTAGCGTTGGCGTTAGCGTTAACCCTTACCGTTAGCATTTGTACTGTTTACCGTTAAACGTCAACTGTTTGCCAGCTTTATTCTAATTCCAATTCGTCAACGCGAGCAGCGCAGCTGCCGCGAGCAGCACCGCCTCTTTTGCAGAGACGTGAGCTTCAAGCATTTCGATTTAAATCACACAAACACATACGCATACACATAGCGGCACACACGGCACAACAAAAGTGTCAACCCGCCGCCTGCAGCGTTTCAATTTCAATTCAATGTGCGCCGTGTAACGGTCGCGATCAACTGTTCTATGCATTGACTTTTACTTTTTTCTCGTCTCTCTTTTTGATTTACGTTTTTTTTTTCCGTTGTTCGCGCGTCGCCTTCGTCTAAACGTTACGCCTGCGTCGCCTTTCGGTACAAAAGGCAAAAAGGAAATTCGCAATCAAAAAGTGCAGTGCAAGAAACTTTGTGTTGTGTTTTGTTTTTTTTTTGTTTTCATTTCGGATTTTCGGAGTGTATGTATTACTTACTATACGTATATATTATTAAAAAAAAAAAAAAAACCCCAAAGTGAAGTCTGCCGTAAATTGTTTGCCAAAACGCAGGAAGCTGCACAAAATTGTGCTACAAATCCTGTGCATAAGGATACGGTTGAAAAAAAGCTCAAGTCTCTGTTGCAACAGTTTTCAAGTGTCCAATAAATAAATGCCGCTTTTTTCGAGTTTGCTTAAAAAAAACAAAGCGTTATTCTTTGGCAATTGTTTTCGAGTGTGATTTTTGTAAATTTCCGTCTGGCTTTCATATCATTTTGGGGTCGGCTAATGAACTGCGACCTCTTAGAGTATTACACAGATATTCCTCCCGTGTGGTCCGTGCAAATATATAGGCGAATAAAAATGCACCTATTGCCAGTGCCATTATCTTCAGTGTCTGTATGCGAGCTTGCACCTTCTGTGCTTGTGGTCACTTTGTCCAGCTTATCAGAGGATCCGCAGTTGCTCAATTTCATATAAAAATAAGTGCACAAACCTATATAGGTATCTGTATTATATTATATTTACAAATTGATTTCCACAGTACCTACGACGGTATCTAGAGGCTTTGTCAAAGGTTCCCTACAATTTGTGCTAGTTACTCGTGTAAAAGAATTTAATTAAATGATACAAATTTAATTGTATATCACAAATATGATTTATACAGATTATTTCTATACAAATATGTGTATGGAATTGTCTACTCCCTTACTACACTACTTAAGAATTTGTTGCTAAACTCTTTTCGAAATCTCTTAGTGTCCGTTAGCAACACTCGAGTCGAGTACTTAAGATTTGAGCTTAGTTCTCGGCTCCCGACTTGCATAATATATGCTTCAATTTATTTTTTAGCACGTTTTATTAATTGACGTGTTGTTGTTGTTATTTTTCTTTTATTCTCTGCGCATTTTTAGCAATCTTAACGATCTGTGCTCCAGTTTAGACAGCACGTCTGTAGAGCAACCTTACATATTAATTATATAGGGTATACAATGTTTGTATGTACATAAATGTAATCAATCTGTTGGGGTCCCTTGGCCCCTGTCTTATGCATCTACATACATACTATATACATACATACATATGTAGCACTCTGAATGAATGCAGCTAATTAGTGAAATTGTTCAATTCGATTGTTCCATTCGATTGTTGCGATCTACACAAAAACGATTGTTAAACTTGACGCCACAGCTGGCATAGGTATTTACTACAACCACTACAACTGTATCGTTGTTCGGGAAATGGTTTGGGAATCTATCAAATGAAATTTTTTGCGCGTTTTCTTTTTTGGAGCTCGTGGATGTGTCTACGTTATCGCCGTCAAGGTGGCTCTTGGCGCTTTACCATATAAGTTAGGTGCCATCAATCATGTTGCCATCTTATGTTTAGCAACAAATGTAGCTGGTCAAATGTTGCTAGCAAAATGTTGCTGCAAGCGTGCAATCCTTGGGGCACGTATTTATAAACATATTTATATAGTATGATGATATTTGGGTCGATCGCATGTTATCGACATTCACTTGTCACGGACGTTATTAATTGTCGTGTAACCAAGAGGCATGGCATCAACTCAAGAGCTGGGCCCCCCTTATCAGTCTGAGACAATACAATGCCAGAGAAAGAAGAGAGCGAGGGGATAAGGAAGTGGAAGTGGAAGTGGAAGTGTGATTGTAAGTGTGAGGCAAAGACATTGATAGATCGAAATGCAATTAATCATGCATGTGAAATAATGTGTTCCAACAATGTCAACATAATTAGCATTACCAGTCCCAAACTGAACAATTTACAAGCCATCACAGTGAATGGATGCCATTTATTACAGTAACCGTTTTGGAAGGTAGCGCTCATAGACTCATAGTCCCCATACGTCATGAGGTGGCAGCAACACCTCGTCGTTGTCGTGATTATTTACTAAACGTGTTCATTTGCAGTTGCTGCTATTTATTATTGATTATGCGACTGTTTAGCGTTCAGTATTATGTAAATATTTTTTATTCATTCACCTCTTAATACATAATATACAACGGCAACAAAAATACAATAAAAAACTAAATAAAATAAATACTTTATGTACTATATGAAAAAACAGCTAGATCTGCCGAATATGCAATACCCTTCAAGAACTATATAGCAACTGCAATTTATGTCTGGCAAAAACAAGAACTCTTAATTTCAAATCTCCACTAACCTCACTTTTGTTGCACTCAAGCGATTGCTAAAGTACAGCTCTTTGATCATTCTCTTTTAAATTATTATTTATTACGGCTATAATCATATTTTTATAAACTTAAAATATAATTCAAAATGCACTCAACTTTGTTAAATTATTGTTAAATTGCAACTAAACAAATGTTGTAAAAAATCATATAGAATTTTTACTTTCTCCCATGCAAAATATAATTTAATAATGATCTATATTATAATTCTTGACACACTCTTAATTAAATATACATATAATTAAACCACCCGTTTTATAACGATAATGTGACTGTACTTGGCGTGGGTCGCGATTGATTGAGTGATCGTTCTGATCACATTGAGATCATGTTCAGTCCTTTTGTTGCCGTCTGGCTTATCTGATGTGGATTATCTGTGGCACGTTGGTTATCAATTAGTAACCTTTATATGACTATATTAAATGTTCTGTTGTTTTTCGCACTTAACAAATTAAATATTGATCAATTTAATTTACATGATCATAGATTCGGCTGGGTCGATTGGGGCCATCATATATCCCAAAATACGACTAACAGATGAAAAAACCTCATCTTCCATGCTGTCCAAGTGATTAATTAAATTGCATATTTATAGAAAGCGGAGTAATGTGTTGCGGAAGTACTTTCATATGCAATCTATATATTATAATTGCTGGAATCGATATGATCTTATCGATCAGTTACTGTGAAATGTCCACAGGGTAGCAATAAATGGCAATAAAGAACTTTCCACTTCGTTATTCCCTGTAATGTTTTTATTATGCTAATCACAATAAAAACAGTACGATCAAGAATCGTATCAACTTTATACTTACTTTATTTTTTGGCAGAATTTTCCATTCCATAGAAAATCAGACAATCCCAAAAAAATATAAAACCCAAATCACAGCCACAAATAACGTCATTAAAATGTTTGTATTTGTTTGTTGTTGTCTCTTTTTTATTTTTAAATAAATAAAAATCTAATCAAATAGAATACAATAAATTGAAAGAGTGCCATTGAATGGAGCGTCAACAGCGCCGGCAACTTGAACGAATAGCGAGAAACGCGTCCAATAAATAGAAAAAACAATTTTTTTTCTTTTTAACAAATTACTTAGCCCAATTTGTTGGGCTAACGAAATGCCAGCCTTTTGACTTTCAACTACAACAAACATCAAGAAATATTTCCTAGATAATTTCATAAAAATTCTTGCACTACAAAAAAGAAATAAAGAATGATAATTTTAATTGAATATAATGATATTGTAGCATTCGTATTATCAGCTTAGCACTTGACTTCAATTGTAGCAACAACAACAATAATAATATCAACAATAGTAAGTAGTTGCTGCAATCATAACTTTTAACTGTAGAAGAGTTCTGTAATATCGCATGTAATACTTGAGTCGATACAGTGGTAAACAATACAGTGCCTCCAAATAGTGCACATCACAGATGTTTCACTGCCAATCAGGTTTTGTAAATGTGCAACGATATTAAATACTAATTATTATTATTTAAACGTGTTGGCAACCTAACTTATCTGAGCATCTTAAAAGGTTTCGAGGGATAATTAATAATACTCGTAATAATTAAATAGAATTCCCAAAAGTGTAATTTACAATTTCCTTGTCTCAATGTGAATCATGTTTGCCATATTAGCGATCGGAGTTTGGCATCGAATGTAAAGCGGGCAAAGTTCGAAGAGTTTTTTATTTGACATACTACTCGTAGAGAACTACCTCAACATGAACTAATAATATAATACTACTGTTGTGGAGGGGGAATTATCTTTATGATTTTGCAAGAAGTACAGCCAATAATTGGGTGTTATTATCGCTTAAATTATTTCACAAATAAGTTAAATCGAAGCACTGGCAATTAGCTCGTATCTAACTAAGACAAAACCATCGCTGCAATGCAATACACAGCGATTCCCATGTGTGAATTGGTTAGCTCGAACCATGGCCAGAGTTGTCAACGCCACTCAATTGCCAGGGGAGTGGGGGCCCAATAGTGAGCCGCTAATTAGACGCGATCGCGGTACATTTCCAAGTTGTGTGCCACAAAAGCACACACATACTCGTACTGTCAATGCCCAATGCGATTCACAGCAAACGTAATCCCAGACAGATAACAACGTTGTCGACTACTTTGTACCGCTTCTTACCAAAAAGTAGAGAAAGAAGCAGACGCAGACGCTGTAGGGAAAGGCAAAGGGAAAGGCAAGGGGCTGTAGCTATTCGTACAAATTAGCAGCAATACTCATACCTCTATGCCTGCCAGCGATATGATTAGAAGTGTCAATATGTAAACCCCCAAGTGTTTGCTGCCGCGCCAAATGACGTCGCTGCCACATTCTGAGCATTGCCCACAATGACGTCGCTGCCTCGTTAGATGTGCGTGGAGAACGGGAGGGGGCGGGTGGGCAGAGAGGGGTCTAATCATAGCCATAACTATAATCCAACAACTACCTCAGCAGCGACACCAATTGCGAAGCAGTCTATGCAACAGTGTCTGCAGAAAGTTATCTTGTGGCGGGTTGCCCGGTACGGCTGTTACCCTACCTTAGAGTGCATACTGCATGATCAGCTTTGGCAACAGCATTAAGCTATGTTGTGTGTTGAGAATGAGACTACAATGATTAGAATATGGCATACCTAAAAAGCCGCCTTAGGAGCAGCTTGCAGGAGCAATTCAGAAGCTAATGCAGGGCCCGGTACGGCTGTTACCCTACCTTAGAGTGCATACTGCATGATCAGCTTTGGCAACAACATTAAGCTATGTTGTGTGATGAGAATGTGACTACAATGATTAGAATATGGCTTACCTAAAAAGCCACCTTGAGAGTAACTTCAAAATATCTAATGCAGGGCCCGGTACGGTTGCTACCCTCCTTACCTTACAGCTCAGACAACATGATCAGCTTTGGGAACAACATTAAGTTGTCCTTGTGATGAGAGTGAGACTCCAGCTAATAACAATATTCAATTAGCATATGACATACCTAGATAACCACCTTAGGCAGCAGCGTTAAATTATCTAATGTAGGGCCTGGTATGGCTGCTACCTTACCGCCAATGTAATGAACTGTTCCTCAGTGCTGATTTTAAACAGCAGCATGTTGCTTTACCGAGCTTCACATACTTTCAGTGCAACCTAAGTTTATCTTATAGAAGGCTCCTCGGTGGGGCAGCAGCTGTTCCATCAACAAAAATACATAGCCTAGTGTAGAGTTGAAACTGCTGCTACAACTAACTAATAAGTGTTTGCAACTTCACAAACTATGATAATTGTTATTCAACACGATCCTCGATTGAACAACCTTAGCGGTACTAGACGACAACCGTAACACCTTGCAGTGTAGGGTAGCTCTACCTTGAAACCCAAAAAAAAAAAAACAAAAAAAATACAATGCATGAGTATCACACATATATTTAGACAATCGTTTAACTTACTGCCCGCACTTGAGCAATCGTAATCAAGAGTCGATTAATGCTGATACAACCATAAATAATAAACAAGAAAGAACCTGCACAGAACTTGAGAGATATTGCACTACTTAAGCTTGAACTCAACCAAACTAAAAATAAAGTGAGCAAACAATTTACCAAAGTGCTTCGATTCTGGGTATCCCAAATGATCCAAATTGCCTATAATTAAAACCAAAACAAAATGGACGATCTGTTTGCAGCCTAAGGAAGCGACAGGACGAGCATGTCGCCAAACCGTTGGATACTCTTGCTCATCTTCTATATATCATATCTGTTATTTGGCGCCGCAATCTATTACCATATCGAGCATGGCGAGGAGAAGGAGGCCCGTGCCGAGGAGCTGAAGGAGCGCATTGAAATCCATGGTGGGTAATACTTTCACCTATAGTCTTATAATTTAAATAAACCTCATCCCGAAGACAACAACAGCTACCGCTACCGTCTATAAAATACCGTCTATAGTACAATATATCTATGTATATCAAAGCTGAGATACAAACATCATATAAATTATTGTAGTTTATTATTCCCCGTCCCCGGTCGCAATAAAAGCCTAAAGTTTTCATCTCGAGGGCATATGATATCACAACTAAACTGTCTGCCACGAATTTGGCCAACGAGTTGTTAACACTACTTACGTAGTTGCCAGACTTGGACGCCCCCGCTGGTCACTAAAAGATAGCACAGCACATGCAAAGTTTATGGCAAACTCTCCGAACTATACTCTAACCAAAGCAGTTGCCTTGACTTTGTCGCTCAGTGTGACGCTGTGATTTTACTCTATGCATTCTGTACCTGAGCTGTTCTATAATATATTATTTATTTACTAATATATACAAAGTTATAAGATAACTTACAACTAGTACACAAATGTAACTTTGGCTGCTATGGCCTTGTCTCTAATATATAAAACAAGGCATATTTATTGTAGAACAGTTCAGTGACTGAGTCTCATTCCAAGTCCATACCAACCCATTGAACTGAGTTATTACAAGAGTTAGGATTATCCAATTTAAGATGTATGTTATTCGCTAAAAAGAGACTAGCCCAACAAGTGTATGCAGTGTTCGGTGTGTGAAAATGTGTGCAATTTACGGTGCTTTATTTTATTTTTGCCAAACGTGCGTAAATGTTGAGAAATGTGAGCTTTATGAGTTAGCAAGTGTGCGAATCTGATCCGTGATTAATTGCATTATACGAGTACTACACGAGTTGAATGTGATTTACATACTACTCGTCGTACAAGTGTGTAGATCTCTCTCACTCTCTGTTGTGTTTGCTTATGTATAATCCACATAAATCGCGATGCTAGCTAGCGTATTTATTGTGAGGGCAATTCCACAATAATTGCCATAAAATCAAATTTAAACAGCCCATAAAATGTGCTAATTATGCAAATAAATAAACTATAAACTCTAATTAGACACCGTCGAACCGAGACGTGCGGCGATAACTATAAATAACATTCAATACCATCGAATTAAAACGGAAACGAGCATCACGATCATTCCAATGATCTCGAACTCTGAGTCGTTGCCTAAATAGCATTTTGAACTGCCCAAACAAATGAGTCCTTCCTTAATATACATGCATATGTTTGTATATTTCTATATCAATACGAATACGATGACAAGATATTGTTTTTGATTTATAACCAAGTGCAATGGCAGACTTTACGTTGAGCCCCCAGTGTCCAAGTGTCCAAAAAGGTCTTAGACTATGACTGTGGTCTTTACTTGGAAGTCTCCAGTCTTTATCAAAGTGACTTATGTCAGATATATCAGTCAATATCAAAAGTAACAGTAAGCTATTGGGCTTTAAAACCACTTCAATGTCCAATAACGTAAGACCAGTTGTATCTGATTCTCTGCTTTCAAATTGAGCTCAAACATGTGCTGCAGACTTTGCTTTGGCAATCAGCTTAAATGCTTCTATCTGATAAGAGTCAAACAATAGTCATAAAAGAGAACTCTCGCTTTCTTTTCTGCTGAGAATTAGATGAGGATTACGTTGAGATATCAATTGATTTTTATATATAGAACTTCAGCTTGTACGAGTATTTGTTTATTCATTTATCCTCTATCGATAGCATTTATTGATCTCCACCAGTCTCTCTTTTATTTATAGATCACCTTTATTCAACATTAAATGATAATAAGTCTTTCTTTATATAGATCGACTTTCTTTCTTTCCCATTTACTTGCGAAAGCCTACATTTATTTTTACCCAGTTCAAATTGCACTCTCTCTTTATCAATCAATTTTACTCTCACTTCCCATAGCTGCATCCAACTCCCTCACTTCATGCTCATCTATCCCCTGTTTTGCTTTAAGTAATCTTATCAAATAGGCTGGCATTAATTAAATGAATTTATCAATTTGTTTGCCACAAACATTTCCGGCCCCCACTCCCAAATAGTCGCGATAATCAAAATAGACGACAAAAGCCGCATCAAGTCTGATGATGGGCACTCAGTTTAGGCTTGAAAGATTTACAAGAATTTGTGCTAATGATCGACGTCTATGAACAAATTGCGACAATCACAATCACAATCACAAACCCAAAATGGTGATAAGGGGAACCCCCGTCATCCAACAAAAGCCGTCGTTGTCCCGGCATCCCATGATGTCCCAGGTCTGGCAGAGAGTATGAGAGAGAGAAAGAGCGACTATGATTATTATATCTACATGGTGTCTACTGGGATCGCATTTAATAACGAATTGCCCGCAATTGTAAAGCACTTCCCCCGTGTGGCGCTGACTGTGGGAGGCCTTTGCCTGGGCATTTATTGAATTATGCAATTCGTTAAAAGATTACAATCTCAAATTGTTGTCATTTTGCATTTGCTTGTGGCTCTAAGCTTTATTGAATGATTGCACTTGGTTAATCACAACAAATTGCCCTAAAGATGCACCTTTAACTAGTTCAAACTTAATTCGAGCTATACAAACAAACTCCTACATACATGTACATCCGAAAATACTTTGACGTCAACTGAAAGATTAGAACTTTAGCAGGAAATCAAAGCAATGTCAACTGGTTCTTCACAAAAAAAGTCTGAGATAAAAGTTGTAAAGTTCCAATTGAAAGTGGGGTTAGCTTGTTAACGTCTGTCTGTCTGTCTGTCTGTCTGTCCGCTCCTAGTAACGCCTAGATACAAGAGACTATGAGAGCTAGAGCTGCCAAAATGGGACAACACTCTTATTGTTAGAAATGCTTAAATCAGCATTTCAAATGAAACTGCAACTATTAAATGTGATTAGATATCTAGATTATGTAGGCAATTCGCACATAACATATAGTTCAAGTGCAATTGGCAACCCTATCATAGCGAGATCAGATCAACGTCTGCTCGTAATGATCGTAGCGATTCATCGTACATTTTAAACAGTTACAAAACTGTTGCTCTATCTACATATAGTTGTATCTGTGACCGTTCAGAATGTTGCAGTTCAAAATGTCGCTCGCTGGGGGCAAACACCGTGTAACACCGCACAACGATCAATGGCTCGGGCCAGGGTCAATAGTTGCCCGGGGATTCACCCCTCACCCCTCAGCCCTCATGCCTTGCACCGCTGGCTGTCACGTTGACAGTTTCGGTTTCTTTTATGCCCTGATCTCCACTCGGTTTCTGGTTTAGTTTTTATTTATTTGTATTTTTGTTTTCGGAAAAGCGGAAGGTTAAATGGCGTTAGTAACGCGATCGGCCGCCCGCGTTTTTTTTGCTTCCGGAACACGTGTAATGAAACCAATTAAATTTGATTTGATTTGATTTGATTTGCCTTTACGCTTGATTGACGTTGTGTTGTGCGTTTTTCTCGCAGATTATCTATTGGGCGAGTTGTCCGACAAGAATGAGACAACAAAGAATGAAATTCTCGAAAAGATTTCGGATTATTGCGGCAAACCGGTAACGGATTACACAAAGGATGAGTATGAAATACCCTATACATGGACATTTTACCACGCCTTCTTCTTCGCCTTCACCGTTTGCTCCACGGTCGGCTATGGTAACATATCGCCCACAACATTTGCGGGTCGCATGGTGATGATCGTGTACTCGGTGATCGGCATACCCGTCAATGGCATACTCTTCGCTGGCCTCGGCGAATATTTCGGACGAACTGTAAGCATGCGTTTTATATTAATTAAAAATAAACGTAAATTTATAAAAATCAAAGCAATAATTTAACATAACCTCAAAATTCGCTGCTTATAAACATAACCTCAAATTTACATTTTCAGTTCGAGGCGATCTATCGTCGCTATAAGAAGTACAAAATGTCCTCGGACGATCACTATGTTCCGCCGCAGCTGGGTCTGATCACGACGGTAGTGATTGCTCTTATACCAGGCATAGCGCTCTTCCTACTGCTTCCTGCCTGGGTGTTTACCTATTTTGAGAACTGGCCGTACTCCATTTCGTTGTATTACAGCTATGTAACCACATCGACAATTGGTTTCGGCGATTATGTGCCTACCTTTGGCGCCAATCAGGTGAGATTACAAATTTAATTGGATCTTTCAAGTTTAACATTCTCTTTCAATTTTCAATTTGATTTATTGTGCAGCCTCGAGAATTTGGTGGTTGGTTTGTGGTCTATCAAATCTTTGTCATAGTCTGGTTTATATTCTCATTGGGATATCTAGTCATGATTATGACATTTATCACACGGTAAGTTCCAAGTTTCCTATCGATTGCATGAATTGGCCATGTCTCGTTTTGCATGCTGGGTCCACCCAACACCTCAACATAACCTTAAACTAGACAGTCATCCAATATATGTACATGTTTCTCTTATTCCAATAAACACTCACACACACACACACACAACAACAACAACAGTGGACTGCAAAGCAAGAAACTGGCGCATCTGGAACAGCAGCTATCGTCGAATCTAAAGGCAACACAGAATCGCATTTGGACCGGAGTTACGAAGGATGTTGGCTATCTGAGGCGTCTGCTCAATGAGCTCTATATACTTAAAGTGAAGGTAATGCACCGCAAGCATATCATACAATATGTGCTAACTAAATACAATTGAATAGTTCAGGGCAAATCATATAAAATTATATGTTTAACTTGGGATATACATTGTGTATGTAATATATGGGAAATCAATATTATTCAGCGTCATTTAATAAGAGCAGAATAAATATACTAACTAATATTATATGATAATTATAATAATAATAATAATTGTGGGCAACCTAACCTCGCTTTGTCGGCACCTGCCAGCCAATAGTCACAGTACGTCAAACGTCTAGCGTCACGTAAGCTGCACAAGCAGCTGCAACTACGTCACAGCCAAATGCAGAGCTCAACGAAGAAAGCTTAAAGGAAGACAACAAAAGAACGCTTATAACATGTACTAACACATACTATTGCGTATACTGTGTGTGTCTGTGCGACACAGTGAATGCCTTTATGTCTAATCACATTTTCTTTATGTTTTCGTCTTTGTGCTACTCAACAACAACAACAACAATATTTTCGGGAGACGCAATTAATAAATGTTTGAATAAGCGCCGCGTGCGATAATTTAGTTTCGAATAAAATGTGAATTATTCTCTTTTTGTAGTTTTGTCGAAAGGGAAATAGAAAAAGCGCGAAGAATAAGATTAAGCATTCACAGACGAAGAAGAGCTGGCGTAAGTAAAAGTATATAAAGCACACAATACAAACAGGATTCATCAGAGCGTTAAAACAAAATCAAAGCAACAATCAAAACTTTACACTAATTGCAATACTTTTTGCTGCGCTCTCTTTACATGTACAACAACAACAATAACAACACTCACTCACGCACGCACTCGTAAACGATACCGATAACTGCACCATCGATACTTATCGCATTTAAATCAAACAGCCCGTCTACACCGATACAGAATATGCTTTCTCACTGCCGCGTTCCGCCTCCTGCCCGGAGCTCAGCATGTATCGCGTGGAGCCAGCGCCAATACCAAGTCGCAAACGTGCCTATTCCGTATGTGCCGAACTGGCGTCTGCTCAGCCAGCCGCTTTGGTACATGCCAATTCCGATACGGAGCTCAGCAAATTCGATCGCGAGAAGACATTCGAAACGGCCGAGGCTTATCGCCAGACCACCGATCTGTTGGCCAAGGTGGTAACAGCATTGGCCACCGTTCAACCGCCTCCGGAGGCTGATGATGCTGCCCTCTATGGCGGCTATCATGGCTTCTCCGATTCGCAAATTCTGGCCAGCGAATGGTCCTTCTCCACGCTCAACGAGTTCTCGACGCCACGTCGTCCGCGTGGTCGTGCCTGTTCCGACTTTAACATTGAGCCACCGCGTCGTCCGTTGCGTGCGCCGCATAACCACAACGAATGGACATGGAGCGGTGACAATCAGCAGATTCAGGAGGCATTTAAGAACCGCTACAAGAGTCAGTTGAATGGCGCCGCCAGTGATTCGTATGTGGTGCATCTAGAGCCTGATAGCGTCGAAGAGCAGCTGAAGAAGAGCAACACTAGCGTTGGTGCCGGTCGCGTCAAGAAGTTTTCTATGCCAGATGGCTTGCGCAAACTCTTCAATCGCAAGCGACCCTCTCAGGATTTGGAGCGCAAATTGTCAGTTGTTTCCGTGCCGGAGGGTATCACTGAGCTGCCCGGACGCTCACCGTTGGACTACTACAACAACACGGTCACGGCCAGCGCCAGTCAATCTTATCTGCGCAATGGTCGTGCGCCACCACCGCCTTTCGACTCCAACAGCAGCCTGGCGTCGGGCGGCGTCACCAATCCCGGCTTCCAGCTGGACGATTCGGAACAAGCCACCTTCAACTCCACCACGGGTCCATATCAACGCAAGTCGGCAGCTGGTGTAGCCGCTGGACGACGTCGGCGGGAATCGATCTACACACAGAATCCGGCATTGGCTGCACGACGTGGCAGCATGTATCCACCGACTGCTGCAGCCTTGGCACAGATGCAACGACGTGGCAGCGGATCTGCGGCCATGGCAGCCGTCGCTGCACGTCGTGGCAGCCTGTTTCCGGCCACGAGTGGGGCCGGCAGCAACTTGGGCATGACGCCACGACGCTCGAGCATCTTCTCGGTGACATCCGACAAGGATATGGATGTGCTGGAGCAAACCACCATAGCGGACCTTATACGCGCCCTTGAGGTAGTCCATACGCATGCGGTGCTCGACGAGCACCAGCAGCAACAGCAGCAGCAGGTGGGCAACACCAAGCTAAATAAGAAGCAACGTAAGATGGGCAATGCTGGCCTGGATCCTCCCCAGCTGCCCCCCATACTCTCCCTCTTTGCCGGCGACCAGACGCGCACACTCCAAGCCACGGCAGCCAATCGTCTGTACGCTAGACGCTCCACCATTGTGGGCACCATGTCGCCGCTGAGCAGCAACAGCGCCGCTGGACGCCGTCAGTCCGGCATACAGATGATGGAGCCACCGCCAAGCTATACAGAAAAGCCGTTGCCCAGCGTCGCCTCCACATCGACGCCATCTAGCGGTCAGTCCAAGTTCCGACGCCGCTTCAGCGTGCGTCCCACGGCACTGCAGATACCGCCTGGACAGGCACCGCCGCCCGGTGTGAGTCTCAGTGATGAGCCCAGTCCATTGCCAACTAGTTCCCAGACGGCTCTGCAACGTCGTCTTTCGCTGCGTCCCTCGCCATTGGCACGGGAACTGTCGCCCACCTCGCCCACGGGCGCATCCAACCCTGGTACCGTCTCCGGACTGGACGAGGCGGGCACTTCGGCCTCCCGGCTGCTGCCGTCGTCAATCACACGGCCCAGCACCAGCAGCACCCACTCGCCACTGTCGAGGATTGTGCAAATCTCGCAGGCGCAGCGCAAGAGCAGCATGCCCGAAGGTTTGGCCGGAGCAGGAACGCGAAAGCCGGCAAACAATACTCCAAGTGGAGGCGGGGCAGGCAACGACAAGTGATGCGTTTGCCTAATGGAAAAGTGTCTCAAAGTGTTGTTTAGTTCGTAGTTTATTTTTGCCACTAAAGTTTGTCTATTTATAATTAATACCCATATTCCTTCCGATGTTATGTTTTATAAATTTTTTTTTTTTTGTTACAATCATTATTTATACTATATACTTTATATCTGTATCTGTATGAGCCACGAGCTTCCATGAACAAAAACTCCCATGATTATGTTATAACTATTTAAAAGTATTCGAAATATAAGCAAAAAGTATTATCAATCTATCTGCTAAACACCCACTATTCAATTAAAGTCTGCAAACTTGAATGTGGTCACAGTGGATAGCTTCTGATGAAGGGATCGATTTCCGATTGAGGCGGCAAAAGCAATTCCTTGGAAGTAACTGGTGGTGGATCAAACACAAAGCTGTCCTCAGACTGCAGATCCACCTGTGTCTCCTGTGTTCGCATTTCGATAATCTCTTTTTCCTGAGTCTTCAATTGAAGAACGTAGCTTTTGTACGCTCGATATAACAGCACCCCACAGTATACACCAAAGAGTGCGGTAGCTGTTACATAATTTCTCTGCTTGGGCGTCTGAATTAGTGCGCGACATACTCTTACACAATTTAGCGGGGTTAATGTAATGTACTCCTGTGTAAAACTGGCCATAGTTGAACAGCAATTTTTATAAAAAATTTTATGTGAACAGTAAAAGCGGTAGAAAAAATGGAACTAGATTCAAACACTACTTGGCTTCGACGACAAAACTGCTTGGCTTCCCATGTTTTTGAAAAACTTAAAATGGAGAGAGAACAACAATTTATAGTTGATAGTTTTAACAAAAACTGAGCTATCAACCTATATATGCCAACGCATATCGACACGAGAATTTGATCAGATTGCAAAACAATTATAGGTTCCTGTTTTTTTTTTTAAATAGAAAATATTAAGCTGTTTAAAAAATTGCGCATTTTTATAAGTGTAACCAAGCTAGTTATTGTGAAAGTAATGTATTTCGGTATATTTTTATAGGTAAAATAGTTAATTTGAAATACAGCATTTGGTCACACTGGTACTGCTTAGTCTACAAGTTTTTGTTTTTGTTTCTATATATTGCTGGAATCGTCCGAATATTCGTTTATTTTGCTGCTGCCGTCTATAGTAATTATTAGGAAAAAATATTTTAAACAAGTGATACAAGTAGTAATCGTCAGCTGTTGAAACTGCACGTAATGATTTAGCAATGCCATTTGTCATATCTTAGTAAATAAAAATAAACAACAAACGTAATTACAAACGATAATAGAAACAATCCAAGCAGAAATGGTGAATTTGACCTTGCTGTGCCTTGTGTTGGGGCTATGCCTGGCTAGCACAGCTGAAATAAAGGATGTAAACAAACAACCCAACATCCCAGACGTGAGCATTGTGCACTATCAGCCGGAGCAAGTGCATCTATCATTCGGAGGTATGTATTTCTTACATATTTGGTATTAGTAATAAACGTATATCTAAGATTTTATAATATATATTTGTATTTGGTTATATATGTGTCAGTGTTATGAACAATTGTGAAAAATTGCAAGTGCAACAAGTTTAAAGTGCAGTTAATTAAAGCCCCAATTCGTAGCTGGCACAAACAGATTTCACTTACCGGCATATTCTTGTGCTGATATCAGCAACTTAGTTGCCTCCCTCAGTGCTTTTGTTTAATACGTTGTTAACCATTGTTTGAAAACTGCTGCGCAATTGTTAATGGTTGTGTTGATAGCGTGCATATAACTTCCCCCACCTTCCACACACATATACACCATGCGGTTGCATTCACAGTTACAGTGGTTTCCGCTGAGCCATAAACCGCCCCTAACAACACATCACTCAACAAGAACAAAATGAAAGCATCACTAATAAATAATTTCAACAACAATAAATAAAAGGGGCGCGAGAAAATCACAAAAGGGGGCTAAGGTTGCCTCACTGATTAGGAGCCAGTCCATCATGTTGTACATAATTACATACGTAACGATATGCAGTGGTTTCTGCAAATTCACAAGCACAAAAGCATAAATAATAAATAGTATCAATATGAAGAACAAAAGACGCGTTTGCGTCACAAAACTCGACAAAGTCAGGCTCACTGATTAGGAATTGCTTTATGTAGCATACATAGTAAAAGTGATATGTATAGAGCCTATTATTCATATGTAAATAAGGTCACATTCTAACAACAGTTTTATTACTGTTAATGTGGGATCGGGGAGGCGATAAGCGATAGTTGGTACAACAATGACAAAACAAGGAGCAAAAACAACAAATCGAAAAACATCTGTGAAATTAAAAAGAAGTGCGTAAGATTTGAAATGAAATTACGCATCATTTTGCACACTACATTTTTTGTACATAAATTTATGTTTGTCTTCTTTCGGTCAAAATTTAAGAAATGTTTTCCTTTTTGCATTGTTTTCTCTTCCTTTTTGCGCAGAGCGCACCGCTAGCGAAATTGTTGTAACCTGGTCGACGCGCGGCCTGCCGCCCACTGCAGATGATGAAGCATCGAGCAGCGTTGTTGAATATGGACTCACTGATCTAAAACAGCGAGCCTTTGGTCAGGCCATCAAATTTGTGGATGGCGGCCCAAAGCAAAAGGCGCAGTACATACACAGGGTACGCAATACATGGACACACGTAAACACATACACAACACACAGACATTTAACATATGTACATATGCATGTAGGTGGCGCTACGGGAGCTGAAAGCCAACAGCAGCTATGAGTATCATTGCGGCAGCAGCTACGGCTGGTCGGCCAAGTACCAATTCCGCACGGTGGCCAGTGCGGACCCGGACTGGTCACCTTCGCTAGCCATTTATGGGGATATGGGCAATGAGAATGCGCAATCTTTAGCCCGCCTGCAGCAGGAGACACAGCTTGGGATGTACGATGCCATCATACATGTGGGTGATTTTGCATATGACATGAACACCCACGATGCACGGGTAGGGGATGAGTTTATGCGTCAGATCGAAACCGTGGCCGCCTATTTACCGTACATGGTCGTGCCGGGCAATCATGAGGAGAAGTTGTAAGAATGAAAGATGAAATGACGATAATGATGGTTTTAATGGAGATTTGCCTTGCAGCAACTTTTCGAATTATCGGGCACGCTTCAGCATGCCAGGCGGCACTGAGAATCTCTTCTACAGCTTCGATCTGGGACCTGTGCATTTTATTGGCATCTCCACAGAGTTTTACTATTTCATCAATTATGGCGTCAAATCGCTTGTCTTTCAATACGAATGGTTAAAAAGTGATCTGGCCAAAGCCAATTTGCCGGAGAATCGGAAGAATCGTCCATGGATCATCATGTATGGCCACCGTCCCATGTACTGCAGCAATGAGAACGATAACGACTGCACCCACTCGGAGACACTAACTCGCGTGGGTTGGCCATTTGTGCATATGTTTGGCCTTGAGCCGCTGCTCTACGAATACGGCGTGGATGTGGCCATATGGGCACATGAGCACTCGTACGAGCGTCTGTGGCCCATCTATGACTACCAGGTGCGCAATGGCTCGTTGGGCTCGCCGTATGAAAATCCACGCGCACCTGTGCACATAATCACCGGATCCGCTGGCTGTAAAGAGGGACGTGAACCCTTCAAGGGCAAGATACCCGAGTGGAGTGCATTCCACAGCCAAGACTACGGGTACACACGTCTCAAGGCACACAATCGCACTCATTTGTATTTTGAGCAGGTGTCGGATGATCAACAGGGTGCAATTATTGACAAGTTTTGGCTAATTAAATCACAGCACGGCAGTTACAGTGAACTCTAAACTGTAGACTGGAAACAATAACTATAAATTGCACAACATAGCCACAAGAAAATAGAAAATTCAATGAAGGAACTGGCAGTATTACAAAAACAGAATATGCAACTTAGCTATAGTAGCAAATGGACCCAATCAGCAACTGCAATTGCACTTGTAATTCCAAAACCCAGTATAACCATTACACAAACTGTATTCCAAACTGAAGCACAACACACTACTTAAGTTAGACAATTTTAATGTTATGTTATGCTAATGCATCTTTTTTGTCGGGCGTACTATATTTAAGCAATGTATCAAATCATGTCTACATTTGTGGGGTACAATTTAAATACGTGTTTTCTTTTTTTGTTTTGTATCCAATATCGCGGGGTGGTACTAGCTTTACTTCTCTTTTCTTATCTACCTGTTGCTCCATGTACATTTCAATATTGCGGAGATAAGTCAAGTATAAGAACGGGGCAACGTTTGTTGCTTATACCGTTTGTTTTTGTTGTTATTTCATCTTTATATGCATTTCTACACATTCAGGTTGCGTCGTTTATTATTATGCACAAAAGCTAAAACGAACAAGTTCTGCATTTTTCTGAGCTCTATAATTTAAGTCGGGCGTTCATCTTAAATATCAGATAACAGATGACAAATAAAAATTTCAATAATGCATAAGTTTGTTTATTATTCAAATGAAATGTTTGTGTCACTAAACACAGCTGTCCAACATGTTGTGTGCGATGGCTATATTTACGATAATTTCGATAAGTTTTGAAGTGCAGAGCAAAATGAAATAATAATATCAAATGTGTGCCGTGTGCTTCTCCCAGAAACCGTGTTGGACATTGTTGTCACCTGGAATACGCGAGATAATACCAACGAGTCCATATGCGAGTACGGCATCGATGGAATCAATCAAATCGCCCAATCGTCCAGTGGACCCGTCCTCTTTGTTGACGGGGGCGCCAAGAAGGCCAAACAGTACATTCATCGCGTAAGTTGAGCTTCAGTGATCCACACACCGATACACACAGAAAAACAACGACTTGATTCCACAGGTGACGATGCCGCAGCTGAAGCCGGACACTAAATATGTGTATCATTGTGGCAGCAATCTGGGCTGGTCAGCAATATATTGGTTCCACACGCCACTTAACCACAGCGATTGGTCACCCTCGCTGGCCATTTATGGCGATATGGGCGTGGAGAATGCCGCTTCGTTGCCGGCCCTGCAGCGGGAGACGCAACTGAGCATGTATGATGCGATCCTTCACGTGGGCGACTTTGCGTACGACATGTGCCACGAGGACGGTGGTGTTGGCGATGAATTTATGCGTCAGGTGGAGACAATCGCCGCTTATGTTCCCTATATGGTAGCCGTGGGCAATCACGAGGAGAAATAGTAAGTTTCGTAATAGACGTCTGTTGTTGAGTCTGGTGCAATTTGGTTAATCTGTCGCTTGCCACAGCAACTTCTCGCATTACATCAATCGGTTCAGCATGCCCGGCGGCACACAGAATCTCTTCTACAGCTTCAACCTGGGACCGGTGCACTTTATCAGTTTCAGCACAGAGGTTTACTACTTCACACAGTTCGGCCTGAAGCCCATTGTCATGCAGTACGATTGGCTGGAACGGGACCTGATGGAGGCAACAAAGCCAGCGAATCGTGCCAAGCAGCCATGGATTATCACTTTTGGTCATCGACCGATGTACTGCAGCAATGACAATGGGGACGATTGTGCCAATCATGAGACTATTGTGCGCAAGGGTTTGCCCGGTTTGAATTTCTTTGGTCTGGAGCCGCTGTTCTACAAGTATGGCGTTGATGTGGAGCTGTGGGCACACGAACACTGCTACGAGCGCATGTGGCCCATTTATAATTATACCGTTTACAATGGATCTGTGTCGGAACCCTATGTCAATCCCGGTGCTCCCGTACATATTATTACGGGTGCCGCTGGTAATAAGGAGGGACGTGAGCCATTCTTTAAGCACATGCCGCCTTGGAGCGCTTTCCATAGCCAGGACTTTGGATATCTGCGCCTCAAGGCGTACAATGGCAGCCATCTGTATTTCGAGCAGGTGTCCGATGACAAAAAGGGCGCTGTTATCGATAAGTTCTGGGTGATTAAACACAGCCATGGCGCGTACAATGTTGTCTAAGCGCACACACACTTATGCATATCCATGTACACAAATTTATATTTTATTATATGTACATAGTATATCAGTCAATTAACCAAATAAATGTATTAAGCGAATAGCAAAGCACTACAAGTGGTTTATTTACTAAAGACTGCACAAATTAGTTATGCACATGGAATATTCCCATTAATATCTTTATGTACACATTTATTTCAGAGAGCTTGCAAGACATTGTTGTAACCTGGTCCACTCGGTCCTCCACCGGTGCCTCGCTCGTGAACTTCGTCGAACACAAACAGCAAAAGTGGAGCCTGGCCAGCGGCAGCTGGGAGCACTTCGTCGATGGCGGCAACCAGTCACGCAATCAGTACATTCACAAGGTAACCTTGTCCTCGCTGAAGCCACAGACTCGCTATGAGTATAACTGTGGCAGCGATCTGGGCTGGTCGGCGATCTATAGCTTCACGACGCCACCACTGGGAGATAACTGGTCTCCATCGCTGGCTATTTATGGTGATATGGGCAACGAGAATGCCCAGTCTTTGGCGCGTCTGCAGCGTGACTCGCAGATGGGCATGTACGATGCCATCATACATGTGGGTGACTTTGCCTACGACATGGACACGGACAATGCACGTGTCGGGGATGAGTTTATGCGTCAGATCGAAACAGTGGCCGCCTATGTGCCTTATATGGTCTGTCCAGGAAATCACGAGGAGAAATAGTAAGATAATCTTAAATAGTAATTAGTAATCCACTAATTCGCGTTTTCTGCAGTAACTTCTCCAATTATCGAGCACGGTTTAATATGCCCGGAAATGGTGACAGCTTGTGGTATAGTTTTAATATGGGACCGGTGCATTTTGTATCCTTCTCCACGGAGGTCTACTATTTCTTTAGCTACGGCATGAAGTTGCTAACAAAGCAATTCGAGTGGTTGGAACGCGATCTTGCTGAGGCCAATCTGCCTGAGAATCGCGCCAAGCGCCCATGGATTATCACGTACGGCCATCGTCCGATGTACTGCAGCGACGACAAGGAATATGATTGCAATGGCCAACTGGAGACATACATACGTCAGGGATTGCCCACTCTCAAATGGTTTGGACTGGAGGATCTATTCTATAAACATGGCGTCGATGTGGAGTTCTTTGCTCACGAGCACTTCTACACTCGTCTGTGGCCTATATATGACTTTAAGGTTTACAATGGCAGTGCAGAGGCTCCTTATACGAATCCCAAGGCGCCCATACAGATTATAACAGGTTCCGCCGGCTGCAATGAGAATCGTGAACCCTTCTCCAATGTTCTGCCTGAATGGAATGCTTTTCATAGCAATGTAAGTCGCAGCGTTGCCAGCTTTTGTTGATATCGATGATACAGCAACACGATTGCAAGTGATGCCAAGCGATTGCAAATGTTGCTAAGCGATGTTGCAAAACAACTGCACAAATGTTGCAGAATTAATTTGTTGTAACGAATTTTTGAATCGAAATTTATGTATTTCACTTGCAGGATTACGGCTACACGCGCATGAAGGCCCACAATGGCACACACTTGTACTTCGAGCAAGTATCCGACGACAAGGACGGCAAGATCGTCGACTCCTTTTGGGTGATCAAGGACAAGCATGGCGCCTACGTATAAATCCCCAGCTTTTAAACAAATTTATGAACAATGCAGATACGATTTTGAGCTTTGCTTAATTTCTTTTAACATATTAAAATATTAAGTTAGAAAAAAAAAATTATATATATTATTATAGAATGGGGGGGAATAGAAAAAAATAAATTTCACTAAGCTTAAATGTGTCCAATGCGATGATCCATATTCTAGTAGACGGTGCCCGAGATACCGGTACCATAATTGTAGCCAGCGGCTCCAGCTCCCAGTGGCGACACACCGCCCAAGGCGCCCAGACCGCCGCCCACTACGCTGTTGCCATAGTTGCTATTGTAATAGCTGGAGGGATAGCCACCGGCGCCGAAGCGTGTGTTATAGTAAGGATATCCAGTGCCAGCACCCAGACGTGAGTTGTAATAGGATAAGGCATAGGGATTGGAGTTGTAACCGCTGCCATAGTAGCCGCCTCCCAACGAGGATCCATAGCCGCCCAGCGAGGAGCCATAACCGCCCAACGAGGAGCCATAACCGCCCAAACCGGATGAACCATAGCCGCCCAATGCGGAGCCATAACCGCCATAGCCAGCAGCGCCATCTGTCGAGTAGCATACAAAGCTTAGCTTACAACTGCTGCAGCCAGGTGGCGCTTTAAAGCTTACCTAAGCCAAATCCGCGTGAGCCATAGGGATTGTAATAGCTATCGACGCCAGTGCCATAGCCGGCACCAAGCGTGGAGCCATATCCGCCGTAATTGCCATAGTTGCCATAATTGGAGCCGTAGCCGCCAGTACCGTAACCACCATAGCCGCCATAGCCAGCATAACCACCATATCCACCCACATAGCGCTTCTCCTGTTTCTTCTCCTGCAGCGGCGCATAATTGCTGGCGGCACTTACCTGATCCGCCGCCGGTGCCGATGCTACCTGTTCCTGATCCTCTGCCGCCGCCTGGCAGCTCACCAGCAACGTTGCCGCAACAAAAACAAACTGCAAAGCGAAAACGAAGGATGTGAGTAGTAGGGGATTAATCCATTGGGTAATTGTGAATCCAGCTGCTCGCTTACAAAGCACTTCATGTGGTGGCCGCTTGTGTGTGGATTGAACTGGATGTGGTGGGTCTTGGACTTGGACTCGCTACTGTTTCTTGCTACTGCGCACGCGCCGCTCGACACTTGTCTAATGCTTCGACTCCAGCAGCGCCAGTCGCTTTTATACGCCCGCATCGCACTGAGAATGAGTGCGAGAGAGAGAGAGAGCGCGATAGAATAAGATAGGGAGGGAGACACTTGGCTATGACACATGCCACGAGCCACAAAGCGGCTAAAACGAATTGCTGCGGTCAACTAAATTGGCCGAGGAAACAATGTTGGGTTTTGGCTGCAAGAAAAAAGACACAATAGAACTGCAACAGAGGGGGAAAACGAGAGGGAGAATACTTAGAGAGAGAGCGAGAGGGGTAGCCATAAGATTGTAGATCTACAATCGAAATTAGTTTTCGAAATTGTAGATATATTTTGCTCATAAGAACTTTGGATTTCAATCAAGTTATGATGTATATAACTATAGTTATAATCACAGATCTTTATATATAAGGTACAAAATTTGTGAACATATATAATATGAAAAAGAGGAATATTCTATTCATAAATCTATCTCTCTATCTTTCTATCTTTCTATTTATTTCTTTTTAATCCAAATATTTGCTGTGCCTAATTTCTTTGTTTTTAGTGTGAAACTTTTCTGGTTGATTATTTTGTTTGATTTGGTTAGAAAGTAATACTTAATTTGATCACTCCCTCTCTCTCTCTCTATTTATATTTTATATTAGAATGTGCAAGTCTAGTATTATCAATTGATTCTTATAGAATTAATATTTTTAATTATCCAAGCTCAAATTATATACACATTTATTATAGAAATAATTTAAATTTATTCCGCCAAGCCCTTTGGTCGGTCTTTTTCTATCACTCCCCCCCCCCCTCTCTCTCTCTCTTTCTTTCCCACTCGCTTCCCCTCTGTTACACTAAACGTAATTTTCCTTCTCTAAGCCTTCACACTCTCCACGTCGAGTTTCTCCGATTTGATTTGAATTTTGATACTGACGTTGATCTATTGATCACATGCACATAACATACATATGTTACTTACGAGTACAATACGTTTATTTAGATTTGAGTGTCATGAAACTGAGCTAGTTGCCGTTGCCAGTGAGCGCATTATCAATATTCCCACGATCTACGACAATTACCAACTCCAGTCGTAAGTATTGCCAACAAGCTCAGAGCGGTGATGACAAATGCTAATTGAATCATTAACTTGACCCTGGATAAACTAATTGCCCAACATAAAGCGAAACAATAACAATAACAATAACAAACGACTATAGTCAAGTCTTTTTCAAAATGGAATCGAAGCTCTATAAGTTTGACTTAGAAACGGATATTTGTATGAATCATTTGAAGCGACTTTTGCTTTTCACTGTTCAAAAAATTGTTAAAGAAAATAAACTAAGTGAATTCGTATTGATTTTTGCAATTTTTTTAGGTCATTTTTTTATTTTTGCCCAACTTGTCGCACAATGCTGGCAACTGTCATAAATATCTCGTTTAGTTGATAGATGATTGCGAAATGGAAGTGGTAAGGGAGAGGCACTAGAAGGGGAAGTGCAGGCGAGCTTATTTAAATAATATTTAACTTATTATTCACAATAGCTTAATTAAATGTATGACTTTAACTTAAGAAGAGTATGTCAAATATGTAAATATATACATTTATTTTTTAAACACACTTTAAAGGCTTTGTATTTAAAGCAAAGATAGAAAAGAAATCTAAACTGTGTTTCTAGTTTTCTTCGATCAAATCTCTTTAAAATTATACAGAATAAAACAGTAAATTGAAGTAAACTAAAGTATTATAAAAATGTAATGTGTTTTGCAATAAATAATTCATAGTAAACATAAATACTCCAACATTTCTTAATGCTCTTCGTGTACATTGCGTATACGCCCTGTTAGGCTGCCTGTGCATGTGTGTGTGAGTGTGCGAGTGTGCTCAAGAAATTATGCGGCTCTTCGAGCAGCGGCTTGATTAAAGAATCATTGTCTGTCTGCAGAGCCAGAGCCGGAGTTCAGCAAGAGAAAAAGTCACAGGCCGCGCATCCCAGGGCCAAGTCATGTGGCAGGGGTAGCAAATGAGTAACTGAGCAATCGAGCAAACTCTTGGCAAGTTGGCATTAGGCCATCTGGTTGCCAAGCCCCAAAGCAGCCAGTTAACACTTTTCACATGTGCCGTCGATAACAATGTGCGGCCACTCATTTAGGCCTAGGCTCGATGACAATTACGATTTCTACATAAGCCACAAGATACAAATGTATCTAGATACAAGCAGATACTGCAAGAAATTGACGGCTGCAACAAACTGTCGTCTAATATAAAAGCTCAAAATGTTTACTGTTCAAAATGCAAATTTGCAAATGAAAATTTTGAATTATTGTGGTTGAGCAATTTGCTAAAGTTTATTTAATAAATTTGCGTTGAGAGTGCAGTATTTCTTGCAGTGTAAGCGAGTGATGTACCGTTAGCTGGCCAAGTTAACTATTATATTTTGTTGCTATTTAAGCCATCTTTTTTTAGGGGGCAACAGTTTGGAATGGGGCGTCGCCTCGTCTGACTAAACAACTAAGCAACTAAGCAACTGAACAGCAATTGCGTTGTTCTAATTCATCAGGCAAATCACGACCAACAAAAACAACAACAACAACAACAACAATGTTAGCTCATGTTGCGGCTGTCACATTTCACACGCCCAGTAATTATATTTACAAACCGATTTTAATTATAATTTTCAAAATTGAGCAAAACGAAACGTGGCCCGTAAATGAAGCGACTAACTAGACTGAGGAGGCAGAGCGGGACGCGGCGGGGCAGGGCTGGGGCTACCTGAAACAAAGCGGGGGAAAATTATATGAAAATTTTATGAAAATATAGTCTTGGCTTGGCTAGGCTGGGCTTCGCTTGCCTTGGCTTGGCGTTGAACTTGCACTTTGCATAATTGCCACAAAAAGAGTCGAGTCGAGTGGAGTGGAGTGAAGTGAAGTGAAGTCTGCGTTGCAGTTGCACTTGCATGCTTCTCACACAATTATCCATTTAATGTGGGCATAATTCTTGTGCGAAAGCCGCCAAGATCCCAGCCAGAACTCACACACTTGGACTTGGCCCTGGGATTGCCACAGCAAGCGGCAACAGCAGCAACAATTGCAACTCTGCCTTGCAAATGTATTTCGAATATAAAATCAATTTCAAACAAAACTCACATAAATATGCCCTGTATGTTACTGTGTGTGTGTGTGTGTGTGTGTGTGTGTGTGTGTGTGTGTGTCTGAGCTGTCAATAGAATTAGACACACACCACGCCCACAATTCACAATTGTTGCTACGCCTTTAAGCTGCTCTCGTTGCTACCGCAAATTGCATTTCATCTGAGGGCTGGAATGTGCTCGCCTCGAGACTACCCTGTAATCACTTGCTTGCTAAGCAATCACAATAGATTGAGAATTGTCAAAGAAGTCAAATCAAATATTGTTTTAGAATATATAAGAAATCTACATATTGTTATTCAATTTCAATTTATTTATCTACTATTTCGTTTCATCAATTGTTTCTAGTGTGCATAGGGTATTATTTACTCAGGATATAAAATCATAGAGAATAATTATAAACTTGTATTTATAATTTAGTTAACTAATAATACAAAACTTAACACCCAGTTTAGATTCACAGGACGTACTATATTTAAAACTATTTCTCTGATTAGAGGGAATTACTAAGCTCATTCGACCCAATCCTATGTCTAATATGGACCACGTTTGACTATCGATCTGTCCCCTCAATTAGTCAGCTTGTGAGGTGAGCGAATTTTGAAATGATCATAACAAAACACTGACTGACTGCCTGACTGGCACCGGAGAGAGAACAATGGATGGGGTCTGTCTGGGGTTAAGCGAGGCATATGACATTTTCATAAATCTTTTGTCATGCCTCTGCCACTCTGTGCAATGCAACCCGATTTGCTGTGATCTGTTACGTTGTGTTGTGATGTGATGGGTTGTGAACTAAACATAAATTGTGATGGCATTGTCTTTACTATGATCAAGACGGCGTCAGTTTAGGGGCATGAATGTCAAGATCGTAACGACCATAACTCTTTGGCTGCCTTATACGAGCACAATGGCTGCCCCAATGCTGCAAGTTATATTTGGGATAAGCTTCGTTCAACATTAAACTCACTTCAATACGTATACGTAAGTAATGTAGGTTTAATTTAAAGTAAATCTAAAAAATAATTGAACTTTTAATGCTTTTGAACATTTGACACTTGTGTTTAGAATCCATCTCCTACACTTAGAGCTTTCTTTCTTTTTAATTTAATTTATGGTTTCTGTTCGCTATGACATCAGCTATTTAATAATTACCCTAATTTCTCTTCTCTCAGTCTCAATTTTTGTTATTAATACAATGCAACTTCCAGTTCGATCTTTATCTTTTTCTATGTATAGAAACGTAACCATTATTTGAACTTGTAATTTGTGAAGAACCTAACCTCAAGTTTTGTTATAAAATTAAATATTTAATTCAAAATTAAATGACACTTTGATAATTGAAAAAAAAAAGTCATATATGTATAACCTAACAAAATGTATCAAATGTTTATATCAATCATTATTTGCCATATATGTATGTACCTAGCATCAACTTCCACAAGGCAAACTAGGACTTGTCTCCAACAAAAGAAAGCGCTTAGCATCGATTACAGATTATTTACAGAATTTTCTATATACCCAAAATACAAAAGTATGTATGTATGTATGTACATTATTCCCAGTATTACCGCACCCAATTCAATAAAAGAAACAATTTTCACAGTTGAATGCTGTAAAAAATATACATGTACACGCACACATGCGAATACACACGTAAATACCATATGCATGTATTGTGGAATGCACTTGCATATGTATGGTGCATATGCAGATCTCATGTGAGCGTGTATAGAGTGTTTGTATATATCAGTTTTATTTAAGTCTTCATCTTCTTATCAAGGGCTTAGCTGGGCGCCGCGTTGTCCTTCGCTTGGCGCTCAATTTGAACTAGTTTAAGTTAGTTAATATAGTTAGTTATATTCATCAGTTTTTATCATTTTCAATATCTTTTCTCTTTTTTTTTTTTTGTCTTTTTGTTTGTTTTTTTTCTTATTCTTTTTGTACGTTTGTTCGTTTTCTTTTCAGTTTTGTTTTTTTCATCATGGCATTTTGTACAGAATTTAGTGCTGAAAGAAAATGTAGACGTTGGGCAAGGGGGGATGTTTGTAGTTGTAGTTGTTTTGGTCGTAATTGTAAAAATATTAAAATTATCTTAATAGCTGCTGTACGGGTGCGAAAGAGATAGACAAAGAGATAGCTTTAGCATGGTATAGAGTTGCTAAGCGATAGCGCAAGTGTCAGCTGTGCGAAAGAGACAGCTGCTCCGCTCGAACAAATCGCGTTTCGAGTTTAGATTAGGTTAGGTACAATTTAGTGAGGGTCAGGGGGTTAAGAAAGGGGGAAGATACAACAATTAAACAAATGTCAGTTACAAAAGATAACAAATGTAAATAAATCATAATAAAGCTAGACTAGAATCTACATAAAATGTAGATTTATATGTATATATGTATGTAAATCTAGATGTTTATACGTATATATTTACTTAAATTATAAATATCGAATCAGTTTGCTAGTTTATAACAATTTCATTTTGTTCTTGTTGTTGTCTTATACACATAACCATTAAGAGGGGGTATAAAAAACAAAAACATATATGTATGTACATACATACATGGTTTTTGAGAGAAATATAAATCGAAATTAAATATCGAATACAATCAAAAAAGTTGTGAACACTGAATTACAATAGTCGAAGTGAGGTTATGTATGCGCCAGCAGTGTTACAACTAAAGACGAAAAATCAATAAATTATTAGCACTACTTACACATAATATTAACTAGATTTTCTTATCGTTTTTTTTTTTTTTTTTTTTCTTTGTCAGTTTTTCTCTTCGCTTTTTCATATCACATTTATGTGTGCACTTGGAAAGTTTTTAACTATGGACAACACATAATATATCATATCATGTATAGAGTGTGTGTGCGAGAGTGTGTAAGTGGGGGAGTAGTGTATGTGTGTGTGTGTTTTTGGGGTGCTTGAGTTGGTTGTTTGCTTAGTAACTAACTGCAGTTGGTTCACTTATAAAATAATAAAATTAAGTGTGTGTGTGTGTTTTCGTAGAGAGGAGAAACAATTATAACTAAGAGGCAATGGATGCTAAATTTATAATAATAATCATAATCATAAGCCGTAAACGGTAAACATAATGCATAATTCATAATAATTAGAAATGTAAAAACTAATCACAGACGAGTTGAGTTGAGTTATGTCAGCAATTCGTTAACTCGTTACTCGCTAATCGTTACTTTGTGTGTATTTGTTTACTCGTTACTTTTTGTTTTCGTTTTTGGTAAAGTAGATTTATATACAGTACTGCTTGATTGTTGTAGTTAATAGGTATATTATATATATGCAATATACTTTGTTTTTATTAGTCCATAATTAATATATATATTTAAGTATATATATTTATATTTTTGTTTTTAAGGTTTATATGTGATTATAGAAGAATTTGTATGCGCTTCTCTGAGACACACACGCACACACACTGAGCATGTGTGTGTGCGTTTACAGGGTATCTATTGACACATAGAGCACATCGAATAACTGCTTAACTTAGAAGCAAAAAAGCATACAAACATTTATTACATTGGGCTTTGTTCTCGTCGAATTATCTTGAATACAATTGTATATATATATATATATGGTATTTAGTACTTTGATAACTCTAGATGTTTGATTTTTTTTTTTTACTTTTCTTTTTTTGTTTTGTTTTGCTTTTTTGTGTGTGTTTAAATCTCTCTTTGCGCTTACGAACTAGAACTTTAGATTAATCAAGTTTCTTTTACACTTGCAATAAATATAAATAAATGTGTGTGTGTGTTATTTAACATTTAATAAATTTTGTTTGTTGCTGTTGTCAAAATGGACCTATATAAACTATTGTGTAGTTGTTTATGGCTTCATCGATATATATTTAAATATATGTCTATATTATTATGTATTTATCTAAATAGAATAGTATGCATGTAGTATATGTACAGTTAATGCTACAATCTAGATATTTCTGCATTTGGATATATTCTGGGAAAGAAACTGCGTTTATTTGCTGTTCTATTTGGGGATTATTTGCTATCGTTTAACAGGCCATTATGGTATTGCTTCTCTGTGTTTCCCATTTGAAGACACATTTTTTTATATTTTGTTTTTTGTTTGACGTTATTTGCATTATTTGTTTTATTCGGTAGGCCACAAGCAAAGACTAAGTAGAGGATTAAAACATTTCGACGACATTGACGGACATACACTTACGCGAGTTGGGTAAACAAGGATAACTCTTTAAAAAACAACTCGAAAATCATTGATGATCAACATATAAAACAAAATATATATTGTAGGGGGAAAAAAAATAACTAAAAAAAATGTTTGGTTAATAAAAATATATGTAATAATATTCGCCTGTTGCGTCTGGTCAAATCAAATGAATACGCGACACTTAAAACTAGTTTTATCACCTAATCGATTAATATTAATATTTAATTATGGTTACGTGTACGGTTATGGTTAATTCATGTTCATGCAACTAAAAAAAAAAAAAAAGTCAATCATGTATGTTTGTCCTGCTGTGAGACGCTTTAAGCGCTCAATTGATTTGCAATTTGCACAAGTCTAATAGTTCTAGTTAAATTAAATACAAATACAAATACAAGTTCGTGGTAGGATTAATCAAGTTGCAGTTGCGGGTTTTTGAGATATTGAGTGCTATTCAAAAAAAAAAAGGGTATATCGAATTACAATTATGTATGTTATGTGTATATATATAAGTGTATATATATATATATAGATATATATGTATGTATGCGTAGTTTTTAGAGATGAGTCTTAGTGCTAATTGTGTTTCTTGTTTTATGTACAGTTACACTTAACCGTATGCTTAAGCCTTAGATTGTAATAATCAGTTATTAATTTAATTTATGAATCGTAATCAAACAGATTTTTCGTTTTAACTTTTTTCCGCTTAATTCTAATGCTGTTTCTGTTCCGTTTCTTTATGTTTAAGCCTAGCACTAGTCAAGAACAATATATATATACATATGTAAACATATATATATATATATTAGCTCTATATATAATGTGTTTTTGTGTGTGTGAATAGAAATTACAATTATTTGCTTGCTTAAATCAATCAAAACTGCGCCTAGTTGAAGCCTCCAAAGCTGCAGCAGCCTCTGGCCCGGGCAAACGATCCTACAGTTATATATCTATATGTGTGGTATATATAATAGTTATATAATACAATCGGATTAGCTTTACTGATTACGGTTTACATTCCAATGTCCTTACGCTCTGCCACTGCCTTAATCGTGCTTTAGTACAATCCGCGTCGGCGCTTTGCTGCGCTGCTTGTTGCCACCGCCCCCTCCGCCTCCAGAGCCTGTCTGTCGCTTTTCCAAACGATCAAAGATGCCGCCTGCTCCTCCGCTGCCGCCTCCAGCTCCACCACTGCTGCTCTTGCGCTGCATCAGCTGCTCCTCACGCTGCTGGCGACGATCCCGCTGTCTGCCATGCGAGGATTGCTGATCGCTGCTGCTGCCATTGCTAGTGGGCTTAAGCACCACACGCCGCTGGCCGGACGACGCTCCGCTGGATGCGTTTGCTGATCCGGCACCACCGCGCACCAGCTTGTGATTGCGCTTGACTACGAGCAGCTCCGGTGTCGCCGAACGTTTCGTTGCACGGGAGGATGATGATTGCGACTGTGATTGCTGTTGTGGCGGCGGTGGCGATGGTGTGGCCAAAAGTCGATCCTCCTCGTCCAGCAGCAGATCATCGACATCGTAATCCAGCTCAACTTCATCATCACTGGGCGTGCCCAAACGTAACATCACCATGTCACGCCCTTTGCCACCGCCACCTCCTCCTCCTCCTCCACTGCTGCTACTGGTGGGCGGTGTGCCGCCTGCGGCTCTTCCCGACGACGACTGCTGATGATGCTTGCTGGATGGCGCCAAATGCTCGGTGATGCTGCGCTTCGCCTCCGGCGCTATCTTGGCCGCCGTTAGCTGCTTGCGTCCCGCTCCTGGCTGCAGTTGCATCTGTTGCTGCCTACCACGACCATTGCCCGCTTCAGAGTCGTCGCGTCTCTTCAGCAAGATCACCTTGCGCTCATTGTTCAATGCTGGACGCTGCTTCTGTGCGCTGCCAGGCGCTGAGCCGCCTCCTCCTCCTGTTCCAGCCACCTGACCACCAACTCCCATCTCCTGATCATCGCGTGGCACCGGGCTGTGCTGTTCGGCGCGTTTCTCCTGCAACAACGAATGCCAATTAGCGAGATGTAGATGTGGATATGGATAGAGACTGCATATATTTTCTGCTCTTGTGTTTAAGTAGGGTGTTCACTTACAAGATTATCCCATCATTACGAGAATATTCATTTTATACTATTTAAGTATATAAAATAGAATTACCTGATCAAACTAACAGATTTTTGTCATTTAATAAAAGTGTCTTAAATTACTTTGCAGTTATAGAATTACAAGCCAAGTTTTAAAGTTAAATAACATACATGTTGATACAAGTAAGTTATACTAGACACATTCATAATTGAGCAAAGTTGATAGTTAGAATTTTAAAGCCAAGTACAGGGACAAAGAGCAGCATTAACCAAACACTGTCTTGCTCAACTACTACAATTAAAATGAGAGTTTTGTAATTTATATGTTTTAGCTTTACATATATCAACTATACACGGATGACAATTTCAACTTTCCATTACATGCGTACAAATATCCCATGGTATTGGGTGCTTAGACATTTAGTTGTAGTGGTTTCCTTAAGAGTGATGGTAATTCCAATAAATATGCGATAATTGAAAACGACGATAATCAAAGATTACGTACGAGACGAGCGAGTTCGAGAGATAAAGCAGGTTGATAACTGCACTTGCTTTGTCGCACATTGAGATTACATATAGAAAGGTTTGCACTTTCCGTCAACTATACCAACTCCATCTACACCCCTCTCCATCACCTACTTTCTCGCTCACCTCGTGCTGTTTCTCCTCGGCGGCCCGTCGCCGTTTCAGCTCCTTGTCGCGCATAATCTTCTCGCGTAGTTGCTTCTGCTTCTCGATCTCCAGGCGATAGGCGCGCGTCTCCTCATCCTCATCGCTAGGCTGCAAATTGCAAAAGGAGCATTAGATGCGAAAATGCATGAGATCGACAGATGGAACTTACCAAGACGCGACTGCCGCTGGCGCTGCTCTCGAGCGCCCGATTGCGCGGTTCACCTGAGAAGGGATTCCGAGGCGCATTTGGGGAGCCGCTGCGACGTCGCTTTGGTGCGGCGGCACCTCCAGCGCCGGCACCACCGACGCCACGATTCTCATCTCGCTCCCTGCTGGCCGGTCGTCGATAGCCACGATTGGACTGGCCGACTGGACGTGGTATTGCTGCTGCTCCGGCTGTAATGCCTCCACCTCCATAGCGCTCCCGATCACGCTCGCGTTCCCGCTCACGTTCTCGTTCACGATCGCGATCACGATCACGATCCCTGTCGCGATCTCTATCCCGTTCTCGATCTCGGTCACGCTCCCGATCACGATCCATGCGCTTCAGTGGCGAGTAGCTGCGTCCACGAGATCGACTCCTACTGCGGCTGCGTCGTCGCAGCTCATTCAGTTGCGTTCCAGACTGCGCATTTGAATTGGAGCCGGAGCCGGAGCTGTTGGGCGGCGGGGAACGACGCTGTGTGCGCTTCTCAAAGTACTGGCGATTCTTGTTGATGAACTCCTCCTGCTGACGCAGCAGCTCTGCATCGCTGTTGATGGCGGGCACAAAGTGCGTCTCCTTTATGAACTTGTTGGTGGCAGCCTCGACGCCGCCTTTGAAATTGGGATTAATCAACACCTTGCTGACTACGCCACGTGGCACAGCCGATGATGACGAGGCTGCTGACTGTCCAGGCGGCGCTTGTCCCGCCTGTTGTCCAGCTGCCGTTGGCGTTGCTCCCGCTGCGGAACCGGCTCCTCCAGCTACCTGCTGTTGTGCTTGCCCAGCATTGGGCTGCTGTTGCTGCTGCTGCTGGAGATGCGGCGGTGGCGCACGCATATTCATGCCATTCATGTAGCCTGGAGGCCCCGACGCCATCAGATGCTGGGGCAGAGCCTGCAATGGCGGTCGTGGCATCCTGGTGCCGGGCACCACGTCGCCCTGTGGCCGCCAGCCGTTGTGCGAACGCATAAATTGGCCGCCCAGATGCGGCTCATAGCCAGGCACTGGACCTGGACCTGGCCCAGGACCAGGACCGGGCCCAGGACCCGGACCCGGACCAGGCGGACCATAGCCAGGCGGCGCATTGCGATAGGGCGGCGGTGGACGCATGCCGGGTGAATGTGGTGCCACCGGTGGCGGATGCGGTCCTTGTCCAAGCAGCGCTCCATTGCGATACGCCGCATTGCCATAGCCCAGTGGCAAAGGAAGAGGCAACGGCAGCGGAGGCTGCAGCAAACCCACACGCACCTGATCATGCGGATGCGCATGGGAATGGGAGTGGGCATGGCCATGTCCATGAGGATGTTGCTGCTGATGAGGATGCTGCTGCTGATGCGGATGCGGCAATAGATGTGGTGGCGGCAGACCGTTGTTGGGCCCATTATTGTTGTTGTTGTTGCTGCTGTGATTGTTGTTGTGGTGCTGGTGCAGCATGTGTGGATTGTGTAGATGCGGAGCGGGGGAGGATGCGGCACCTGCACCGGGACCACCTGGAGCAACGGCACCAGCTTGGTTTGCTGTGTACGCCGACTGTTGCTGTTGTTGTTGTTGCTGCTGCTGTTGCTGTTGCTGCTGTGTGGGAGCTGACTGAGGTTGTGGAGCTGCATACGGACCTGCAATAAATGCACTCAGAGTTAGTTGTTGTTGTGGGCCTTGCTGCGATTGAACTTTACCTGGCTGCAGGAAGCGGGACATTGACATGCCACCCATCATCATGCGCTGCGGATTGAACATATGTGGCGGGCCCGGACTACGCAGTAAGTGATGACGTGCTCCCCCCATTCCTCCCCTCTTGTTGCTGTTGTTCAGACCACTGTTGTTTGGATTGTTATTAAAGCGCACGTTTCCAGGAACAGCCATGCGCGGTTTGTCTGTTGGAGTTAGAGTTGGAGATTGCAACAGATGGAGCATGATCAATACTTTACACTACCCACTTATTTATAAATGCCTAGTTCACAAATGACAATTAATCACGCAACTTCTACAATCAAGCAATCATTTCATGATTTTTCAGGGCATTAATTAGAGCCACAAATCGAAAATTCTTATACAACCTGATGTATTCAATGCATGTATTACAGTTTTGTCTGTTTGCTTCATTGTGCAATTTTAATCAACTAATCAAATTTCCTTTGCTCACAAAATCGATTTACAAGAAGTTGGAAAGCGTAATGCCTAATTTTAATTACAATTCATCAAGTACACAATTGCAAGTCTAATGAACAAATTAAATGCCTTTAGGTCACAATTAATTTATTTATTTTTCAATTACTCAAGTAATTTAATATCTCAATTTCACTATTTTTGGCATTAATGTCATTCTAATAGCGCAATTATATCATCAGCCTAACTATTAAAAATTACTAAAATTTCCCTCCAAGCTAATTCAAAATTGCAGTGTTTCAATTTTGATAAAGTTAGCAGTCAATAATTAATTAATTTCCTTACATTCAAGAAATTCAAAATGACAGTATTTAGACAAGCGAATTAACTACAATTACTCAAGTAATCAAATTAAATGAAATGTAATTAATTGTAATGAGCACACTTACCTGAGTGATGCCGCCGTGGAAGGGACTGCTGCTGCATCGAGTGGTGTTGCAGCTTGTTGTGGTTGTCAGATCGCTCACTGGCTGTTTTGAAATTGGTGCGTTCTTCGCGCTCTTCGTCATCCTCGCGCGGATCGGAAGGATCGGATGTAAAACTGGCATTGGGCAGACTTTCCTGCGATGTGGTCAGCATTGAGGATTGCCCACCATCGAGATCGGTATCGCTAGCATCCACCTCGGTCTCCGTTTCCACCTCGCTGGCAACATCGCTGCCATTATTCACAGTTTGACTGCTGTTCGCTGTCGGCAATCCCGATGCCGCCGATCCCTGCCCCTTCTCAGCGATCTCTACCGTCTCCACCGTCGCTTGCTCGCCAACTGCTGCAGTTGCTATAGTACTTGTTGTTGTCGAAGTGGCTGCAGCCAGTTCGGTGACTTGTGCCGCTGTCTCGCTGGCAATGGCCGCTGTGGTTGTTTCGGCAGCAGCTACCACAGTGGCGCTGCACTCCCGAATCTCTTTGTTTGCTGCGGTTGCCTCGGCAACACTGACTGACTTAATGGGCTCCTGCGACACGGACTTGGTTGCTGTTGCTGCAGCTGCCGCCGCCGCCGCTAGCTGATCCTTGTGCTTGCGTAGCTGCTCCTGAGCCCATTCCTCGGCCTCGGCGCGCATTTGCAGCTTCACCTCGCTGGTAACATCTTTTTCAAGTTCTGGCAAAACCAAAATAAAATGCTCGTCAAAATGTGAGGAAGTTATGAATGATATGCACAACTTACCCTCATCCGAGAGCAGCAGCTCATCCTCGTCGGCGCCAAGTAGCGCCTGATCATCGATGTCATCGCTCAAGCCTAATTCGTAGTTGAGCAAATCGTCGCTGCAAGTAGCAGTAATAAATAAAATTAGCACACGGTTTAATCACAGTAACTCAAATGTAAAAATCAATAGTTAAATATTGCTACAGCGTAGTTACAGTAAAAAAAATTTTTTTTTGTTCTTTGGTGGAAGGAAATGTTCCTTGGTGCGTGTCCATGACTGCGTATAAGTCAAGTCGAATTTGTATACACTTTATGTAGTGGGACGGGAGAAGTAATGTTGTTTTCTATACGCTTTTCACCACTTGCAAGTTGTGTTGGGATTTTTTAACCCACACGCACACTCAGCCATACACTTGCAAATGCCTTGAAAATATATGTATGCATGTGTATGTTGTGTGCTGTTTATGTATGTTATATGTACATCAAAACGTTTCACATGCTAGTGCGTTTTAGAGTGTTCTGTCATTATTTTGCAATCATATAATCACTTTTAAATTTGCAATTCTTGCATTTTCATAAGACTTACTTAATGTCCGACATTTTGAGTGAGGGACCACCACCACCGCCACAAAGGCAGAGAGGCAGCGGCAGCTGTTGACACTCAGCGGCAGCGCAACTAACGCGCGTATGTGTGTGTGTGTATGTTTTTATATGAGTGTTTGTGTGCGTGTGCGCGTTATGTGGATAAGTAGAACAATCGTTTGTCTACTTCACGTTGGCCGTTTATAACATTTTTTATTAGTAGGTGCACTTTTATATATTTTATATTTAAGCACACAGCATATTAACAATTAAAATCAAAAAATTCCATGAAAAACGAAATGAAAACGCTGTGCTGCTCAGCGTTTTCCACACGCAGTTTTTGTGCAGTTTTTCACTTTTCAGCACTCGTGTTGAACACTTCTCAACACTGAACTAGAGTTGCCACATCGCTAATCAAATACAGTCGACTCACGATCTGGCAATAGAGCATCGATATGCCAAAAATTAAGTATCGAAATCGATGATTCGATTAAATTGTTCAAGCACCAAATCGGTATGACCATATATGTATTTAGGTATTAAATACTTTGGAGCCTGTGGTCACGCTGAGCATCGAATAGTCCCAATTGGCACACGGTACGCAATGTTGAGCGCCTCAGCAGCTGTGCGCATTAATTAAAAATCTAAATATTAGTTTCGTGCGAAAAAATTGACAAAATTTAAAAGTAAACAGATCCGGATGTGGAGTAGCCATAAAACTGGATATGAGTGTCTGACCAGCGCAATAAGTTAACAGTTTAACAACGAGCTCGCGTCACAGTGGTATCAAGTTAAATAAAAGCAAAGAGAGAACAAATAAAAAATTTATTGTGTTGCAATTAGCCAAGTTACGATAATACACATACATGTGAACCGACAAACCCCTACACATACACAAAACTGAATTATTTCGGTTGTTTTTATTAGGATATTTTTTTTTTTTGATTCGTGAACTAGTGCACGCACTCACACATACGACACGGATGCACGCGCACACGCGATTAAGTCGATGCTTGTAAATTAAATACAAAATCAAATTGATAACTTCTTATTAGAGAAACAGCAATAACAACGACATCGACAAACGCGACAGTGAAATGCAAATGAAAATTTAAAATGAATAACGAGCAAATCGCTAATGCCACAAATGCGCCTGCCACCCCCGTCCAAGACGAACAGCTGACTAATCAGACGGGAGGAGCAGGAGTAATGCAGCCTGTTGCCACCGTTCGTCTGCCCATTGTAGGCATGACGTGTCAGTCGTGTGTGCGAAACATCGAGAGCAATCTGGCCCAGAAACCGGGTGTGCTTAAGGCACGCGTCCAGTTGGAAGAGCACGCCGGTTACTTTGACTACGATACCAGCCTTATCACAGCCACTCGCATCGCCTACGAGATCGATGAAATGGGCTTCGATTGTACCTATCAGGGCGATGTTAGCCCGGCCAGCAGCAATGTTAACATACGTGTACTGGGCATGACTTGCCAGTCGTGTGTGCGCAACATCGAGGGACACATTGCCAACATTCATCCAGGCATCCAACACATCGAAGTGCAGCTGGCCGAGAAAAACGCTCGCGTGCGCTATGATCCCGATAAGCTGAAGCCGTCGGAAATAGCCGAAATGATCGATGACATGGGCTTTGATGCCACTGTTGCCACAGATCCAGAAACTGCCACAACTCCATCGGCAAGCACAGCAGCCACGCCAAGGGCATCGCCAGCCAAGCAACAGGTGGCTAGCAATGGCAACGCAACGCTGGTGCCCATTGAACAGGAATTGCTGTCCAAGTGCTTTCTCCACATACGCGGCATGACCTGTGCCAGTTGTGTGGCTGCCATTGAGAAGCATTGCCGCAAGATCTATGGCTTGGATAGCATACTGGTTGCACTGCTCGCTGCCAAAGCCGAGGTCAAGTACAATGCCAACGTTCTCACTGCGGAGAACATTGCGAAATCAATCACCGAGCTCGGCTTTCCCACAGAGCTCATCAATGAGCCAGACAACGGCGAAGCCGAAGTGCAACTCGAAATAACGGGAATGACCTGCGCCTCCTGTGTCAACAAGATTGAGACTCACGTGCTTAAGCTGCGTGGCGTCACAGCTGCCTCCGTCACATTACTCACGAAGCGCGGTATGTACTAGAGATGGGCATGGACTGTCATTTTTCGGCACGACCCAGCACGACACGAAAATTTCATTTTTCAACACGCACGCTCAAAAAATTTCCCAACACGAATTTTTATACGTAAATTTTGTTTTGAACGTTCTAGGTTTAAAACGACGCTTACAATTCAGTTTTTTTCAATTTGCATGGGCGAAAGGGGGCGTGGCCAAAATAAAAAAAAAACTTAATCTGCGTGCAATAATAAAACATACTGTCCCGAAAAATTTGTTGCTCTATCTCTTATAGTCGCTGAGATCTAGGTGTTTATACGGACGGACAGACGGACATGGCTATATCGTCTTGGCTGTTGACGCTGATCAAGAATATATATACTTTGTGGGATCGGTCGGCACAAAGCCATAATACCCTTCTACCCTTTGGGTAGGCGGATATAAAAATACGTGCTATATGTGTTCGTGTTATTTCGTGCCGAATTTCGAAACATAATCTTTAATATGAATACTTTGTCTGACCCTGCCCCTGTCCGATAGATGGCGCTCTCAATGAGAAACGCAGTTTAAAACTTTATACTTGTATTAGAAAAAGCTAAAGTTAAATTGCCGTGTCGTGCTCTCATTTCCATTGCTGTCAGATTTATTAATTGAAACAATATTGTATGTTGTATTACATTCAACCCCACTCTTCTCTTTCTCACGCTTCGCATTGTTGTTTCAATTATAGAATTTCATATTCATACTCCAGTTTCGTTATGAATGCTTTACGTTTACGCTGTTAATACGAGTAAGAAGTCAATATTTGCATTGTGGGAACTTGAGCACCTGCAGCAAGTGTAGACATAAGGCACGTCTGCCAACTGTGGCATAATAATAATACAATATATCCATGCAGCCGTTATCAAAATCACAATATACAATAAATCTAAATGTTATTAAAATTTAAATTGAATACAAAAACTACCCTTAGCCTAAAGATTTACAGCAGAAAGTAAATAAAATAGTGCGAGTATAGACTCGTTAGTTTAGTTACAGTATATGCTTGATAAGAATGCGGGGGCAATGCTCAGCAGAACGAGAATAACAACAACACAATAGAGCAGACGATTAAATATTTCTCAAATACACACACTACTTATCTGGGTTACTATACCAACAAAGTATAGCAATGCCAGGGGCCTCGAGAACGGACGAGAAATCGTTCAATAATATACAGTATGTATAATAGCTGATGGGCTGCAATGATCCGTATACACCATAAAGGGAAACTGGGGAACAAATCGAATATATTTCAGATTCGAGATTATAGAATTGTTTGAGTCATATTTTGACAAACATGGGCGAGTACTCGCACTCGCACTCGCATTCACACTCACAATCACACTCATTATGGGGATCACATATGTGCAAATACTTATATGCATGCTCACAATGCCAATCGAGGGGCGCCTTTGTTTAGTTTTGTTTTGTTGTGCTTCGTTTGCCTTTTGATTGGATTGTGGCACAGCCCAGCAACAGCTTGAGATACAGATACACAACTCGAGCTACATCTCTTGCTGCAGTACAATAGACTTTCTGGCGAAAAGCGATCATGCAACGTTCATCAAATGCCCTCTAAAAATGCTACTCAAGTTTTCAGCTGAAAGTGAAAGAGCTGCCTCTCCGTCTCTCTTGCGATCTCCTTTATTGTAGCTGTCTTTTCGTGATCTCCTTTTAGCTTAAGCTAATGTTATTTTGAGTTTCTTTTTGCGCTTTGCTTCGCTGCGCATGCGCAACATTTACATTCACCTTCACTTCGCTTTGGATTTGTTGCTCTCTGTCGCAGATTTCCGCTTAAGCTCTTTCATCTATTCGACTTGAGATACAAATGATATTATGCAAGCTCATGCTCTCAATAAATCCATCAAATGCTTGTCGAGGCTATTTCAGCTGGTCAGAGTTCTTGTTGTTGCCACATACTCTAATGGCCCCAAATCCCGCGACCTGTTCCGCAATTTGGGATTGTTTTTAATCATGTCTATAATTATTGCAATCAAACTGGTTTTTTTTGTTCACTCCAACTGAAAGCATAGCTGTGAAACTTTTTAGTGTTTAGACACTGGGTACTTTCATTTCGTCTACCAGTCATTGAGAAATATGAATGTAATACATGTACCCTATGATACTTTGCCAACAGGGCTGTCCAATTGTTGCAAAATTTTCAGAACACAAAACGGACATGTTAAGACATGGGTGTGCTGAAAAAACAGTTTGCTATCATTACAAATGTGATATATGTACATACGTATGTATGTATGTATGTATACATAAAGGTTTTCATACGATTGTACAATATTACGTACGCATTAGGTATAGTCTCTGTTTTGTTTATGCATAAAAATAACGAAACAATTGTCAAATAAACAAATACATTTTTCTTATGATATGGATGATATAGGAGTCGCATGCTTCGCGGCAGCTTCAGTCTAAAACGAATTCAATGGGAATGGAACTTAGAGGCACAAATGACATCCACAGTCCACATACCTTACAATTGCTTGATTTGTTTCTTGTGAATTTCGTGTATTGCTTTTTATCAGACCTTGCAACAAGTCATGTAAATCTTTTGATTAATTGTAAAATTGCTGATGTTTGAGTACTATTGTTTAGGTGTTTCATGGTTAAATTTCCTGCAACTTTTGTACCAATTGGCCAAGTTGAAGGAAATCACAAAGTTTATGACTTGCTGGAAAAAGTTGTTTAAAGTTGAGAGGAACATATGTTTTACCTGTCGATGCTTATCAGATAAGTGACGCTGACGGTAGCTTGTTAATGGGCAACGAAAGGTACAACAGTAGCAGCTACAACAATGCAAAAATGTTCTAAAAATGAAAACGAATCGAAGCGAAGCGATAAGATGCAACAGCAGCAGCAGCAACAGTGCCAACAATAACAACAAATAGTGGCAATTGAAATTGTGGGTGCACACTGTACACACTCACACAGTGACAAGCACACACACATTACTTATAGCTATGTTCGATTCGATTGATTGATTGTCGTTTCATGCCGATTTGGTGATAATTATAATTAGCATTAAATATTGTATTTTGTCATTTAGCTAATATGTTAATTCTCCCCTCTTCAATATTTGATTTTTGCACACGACCGAAAATAACATTTTGCGGAAATGTTATTTAACAGCCGAACTGGATAACTTCCGTTATTTGATTTTGGCGTTGCCAATTTTTCGAAAGAAAGTAGCTAGAAATGTAGATGCAGCAATAATTAACTTTACTGACCTTCGCCCACTCATCTTAAACTCTGATGAAATTGGTGTCAAATGTGTTGAGATCCAGCCGTTAATTAATTGCTGTCGTATCCAAAAGTGTAGGCGGGCGGGAATTCTTTGATCTATTCATGCATGCAAAGCAATCAGAGTAGATCGATGAGTCGCTTTATTGAAAGATTGCAGCAGTAATTAACTTCCTTCCATCACATTTCACCAATTTGTTGTTATCTGCTGATGTGATTCAGTCCTTTAATTGGCGTCATACAGGCGTGGGCAGACTGTCGGGGAATCTTTTCTCTTCACACTTGCAAATTGTGTGCTAATTTTCTGTTGTTTTTATTGAATGTAAAACATTTCTTAGAGCAGATAAATACCCAGTAGTCGAAACTAACTAACATACTTGTGTACTTATCTCGCTCGCACTATCTAGATAAGACGATAATTTATCGCCAAGTCATTCAACTCTGGGTGTGGTAACCGCCATTGCCCCTGAATATATCTACCAGTTGTTTCGCTTCTTCTATTTGTGTTTTGGCTGGAAACATGTTAATCAAAAGCTACAATGCCGTTCATATAACATCAACTACAACAATGTTTAAAAAATGCTCTCGTATCTTATCGATAAGTTTTACAACAAAAACAACCACATGGAAAAGATGAAGAAGAAGAGCAATGCAAACAGTTGCGACAACCCCGAAACTAGGCGAAAGCTTCTGGGCTCTGGGCTCTAGGCTTTGAAGGCGCCTGCTGCTTGACCAAGTTCAACAGCTCGTTGGCCTACACGCATACGCACGCACACATTCGCACATAATCGCACACGCAGACGGCAGACGGAGTAAGCGTATGCAATCGAAATTTGAGCTGCTACTGGCATGTGATTAACGAACTGTGCTTTGTATGCAGTTTCGTCGGTCCAGCCGGGTGTTTGAGGGGTCGGCAGGAGGCAATCGAGTGTCGTCAGGCAAGCAGCAGCAGCAGCAGCTCCAGTTTGCAATCGAATCCAGCAATCAAACCGGTCGTCATGTCAATAATACAAAAAAAGAGGAAAGAAAATTAAAAATAGCTGAAATCCAACTAAATACTTACGCGCTTATGCGCTCCAATTCCAATTGCTAGACAACTTGAGGCAAACACTTTCCAGACTTCTACACAGGCATGGCCATAAAAGTGATAACACCACCTCCTACGCAGTTGAACTGTGGCGGCTGATGAAATCGATCAGCGACAATCTTAAAGCCATGTGCAATAATCTGGCTAAATTTGTTTATCACTTTTATTGTTTGATTTACTATGTGCAGAGCAGGGCACTTCACAATTTGTTATATATTATATGAAAATTTCCCATTGAAAAATATATTGCAAATAGTCATCTTTTTATTTAAATCGGCGCTGGGTGCATTTATGACTGTGGAAAATTTATAAAGAGCAAATGAGACATCTTTATAGCAGGTTATGAAGAAGACTTAAACCAACAGTATCTGCGCAATATATAAAACACAAACAATTGTTGTCTTTTGTCTATTTGCGGCGTAAAATTAATAAACGAAAATATCAATTAAAAATCACCCAACAATTTTATTCATTGCACTAACAGCTTTGCTGACAACTGCCCTGTTTCCGTTTTTAAGTTATTTTAATATATTATATTGAATAGTTCCCCCTTGAACATTAAATAGAAATGAATCATCTTTATATTTAAATGACGAAATTATTTATTCATCTGGTAGTTCACAAGTTCCATTAAATTCCCTCTTATTTCTTAAGCACTTTTAATCTACTTTTGGTATAATTTGTAAACAGCAATCAGACTGCTAATCTAATCTATTTGTTTTTTGTTGTATTGCAACTAACGTTTACAATGCTTAATTAGTTTAGCTCTATGTTTCACTTGTTTTTCAAACATTTGTGGCAAATAAGTTTAGCCCAATTTCTGAGTGCAGCTGATAAGGTTAATCAGCTTATTAACTGACTCTTTTGGCAACTTTTGGGTTGTGCATAAAGCTGGCTTTTCACTACAGATTAGATTTGAATCATAACCAGTTTCTGCACACGCGTAGATTGCAATCATACTTTCCTTTCACTCGTCGTAGTCAGTACGTGTCTGGCCTTGCTATGCCCATTGTTATGGACGTCAGTGTAGCGGCATGAGTAGACTTCATTAATCTGGTTTTCTTTGGCTTTCTCTGTGTGCAGGCAAATTCCGATACATCACAGAGGATACGGGACCAAGAAGCATATGCGAGGCCATTGAGGCGCTGGGATTCCAGGCCAAGCTGCTCAGCGGACGTGACAAGATGGCCCACAATTATCTGGAGCACAAGGAGGAGATTCGCAAGTGGCGCAATGCGTTTCTCGTCTCACTCATCTTTGGCGGTCCCTGCATGGTGGCCATGATATACTTCATGCTCGAGATGAGCGACAAGGGACATGCCAACATGTGCTGCCTTGTCCCTGGTCTCTCCATGGAGAATCTGGTCATGTTTCTACTCTCGACACCAGTGCAATTCTTTGGCGGCTATCATTTTTATGTGCAATCCTATCGTGCCATCAAACACGGCACTACCAACATGGATGTGCTCATCTCGATGGTCACCACTATCTCGTACGTCTACTCCGTGGCTGTGGTCATTGCAGCGGTGCTCATGGAACAGAATAGCTCACCGTTGACCTTCTTCGATACGCCGCCCATGCTGTTGATCTTCATCTCGTTGGGCCGCTGGCTGGAGCACATTGCCAAGGGGAAGACCTCAGAGGCACTGTCCAAGCTGCTCTCCCTTAAGGCAGCCGAGGCGCTCCTCGTCGAGATCTCTGAAGACTTTGACATAATCAGTGAGAAGATTATTTCAGTGGATTATGTGCAACGTGGCGATATACTCAAGGTGATACCCGGTGCCAAGGTGCCAGTCGATGGCAAAGTGCTCTATGGTCATTCCAGCTGTGATGAATCTCTCATCACTGGCGAATCGATGCCGGTGGCGAAGCGCAAAGGTGCCGTGGTCATTGGTGGCTCCATCAATCGCAATGGTGTGCTTCTTGTGGAGGCAACGCACACCGGCGAGAACACAACGCTGGCCCAGATTGTGCGTCTCGTCGAGGAGGCGCAAACATCGAAGGCGCCCATCCAACAGTTGGCAGATCGCATTGCCGGCTACTTTGTGCCCTTTGTGGTGGCCATCTCAAGCATCACACTTATTGGCTGGATCATTGCGGGCTTTGTGAATCCTGATCTTGTGCCCGTCGCCATGGAGCATAAGATGCACATGGATCGCAATACCATTGTCATTAGCTATGCCTTCAAGTGTGCCCTCAGCGTGCTCGCCATTGCCTGCCCCTGTGCCCTGGGCCTTGCCACGCCCACTGCTGTAATGGTGGCCACTGGCACGGGCGCCACCAATGGTGTTCTGGTCAAAGGTGCCACAGCGCTGGAAAATGCCCACAAGGTAAGTTGATGCCATTACCACACATTTTTTATTTAAGCAATTGCTGTTCCAATACTTTATATGCCATTTACTTTGCTTATTACAGGTCAAGACCGTGGTCTTTGACAAGACGGGCACCATCACACATGGCACTCCGATGACCAACCGGGTGACTTTGTTTGTGCCGCCCCAGGTGTGCAGTCTGGCGCGCGCTCTTACCATCATTGGAGCCGCCGAACAGAACAGCGAGCATCCAATCGCCTCGGCTATTGTGAATTTTGCCAAGGACATGCTGAATGTGCAGACCAGCTTTGGCAAGAGCGACAACTTCCAGGCGGTGCCCGGTTGCGGTATACGCGCCACAGTCTCCAATTATGAGCAGTCACTGCGTCAAGCCTGCAATGCCGAACGCATCATCAACTATGAGAACGTGTGGCGCACGCAACCACAGAATGCTGTGGAATGCAATGGTGCCAGCATCGATCAACTGCAGTTGCACCACAAGTTTATGGAGCAGCAGTTGCTCGCCTTGGATGGAGCCTTGGAGAAGGCAACGCATCAGCAGCAGGACCAGCCAATGGAGACAGCACAGCCTTTGATTGATGGATCAGAGATACGTGTGCTGATTGGGAATCGCGAGTGGATGCAACGCAATGGCATTGATGTGCCGCTCGAGATAAGCGATTGCATGACACGGGAGGAGCAGAAGGGACACACGGCAGTGCTGTGTGCCCTAAATGAGCAGCTGGTGTGTATGTTTGCTGTTGCTGACATGGTTAAACCGGAGGCCCATTTGGCCGTCTACACGCTCAAGCGCATGGGCATCGATGTGGTGCTGTTGACCGGTGACAACAAACATACGGCGGCCACCATAGCTCGTGAGGTAAGTCGAAATATATATGATCGATAAATTCCCTTGTAAGATGTTAGCCGGTTATATTTGTAATGTACTACATATATTTAATTTTAATTATTCCGATCGGACTCTTTTCGGCGCCTATCCTCTCTATCGGCTTACCGCCACCTCCGATAAATCCTTAATCCAGTCTTCGATAACTTGAAACTAGTGTTGACTAAGTTCAAATTTAATTGCAGATAACGGTTATAAACAAAATCAAAAAAATCAATTATAAATATAGCTTACAAAACTATTATTTAATCCTTTACAGGTGGGTATACGCACAGTTTATGCGGAGGTGCTGCCCTCGCACAAGGTGGCCAAGATTCAACGCATACAGCAGCGAGGCATACGCGTCGCCATGGTCGGAGATGGTGTGAACGACAGTCCAGCTTTGGCGCAGGCCGATGTGGGCATTACCATTGCTGCTGGCACAGATGTGGCCGCCGAGGCCGCGGACATAGTGCTCATGCGCAACGATCTCTTGGATGTGGTCGCCTGCCTTGATCTCTCGCGCTGCACAGTGCGTCGCATACGTTACAATTTCCTTTTCGCAAGCATGTACAATCTTCTGGGCATACCATTGGCCAGCGGTCTCTTTGCGCCCTTTGGCTTTACGCTGCAGCCCTGGATGGCATCGGTGGCCATGGCCGCCAGCTCGGTGAGCGTTGTTTGCTCTTCGCTGCTGTTAAAAATGTATCGCAAGCCCACAGCAAAAACGTTACGCACGGCAGAATATGAAACACAGTTGGCTGCAGAAAGGGCACGTCGTCATGGCTCCGAGTCGGAGATGGACAAGTTGTCGCTGCATCGCGGTCTCGACGATCTGCCTGAGATCATGAATGGAAAGCGTTTGGCCTATAAGCGTTCTAATACCTCGCTCATTTCGCGAATCTTCAGCGCCAACGGCAACGTCAATGCTAAGCACGAGGAGGGTCTGCTGCAGGAGGATGTCGGCGAGCGTGCGCCACGCATCCTGCAGTCCACACGCTATCTGGGCGACACCACCGAACTGCAGAAACTCTAAAAGAAACGAGGACGAGGACGAGCACACGACCAAAATTCTTTACAGTGAATTAAATTAGAGTATGAGAATTGCAAATAGCAAATTACAAATTACAAATAATAAATACGATAATCTTTAACTGTAACTGTATATATGCGATAATCAAAAGATCAACAGTAAAAGCTAAACAGTAAAAGAACAATAACAATTACTTTAGTTTTACGTCAACTTCACCCATTTTTTACATTATTATACATTACATTCTTTGTTTTCTGTTTTTTTTTTTTTTGCATTGTTAGCGCTGTAAAATAACTGATTCGAGTTCTGTTTTTGTTAATGTCTTGTTTACGATTAAGTCCACTGTAAAATAGAACAAAAATAACAGAAACAAAACAAAACAAAACAGGCAAGCTAAGCTATTGACTATTGTTACTTATTCCTAGTGAAATAAATAAAACAAAAGAAATACGAACAAGCTTAAGTACATAAGTACATATTACATACGGTTTCAACATTGCTAAATTGTTGTTAAACAAATGCGTATTGTTGTATAAGTTCATCTTCATTCGCTATCAAAATGAGAATCGAGCACAAATTGAAACTAAAACTGATGTTTTCAAATTTTTGATAAAAACGAGTACACTTACAATATATTTATATACTATATTATACAGATTTGTACAGATTATATACATATGTATAAATAAATGTATATACTTGAGAGAGAGTATGAATAAAGAAATAAGAAAGCTACAGTCGAGTCTGCTCAAATGTGATTTTTATTAATAGCTATTCATTTATGCTGACTGCGGGTCCTGACTGAGGGTCCCTTGCCTTAACGAGAAGCCCAGGTTCCACCTTTTTGCCCATTGCTTAAATAACTGTAGATACTGGTACTTGCTGGTGGATGCGTATAAAAAGTAGATAATGTATATATGAAAGTTACTGAATTAAGCACTTTGTTCAAACAATTTATTTCAAATAAACAAAATACATTCCTTATAAATGTAGAACATTAATTTCAAAAGGTATTTAAGGTATGTTTTAAATATAAATTCGCACATCTGTTTATTAGCGTCATCTGTGGGTAGTTGTTTTTATTTTTATTATTATTTAACGAAATTTCTTAATTGGATCAGCGTACTATTACCCTTTTTGGGCAACTTAATCTAATCATTAACATATTTAAACTATTTTTAATATCTATGTAAGATTATATGCTCTGCATATTATGGAAAAAGAAATGAATATGAGCTAATATGTAAGTTATTATTTAGAAGAATTTAAGTGAAGTCCCGTTCTATCAGGTCTTGAGGGTGTAGGGTAGTTGTCGCCTTTACGAGTTAATATTGTGCACCCCCAAAGTATGCAACTCAAAATGAGTTCTAAGCATTAGTTCTTTAGAAAAGTTATCATATCCCAGCTATATCCTAGCGCATTTCGTCAGGACTTGGTGCGTTAGATTCATAAGGATGAATTGCATCGATCGACATCAACAAAATATAGGGTCATTTAGGAACCCCAACACTTGTATTTTTTTGCACTGAGGGCCTTAGGAAATACCCTAATATCTCGAGAACCACAAGAACGATTTGAATGTCCTTTCGCATGATTGTGGTCCTTATGGATATAATAATTACACAGGATTCGAAAAGATACGCCTTGATATGGCTGAGAAATAAGATATTTTTTTAAAAATGGCCTTGTAAATTGGGTGTTTACAGAATATTCGTACTTTTTAGTATGCTGAATAGTTTGTATTGTCTAGACATATCCTTCTGCCTAAGAACACTACGATCGTCCTTCGAATGGCCAAGATACTGCGGATTTTGGGTTTTTTGAAATATTTTCTATACCTGCCCCTTGAAAATATTTGAGATTAATTTTTTAAAAAAGTATTGGAAATCTAATCAATAATTCTCATCGCTGTGATTATCATTAAGATATCCTTAAGAATTTGACCAAGCTAGAACTATAAAACGAGTATCTTTTTTCGAAAATCGAATTAAAAGTCCACTGTTGTTTAATTTCAGCTCATTTGTGACATATTTTTATATTGAACGCTTAAAAAAATTAAAATAACTAAATTAAGCATCTGTTTTCAAACAATTATATTCAAACAAAAGTAATATAAAATTGAATATAAATAATTTGTTTGTCTTAGCAATGAACGAACAAGTGAGTCTAGCTTCGTTCTCCACGACTGGCCGTTTAAATTGCATTAGCAAGATGTGAAACATTGTTGTACTTTCCGTTCTTTCTTTTGTTTGGTTTCCAAAAACAAATAAAAAATCTTTTTATATATAACGTGTTTTGCTTTATTATTAAAAACTATTCTTACCAACAGCTCCGTCTAGATTAAATCTAATATTACATACTTATCTTGCATTTTAATATTATATAAAATAAAAAAGAGATCAAGACTTAACTCAGTTGTAGAATTATTTTGATTTATTTATTGGATTTAGTTAAACTGTTAGTTTAATTTCAATTTTCGTCAGTTACATATTGAGATAATTTGGCGAAGGAGTTGAAATGATCAATGTCATGTGTCTATGTGTGTGCGTAAATAATTTAATCACTTGAATGAAATGCTTTGTTGTTAAACAATGATCACTAGATGTGATCATGATTAATGTGGACTGTTTTTTCCTTTTTTTGTTTGGTGGTTAAATAATTTGGATGGTGGGGGTGCTCACGTATTCGCATTCTTCAGGGCATCCTTAATGAGCACTGGGCACTTGGACTCGTCTACAGCTGCAGTTGCAGCAGAATGGAGGGGATACAGATCGAGATTGGCCTTGAAGTCGGCGATGTCCACAATGGTGGTGGCATCGCCGTCCACGGGCAGAAAATTAACATTCAATTTATTGGCGAGTGTTTGGAATAGCTCTTCGTCATCTTCCCCTTCATCTTCATCCATGCCCTCATCATCATCTTCATCCTCATCGGGGTCTTCAACGGTTTCTGCATCGGGCGTTGGTTCCTCAGCGTCTTCTGGAACTGTCTTGGGTTTGTGTCCAATCACCTGCACGGATATCTTGCGCATGTTGGTAATTTCGTTATCCAGCAGAAAGGCGACAATTTCTTCCTTGGTCAGTGTGCGCAGCACCTCGATCTGCTGACGCCTACGATCAAACATATACTCCTGGTTGATGATCTCGGTCCAATTGCGGGTAACCTCGGTGTTTAGGGCCATGTCGGCGACCAGTTTAAGCTTGATGAGTGAGTCACGCGTATGATCGTAGTCCTCCTGGGACATATCCTCGAGTATCTGCATCATGTTGTTGCGGAACACCTCGATACGCTTCTCCACATGGCTGGCAGTTGTTTTCGTTTCCTGTGAATTGACCATTATTGAGTAGCCGGCGATTCCATAGTTCATGCGCACTGTGGCGCCCACGTGATAGCCCAGTTGTTCCTTGGTACGCAACTGATCGAACAGCGGCTCCTCCACGAACATCATCAGCAAATCCAAGATGCACTCCAGGCGCACAGTGTTCGGTCCGAGCTGATAAAAGTTTGTGATCACAGTGTTGGTGTCCTGCTCGTTGAGTGCATGACATCGTATGTAGTGCGCGCCCTGCGGCAATTGTACAGTACGATCCTCGACATAATTACGCTCCTTGATCGCCTTACAGTTCAGGCGTGTCAGCAGTGTATTCATCACATTGTGAGCGGACTCCTCCGTGTAGTTGCCCTGCACCAAACCCTGCACATACAACTGCTGCGGGAACTGGCATGCAAACTCTTGCAAATCCTTGAGTGTTATATCGTTCAGGCTCTTATATTTGTCAATCATCAGCCAGCGGATATGCTCCACCACGCACAAGCGCACATCCCTAAAAAAAAAACAACAAAATAAGAGCATTAACTTGCGCACTCAGCTTACGAACATTAAGAGAGTAAGTTTGTAAGTTACGCACCTGTTAAGTTGGCGTGGTTTGATCAAGGCGTTAAAGTAGCTCTTACGCTGATCCTTGACAAATGTTTCGAGCATCTCCTCGTTAAGTGTGGATCCCACGGTAACCATAGCCTGGGCAATGGACTCAACCAGCAGATGAAGTTTCTCGTTGTAGCCACGCACTTGCAAATTCAGACCCTTCTCGCTGACACTAAAAGTATAGCTGAAGCCCGCACTGGTGGCTGGATAAAGTTCCTCACTCACATGGAACTTGACTATCTCCTCGTATAAAGCACACATGGCATCACTGCCACGAGCATGAGAATGAGTGAGAGAGACATACATAAGCATTTACAAGAATGAGATGGTTGTTTTGTTTACATACTTTTTGGGACTTTTGCGTTGCAGTGGCGATATAAAGTAGAATGTCATAAAGGCCTCAGGCAGTTCGTACTTATCATCGGCACGGAACCACAGCTCACAAATGTCCGTTTGGAGGAGTTTTTTGGGTGCCTCAGGCACATCGGGTTTGCCATTCTTATGCCAGAAGAGGCTAAAGTCTTCGGCAACAAAGCGATTGGGTTCCGGCAGAAAGAGATCAGCTATGGGCTTGCACTCGTTCCACAGTTTCAGCCATTTGGCGGGCATGGGAATGCTGGTGTACTCGGTGCCAAACCATTCCTCCTGCTTGTTGTAAACCAGATCCTCATACTTGCGTGCAGTAAACATAAGATTAAACTTGAACTCGTTGAGGTGACCAATTAGCTCGGCGAGATGTTCTTCGTTGTACTCGTAGTATAGCTCCTTGCCGGTGAGCACATCCTTGGGCGGAAAGTATTTGCTGTTTACAACCAGATCCTGCACATTGTCCATGGCTGGTCGCTGCGGTTGGAAGCGAAAACCTGTCGCCTCAATGCCCTGTTGCTCCTCGTAGATGACGCGCAAATCATTGGGTTTGGCATTGGCTATTAATTTAACATAGGCAAAGGTGGCGGCCAGCACTTCATCGATGTGATTAAAACCCTCGTCCGTTAGATATATGCAAACATTAAACAGACTGTACATGGAGTTCAGATCGAAACCGTTGTCATCGATGCCAGCGACAAGCTCCAGGGCCCAGAGTTTGCGACGCAAATAGGCACAGAGACTTCCGCGTCCTTCATAGCCAAACAGAAAGGATAGGAACTGGTCCGGCTTGCTGCGATAGTACTGGCGCACACAGGGCAGAACCCAGGTCAGCTCTACCTTACAAACGTTTTCCACGGGCTTCACGAAGAATGCATGCTCATGGAATTCGTCGCGAAAGGCTTTGCGGTAATGGAATTGGCTTAGATCGGGTGCGCGCACTGTATTGCTTGGTATGTCGGCAAAATGGCGAACCACTAGCGCCTCCAGCTCCTCGATGGGCAGGCGAGCCTGGAGGCACAAGTACATACGATTGGCAGCGTAGTGATCGCGTCGGATTTCATGCAGCAACTTATGCAGCACATCGTCGTCGACATTCTCCTTTAGTGTCTTCATGTTGCCCCAGGCGAAAGTGCCATGTGGATAGCCATCGGTTGCCAAGCTTGCCAGCAGCTGGTCACGACGTGTCTCGTCCTCCTGGACAATCTGCTGAAATTCGGAATCAACGGAACAACGCTCACGTTGCATTGCTTCCTGCTTCATTAGCGGATGCTTCATCAAGGCAGTAAAGTAATCGAGACTGGAATCCAAATGCTTCTCGGCCACTTCGAAATAGAAGAATGTATCCTCACAATCTGTCATGGCATTTGTGAAGCCGCCACATTTCTTGATGTGTGCATCAAAGATGTTCTCCTCAGGATACTTTTCGGAGCCCATGAATATCATGTGCTCAAGGAAATGCGCCAATCCCTGATATTTACGAGGCTCCGCAAATGAGCCATAGTCAATCATAATGGCACATGCCGCTAGCTTCTCATCGCCAACCTCGCTGTCCGAGTCGGATTCACTTTTGCCGCTGCCTGAGCTAGATGATGTGCTATCACTGGAGCTTTCGCTGCTCTCCGTTTCAGCAGATGTTTCCTCTGTTTCTCCCATCGAAGATTCCGAGGTAGTGAAGCCATCGTGTGGCATGGGGCTTGGATCCGAGATAATCAAAGCATGCAAGCCATTTGAGAGGAGAAGTGACCTTTACAGTGATAGGACATACATAAAAAAAAATTTGAATATAATACATATATATCATATTTAAATATATATAATTTTGTTATTGCAATTTATCACTCACAAGCTCTACGAGCTTGAGGTAGAGCTGCTTTCGCAAGCCAATTACGTTTTTATTGTTATTGTAATACAATAAAAAAAAATTGCTGCTGATCAACATAATTGCAGCTTAGTCATAGAATATTCGACACAAAAAGTGACCTACATACTAAATGTATGTAAGCACTTATTATCTATGCATAGCTATGGGATATTAGAGGGGTCCGCACTTACTTGTATATCTTTTTATCCGTCTCTGACTTATCGGGCGTATCCAAATATTTCACTTGCTCGGACATTGTGGTCGACGCTCGTAAGTGTGTGTTTATAGTTGTAAATTGATTGTGGTTTGTGTGTTGTGTGTAGCGAACGTTTTGCCCGATCAAAGGGAATTTCTGCAAATGGCACTGGAAATTTGTTGCGAATTTCTTAGACGTTACCGATAGTGTTGGTAGGCAAAGTGTGAAGCACTGACTGCTGCGTTGAGCCCAAAGCATGCACAGTTTTATATAGCAAGCTTGGATTAGTTATTTTTAACTTGTTTATTTTTGTAAGATTGTCGAACTAACTCAACGCCGCGTGGTCACCGGCGGAATTATTTTCCTATGGTGTTGACAAGCATTTATTTGCAGAGTTACCTCAAGTTATATTTCAAAATATATTTTTAAAAATATACCAGAATATACATTCCATAATTACTAGTTGCGATTATTAGGCACATTTCAAAAAGTGTATGTATAAAGATATAAACACAATATAATAAAATTACAATTTGAGACTTTCAAATGGTGTCAAAAAATTCGCATTGTTGACCAACTTAAAGAGTCAATTTGCGTTTGTTAATAATCGTTTATTTCATTGATTACATAATTGACTGATGAGTCGTTTTTTCTGCGCATTTGGCAATGGAAACAAGTTTTCGGCAGTCTACCCCAAAATGCATCTGTTTTTGCAGTGCAAAGACAATAACAAGGCTCGGAAAATACCATGAGAATTTGAAATGTTGAGTGACTTGGTATTTTTCGGCTTAGAATATTAATAGTATACAATATACCAATAATGGTTACACAGTCATTTGTCCAACATGGGTGTCGATCAGTTTGACGATGACTATTGGTTATAATGAATAAAAACATAAAGTTAAGATCGGATTTGTGACTTGATTTTATACATGTAAAATACAAATTTAAATAGATTTCAATTGAGTAAATAAATAATTGCTCACTTTTACAATTGGTTAAGTAATTATCGTTAAAAACCTGTTATCGAATCAGCTGTTAGCGCACTTGCCAGCTCTTGGCCGATAGCGATAACTATTTTTGACATGTAATGAGTGTGCATATGTGGTTGTGTTAGTGAGCAACATACATATATATATGAATATATTTATTTATGGCAACGAAAATAATAAATAAATAAATGCATATATATACATGCTTGTGTGTGCTGATAGATGATGCACAAAGATGACATATTAATCTACACGTTTGCACGCAAATTTCCAGCAGCAACAAACGCACAGCGTAGCAACGAAAGAGCAAGACCAAAAAAGAAAAAAACGGTAAGCGCAGCTGATAAACTTATCAAACGACGATAATTCTAATTTCGTTCGCTTATGCTTATGCGCTCATGCGTTAGTATGTGTTAGTGTGCTTACATACAATCAATCTTTTACTTTTTTTTGTTCTGTTTGTTGTTCCTTTTTCATGTTTATGCTGGGGCCACACAGTTTTCCGATCATTGGCGGCGGCGGCGGCCAGGTGCAAATTGTGCGCCCACAACGACAGCAAAAACAACTACAACAGCAGACAACGACAAACGCCAACATCGAAAACGCAAACAGGAAATAACAAATAATTGAATATTCAAAGTACGTGCACGGTCAGAGTCACCATCAGCGTTAACGTCAGACAATAGCAGCGAACAACCACTAAATTGGCCGACCTGGCCGAGTTGAACAAGAGGAATAACAATACGAGCTATAGGCAAAAGCTGAGGATGGCCACTGGCAGTAATGACATGCCAGACCATCGAAAGAGAAACACCTTCACCAGCTACGTGGCGCCGATGCCCGGTGATGTGCGAGCCACAGCATACACAAATGAATGGTGCCTGCCCAGCGATTTGCGAGATGTGCATTTGGCAAAGCCACGCCTGCTGGCCGGCGAGCAGATTGTCGCCTCCGCGCCCGCTTACATGTACTCCCCAATAGCACCAATGGAGGGCAGCAGCAGCAGCAGCAGCAGCCTCGGTAGCAGCAATGCCAGCAGCAGCAATTTCAGCAATAGCAACAATAGCAACGGCAATAGCAATAGCAACACCAACAGTAGCAACAGTAGAGCAAGTCACAAGGAGGCCATGTTCGGACTGTTAAGTGTAACCAATTTCAAGCTGGCCTTTGTGCCTTTGCATGCACGCGCCTCATTGTCCACACCGCCAGCGAGCGATCTGTACCAAGAAAACGTATATTTAGGCCGCAATGAGGTGACACTGAATAATATCGATCAGATTTATACGATTGCGGAACAGGGGCGTGCTGCAAGTGCACTGCAAGCGGCACGCATGGCCAGCAACAGCAGTCGTCGCAAGAAACTGGAGCCCGCCAAGCAGCACAACATCAATGGACGCATTGTCGCCCTGCACATCATCTGCAAGAACTTTCGCCTGCTCAAGTTTGCGTTCCAGCAACAGGACTCAAAGCTTAGCGGTGCCAGTGATCATGGCAAACTGATTGCCTCCGCACTGGCCCGCTTTGCATATCCCATGCGGCATGATTTGAGCTTTGCCTATGCCTATCGCGAGCCCTATTACTCAACAATGCTCGGTGTCAGCATGTATGCCAGCCAAAATGATTGGACACGCGAATTGATACGTTGCGGTGCCAGTGAATGGCAAGTGATTAGCGCCAGCGCTGTGCCCCAGCTGCAGAATCGTTTGCAGGCCTGCAAATATACGCTGCCGCCACACTTTGTCATACCCAAGAGCTGTGAGGTGGAACGGTTTCTCCAATTGTCGCTGGCCTTTTGCGATTCACGTGCTGCTTTTTGGGTGTACAGTTATGGCAGCAGTGCTGCGTCGTTGGTGCGTCTGGCGGAACTGCAGCCTGCGTCGCAGCAGGACACCAAAATGGAGAACATTATGCTGGAGCTGGTTCGCAAGTGTGATGAGCGTAAGCAGCTCAAGCTGCTGCAATTGACCGATCAGCTGCCCAGCACACAGGATGTGCAGCGTGCCTACCACAAGCTGAGGCGTCTTTGCACACCGGAAACACCCGAGAAGTTTATGTTGCAGGATGACAAATATCTAGGTCTGCTCGAGAAGACCAATTGGTTGTTGTATGTATCGCTGTGTCTGCGACATGCAAGTGAAGCGGCTGCCACGTTGCGCGCCTCCATCACGTGTGTACTCCAAGAGTCCAATGGGCGTGATCTATGCTGTGTGATCAGCAGTCTGACGCAGCTGCTGCTCGATCCGTATTTTCGTAGCATCGATGGGTTTCAGTCGTTGATACAAAAGGAATGGATTGCCTTGGAGCATCCATTTCAACGTCGGCTGGGCCATGTGAACGTCGCCAGCGGCGAGCAAGCACCAGATAGCGAACAGAGTCCAGTCTTTCTGCTCTTCCTCGACTGCGTGTGGCAGCTGTTGCAGCAATTTCCGGATGAATTCGAGTTCTCGCAAACGTATCTGACCACACTGTGGGATGCCTGTTTTATGCCCATCTTCGATACCTTTCAATTTGATAGCCAGGCACAGCGTGCGGCTGCTGTTAACGAAGGTCGTCTGGTGTTGCGCCCTGTGTGGGATTGGGGCGAGCAGTTCTCCGACAAGGACAAGATTTTCTTCAGCAATCCGCTGTATCAGCGGCAACGTGGTGATCTGGCCACCGCACAGCATCATCGACGCTCCCTGGCTGTGGGTGGGCACAAACTGTTGCCGCCAAACAGTGGTGTGGGAGGCGCTGCAGCTTCACGTTACACCATCAATCCGCAACTGTTTGCAACACAGTCAAGTGTGCCGCAGGATCGGTACCTGCAGCCGGCGCATCGCATACTCGATCTGGCCGTGTGGGATCAGTGCTACTATCGTTGGCTGCCCGTGCTGGATATACGCGGCGGTGGCCAGCCGCAGGTGGATCTCTGTCATCGTCTGCTGCTGAGCAACATTGCCAAAATGCAACGTTGCCTGGAATTGCAGAACTTCGATGAGCTGCCCGATGCGTACTACGATGCACTTGGCGAACCGCGTCCCAATCAGTTGCAGAAGGCGCAACATCAGGAGGAGCCTGTGGAGTATGTCGACGGTGTGGAGCGGCGTCGTAAGTCGGTGCCTGGAAGCGGCGGCGCTGGCGGTAGCACTACATCTAATGGACTGCAGGTTGTCAATGGTGGACCATTGCAACTATCCACGCTCTCTTCATTCTTTCCATTCGGAAATCCCATTGCTGGCGATGCGCCGCATGAGCTCTACGACATTCTGAGCAGCAGCAGTGAGATGCTACTAGACACCTCTTCCATACTGGACAAATCATCGATTGTTTGAGATCGATTAAATCCTTTTGTCTCGCATCTGCCTCATTCTCTGTATGCTGCTTACTCGTTACTCGTTAGTGCTACGATGCGAGCAGTGCAGTTCGTTCCAATCGCTATAATGCTATTGCTGTTTATTTTCAAAAGCTGAACTTTAGAAGTATTACAAATTTACTTTTTTATATACTAATACATACGTACATATATGTATGTATGTCATATCGCGTTTAACACTTTTTATTATTGTTTACTAATAGGCAACTTATCGCATAAGACTTTTTTGTTTTATATTTACATGTATGTAACTACCTTTAATTCGAGGATCATAATGCAAGAGAACCATAAATAACAACACAAGCAGCAGTTATTTACATAAGTACATGTTTATGTAACGGTAAAAATGATATGTGCAAGCAATTTACATAAATTTATGTAAAACAAAAAAAAAATACAACAAAGAAACACCAACTAAATTAACATGTATTATATTATATGTAATATTTAATAATAAATGAAACTGTAAAAACTAACGGCGTCCGCATAGGTTTAACATTGCAAAAACATGATAACGGCTCACCAAGCGTTAAAGCAAACCAAGTTCAAAAGCTCAATTGCAACGGTAAATACTCAAAGCTTAAGCGAAGCCAGATTAAGCCGAGAAAGCTGGCCGGTCAGTGAAAAAATGTCGTACCATCAAGAATTGGAGCAGAGTGGAGCCGTAAACTCTTCAAGATCGCGTCCACGTGTGCCACCAATGCCACCCGATAATGTGATACGTAATTCCATAGTGCGCAGTTTGACACAGATTTTAGTTAATATGACAAATGGCGTCGAAAAACAAAAATGTCGCGAGCTTTTGAATGTGGACAACTTAGCACATGAGGCGCCCAATAAATTACTGTCCCACCTGGAGCACATTGATGCTCACCGGGAGCAACGTGAACGCGCGGTCCGTGAGCGTAAACAGCGTCGAGTGGATAAAGAAAATCAATAAACATAAAGTTTAAAGTAATAATTAATGATTTAATAACGTCGCGTTTAACACATAATTTTAAATTTTCGGTAATGTGAATTATTTTTTCGCATCACCCTTGGCCTCCTCTGCTTTAAGCAGCTCCGAAATGATGCCCGCCTTCTTGAGTTCTTCGATTAGATCGCCGTTCTGATGCATCTGGAGCAATATATCACAACCGCCGACGAATTCACCATTGATGAAAACTTGAGGTATGGTTGGCCAATCTGTGTAGTCCTTTACACCTATAGTAGTTAAGTTAGATTAAGCAAATGCATGGTAGGCCAGCTGCAACCTCTTACCTTGCCGCAGTGCCTCGTTCTGCAGTACATCGTGTGCGTCATATTGAACGCCGTGCATACGCATTATTTGAACAACGGCGTTGCTGAAGCCGCAGCGTGGTGCCTGTGGATTGCCCTTCATGAATACCACAACCTTGTTAGTGCGCACTAGTTTGTCCAATGTTGGCTTGTCCACAGCGGCCGGCGGGGCAGCCGCATCCGCACTATACCAACGTGGTATCGATGCCAGCACTGGGCTTGCACGTGCTGTAGCAGCCAAATTGCTGGTAAAACCGGGACGTAGTAATATTTGGCTGATTCTGTTCATATTTCCTTATTTATTTGGCTTAGTTTTCAACAAATTTCAATTGAAATTGTTGTTTTGTAATGTGTTTAGTATGGCCACACGTTAAACTTCAGAATTTACTATTTTTACTCCAGCAAAATATACTGGATACCTTTTGTAACTACTAGCTGGTCACACTGCATAAGTTATATTGGCAACGTATTATTCGCGTAACGTATTACTACTTTACGTTATTCATTAAAATCGTTAGTATAATATTAAATTTGATTAAGTGAAATATCAAATACGAATTAATTTAATACTTATTTTTATTGTCATATAATATTCTCTTTGCGGTTACTGTTGAGAATGGTCCTCTCGAAAAGTATAGTGATTATTATCTGACATTGCTCGTATTTGACATCCATATTAAAATTTAACGGTTATTAAAATGACCATTTGATGGACGACAGAGTTGTAGCGTGTGTTTTGCTGTAACTCGGCTATCATCTGACTATATCACATTGAATTCGTCAACTTTAATATGAACCTATTGAAAGAGATATTGTCCGTAGTTGTGGAACCAACTTTCATTTACGTGGGGAAAAAAATGTACGGGCATAAAAAATATTGTTTATAAACAGCAAGGTAAAACCAGTTGTAGAAAAAAGCAAGCGACAATAGATTCATCAGAAAATGTTTATTTCCAACTTTCATTATGACCTCAACACCAAACTTCATAAATATCTTTTACAATTTCTTTTAAGTTTCGTTTTAATTTATTTTTGTTGTTTGCTTCATTTTGAAAAGGTATCGGTTTTATCATATTTATTTCATTTTATTTATTTTAATGTTTCTTTTATTTGCATTAAGTTGTTTAGGGGTTGGTTTTCTAGTTACATTTCGACTTAACGGTAATGCTCTCTTGCGTTTCAGAAATCAAATATGAAAGAAAAGTTAATTAATAAACAAATACCTTACATTTGTTGGACTTTTGCCATAGCTGACTGCATTTTCAATCATTTGTTTATTATGTTTAATTCACGGTTGTTACCTCTTTTGGTTAGAAAGAAAATTGCTCTTCACAAAATGATCAGTTATAACTTAATTACATCGTAATATAGGGTTAAACGTGTCTTACATAGGGACCAAAATCAAATCACATGCCTATAATTATATTTTTTTCATTTAATGTATGTATATAAACTCAATAAATATTTATATATATTCCATGAAGAATTTAATTATTAATTTTTGGACAAAAACAAAGAAAAAAATACATTGTAAACTTTTATATAGATCTTAAATTATGATTGAAAATAATTGCATTAATTGAGGGAGTTACAAGTTATTTTCGTTAGTGTTTTAAACCAAATCGACTACCAGAGACCCTGCACATAGCAGTGCGGCTTGGCTCTTATTATAGGATGCTCTGCGTACAGGGTATGCTAGAAACAGAATTCAATGTGAGCAATAGGAACGTTTATTTATTATTTTTTGTTTTTAAATTATAAATAAATATTTTATGTATTATATGGATAAATAGACCAAAACAGTACATAGATTCTAACTACACATCATGTTTTGAAAGCTTTCTGGTTGAGCAATCGATGTGGGGTTGTGGGCTTCTTTCAAATAAATGATATTAATCATATTGGGAAATTATATATAACAAGAATATTAATAACAATATAATATTAATATTAATTATAATGATAATAATAATGATAATCATAGTTGTAATACATAGTTATATATAGTATGTATATAATCATAAGTTCATACGCAGCATTGTTTAATAGAAGTTAATATTTTAGTTACTTTCTTTCATTGTTTCTTACTCTCTTGCTCTATCAATTGATTCCTCACTGCTCATCTTTATCCATTCTCCATTTACTCATTAAACTATAATTGTAATTATGTAGTTGTTATAATAATATTTATACAGTTGCTTGCCTGTTAATTTGCTCGTGCATAATACATAAATATTTGCATCTATTTATCAATCATACAAGTATGCATACATAAATATATATAATTAATTTCATATATATTTGTTAAAAAAAAAGAAACAAACGTGTTCACATCTGTCATCTGTTTTTTTTTTCTTCATCGAAATACAAACTATATTAAATGTGGCCCCTAGCTTGGGTATACAATATATTATAACAATTTCTCTCTAGGTATCGAATGCTTATGTTCGATAAATAAAAAGCGACCTATTCAAAGTTCAAATATAGTAAAGAAAATGCATTTGTGAAATCAATTTGAAAATTAAAACAAATTGACACATTTGACTACATAGGCAAAATTGTGGCCCCTGAAAACTCTAGGTGAGACCCACGCAAGAGCTTTTGAGCTTTCACACCGACACCGACAGAAGCAGCGGAGTCAGCATGCTGCATATTACCAACACAAGTGCACACTGCACTTTTGCCCATGGGGGATATAAGTGTATGTATATATGTGGGTATGTGCCTTCATTGAGGGCTTTTCGACTAAGAGGCTATGCCTCGTCTATAATGTATACATAAATATGTCTGTATGCTTGCGTTTTTTTTTTTTTTTTTTTTTTGGTTTATCGATTTCCATTTTGATTTTGTGTTTTTTTTTCTTTTTTTGGTAAACATTTGGGATTGGCACATTATATTACATATAATACAAAGGTTATCGTTTGCTTTGTTTACTTTAAGTGCACAAAATGACATACTTTGATAAAGAATACGTCTAATTTTTTTAACAAAGTTCTCGAGAGGGGAGTGGGACAGGCAACAGCAACATAGGCCACATTCAAGTAGGCATGCAATTCTTTTGAATTTCAGACAAACATTTTTCTAGACTTAGTACTTATTTATGATCCTATTCGTACTTATATCATATCGCACCTTCTCTCAAACATACCCGATGATATATAGTAGTCGGCAAAAAAAAAAAAAAAAAACTATTTTTAAAAAAAGATCAACTTATTTCAAAGTAAGCAACATTAAGTTGAATTTGATTTTTGTTTGCAATAAAATGTTTTGAGTTTATCACATTTATAAAACGTTTGCAATTGTTCTAAATACATGGTCATAGGGGTAGTCAATTGATTAATTATACAATACAATACAATATAATATAATAGTTTAATGCAGTTATCAATAATCGTAATTTAGTAGCATTACCTGGTACAAGTTAACTAAATGTTTACCTTTTCGTTAATAGCACAGTGTAAATGTTGGTTTCTATCTTCGATCGTTTTTATAGGGCACATTCAAGTGAAATTAAACGCTTGGATTTTTCTAATCTAATCAAATATACAGTACTGTATTTTTTTCCTTTCATTTAATTTCTTAACATAATATTTCTTTGTTTTTAATTTAAATATATATTTATATTTTGTTTTGTTTTTGCAACAACTACAATACATGCGAACAGAAACAATAATATTTGCACTCAACCCGATAGCAAAGTTCATATTTTGTTTACTCTTCTTGGTATTTTCTTTGGCTTCTTTTGTAAAATCTGCGAAAGTATTTTGCTGTTAAACGAAATGTTTCTTTTGGTTTTTTTGCTTTTGTTTTGTTCTTCAAAAAATTGAACGCTTCGCTTTGCGTTTGATATAAAGTTTAACAAGTTTTTGGTATTTGGTTTTTTTTTTCTTAGTTTTTCATTTTAGTATTATGTTTAGTATTATCCATTGACGGTAATGCTATGTGGGCCCACATCAAATATATGGGTTATATTCGCACATACCTGTATATAACTATAGCCGGTAGGGGTGTTTCATTTGAATTGCTCGCACTAAAAGAGAGTTATTACATTTATAAACGCTTAAAGTTATTACTTTTTTCTCTTTTATCTATTTGCAGAAATTAACGCTTCGTTTGGTATTTGGTTATTATTGAAGTTATGCACATAGATCGGTTTGCAGTAAATGGGATGTACACTCAATTTCTTATGGTAAGCATTTTTTGAAGTATCTGTTTTTTTTTTGGTTTTTTTTTGCATTTATTCAAAATAAATGCTTTAGTATTTTATTTGGTATTTTCTTTGCATCTGTTGAAAAATACAAACATTTCACTGCCAGCCCAGCAATGCATGTTTGTCTATAGTTGAAATACTTTTTCTTGCTTTTTGTTATTAGCTTATATAATTTATGGTAATTTCTTGTTTTTGTTTAGTATTTTTTTTAAATATATATATTTATATATATATACTTTTATTTTTGAGGATAGTTAGTTTTTTGTTAATACGGTTATTATACACATTACATAGGTATTTTTTTTATTTATTTGCTAAGCTGTTTAGGTGGAAAATCGGAAACACATATGTATATGTTTAGTATTTTTGTTTTTGTTTTGAAACATACGTACATTTAGTATATACTGCGGTTGGTATTTTGTAATTATTTTCTCGGTATCTTCAAAAGAAAGAAAGAAAAAAAATTAGCGCTATGCGCTTTGAGTTTCTGGGAAGAACGGCGCAATTTAGAGGCCGGTAAGAGGGGTACGGGGCATGGTCTAAGCTTATCGGTGTATGGTTTTGTTCATACACAAAAATACCAACACGATTTGGTATTTTTGTTTAGTAGTTTTCGAAAATATACAGTATATATCGGTGAATGATGAATAAGCAGATTTTTCATAAAATCAGTGCAGCATATAACCGATATACATTGTATACACTGTATATTCCATTTTTTTTTGTGTTTTTTTTTTTATTTTTTATATTTTTGTATGTATGTTTGATTAATTGAAGATGGGCTTTCCTTGGAAATAATTTCAATAATTAGCATAAATGTAGATATCCTGCATATATATATTTATATGTATGGATGTGTGGGTGTTTTCTGGATGTTTGTATGTGTGTTTTTCAAAGTGGGGATGTGTGTGTGTTTTAAACATCTTAAATAAATATAAAGCACAAAGTGTTGACTTTCTTTCATTACAGTTGAATTTCTAGTAGTAGATATACAATTTATAGGGTATACTTGTACACTTAAAAACTTATTGAACTTATAGTTTTCATTCTCGGGTCTTCTTCATCTTTCAAAAAGGATTTGTTTTGTTGGGTTAACATCAGAATTGTTCTTGTTGTTTTTGATGATGATGTTGTTGATGTTCTTGTTGCTTTTGGGGGGGGGATATTCGTTCTTTAAGCATAAAACTCCGTTTTTCCTTGGGTCTTATAGGCTTCCTCCTCGATTTTGTACATATCCATAAGCTGGTTAATGTGCATGATTAGGATTGTTGGATTTTGATCAGTGCGATGACAGCGGCGCGGCATGATAACAATACAAAAAACATTTAAAGAGACAAATAGAGAGAGAGAAAAACAAAGAAAAGGAGAGAGAAAAAAACAGAGAACATTTTGTTGTTGTTTTAGTTTTTGGCATGAATCGGCTGGATGTTAGGGCGTACAGCAAAAAACGTTTAGCGAATAGCGATAAATGTATAATCGAGGTCTGGAAGACTATCGTTTGACTATCGATAACCTCAAGAGTTGTTTCGATAGTTTCATAGATCAGCAAGGTATATGAACTGTATTGGATGATAGTTATCGATAGTAATTGCGATAGTTTTGCAGGTAATTGTGAATAATTTCGATACTATGATACCATGTTATAACTATGTTTTCATGTATGCACTTATGTATGTAAATATGTATTGCGAAATGGGGTGTGCGAAAGATAAGTAGTTCAGAGTAAGTAGTACGATTATTAGATAGTAAGTATTTGTAAGTAGAACTGCATTATTTGGTGGATTTGGGGCTTGGGAAAGTTTGGTTTCAACATAACTGCCAAGTATTTGGGCAACAATGGGGACAAAATGAAACGAAACGAAACGATAAGAGAAACGATAATTGATATGGTGTATCGATAACAGGAGAATACATTAAAAAAGCAAAGTTAGAAACATATTGAGTTATGGGTGGATGTGGGGGGTGGTAGGTGGTGGGTGGTGGGTGGTGGGTGGCGGGTGAAGTTAAGCCACAAATAAATCCGATACGTCGATGAGAGCAACACAAAAGTAGAAAACGGTTAACTAAAAGACAATTAATGAATATATAAATACACATATAGAGAATAAATTGATATAGATAATTACATCTTAGCAGTTAGTTAAAAGGTTTAGCAGCTACTGATTACTGTTCTCTTTTTCGTTCGTACATCAATAATATAGTTTTTATATATATAGTTTTGATTATTGATTGATCTCTGTTTGGTTCAATTCGAAATTCAATTAATTTTGTTTCTTTTTTTTTCATAGCGACTAGAACGTAGTTTTTGTTTTTGGTTGTTGTTGTTGTGGGTGGGGTGTACTCTTTACTCGTTACTTTTTATACTCAGCTACAATTTAACTAGCACATGACACGAAACAGAAGAAGATGCGAGCTGCATTTTGTCGTTGATCGATAAACGGGGATAGATGGAGATTAACAGCTAACGATAGTTGAACAGTTAACGGGTAAACCGTTAACCGGTTCATTTTGTATTTTTTTTTTTTTTCTTTTTTTATGGTGTCTAAAGTACAGTCTCAATACTGGTTATAGTGTCGGTTTGCGGCCGTGTTTCATTTAGTACCTTTTGCACATCGGTACTAAACTCCTCAACTTGTTTCGCATGCGCCAATTTCAATTTCTCCATGGCACGTCCCTGTTTAACACCGATTTGCTGGGGAAACAACGATAACGATAACGATAACAATTAGTATTGCATATTTCATATATGTGTTTCGATAAACGCAAAGATTGAAGGATAAGTCAAATATTTTGAGTATAATGAAAAGATATTGCAGGAGTTGAATGTGAAAGGGAAAGTTTGATAGTTTGCGATTAATAATCATAATTATTATTATGAAGCTATCGGATAAGTAACAGATGAAGTAAAGGCAAATATATGAAGCATTTCAGTGGAGACTAGAGTGTGTAGAGATTTCTTTACACTTATACCTTTTTCTCCTCCATGAATCGCTTGACATTGTTCTGGCGTTTCTCGCGCAGTCGACGATCCTTTTCGTTCTTCGTCTTGAGCGTCTTGTCATTCTGCACCTCCTTGGCGGTGTCAGCCGAGGTCTTTGCCTGCTTCGCATTCAGATCCTTGATATCTCTGGAGGGATTAGATGGGAAAGTACCATATATATATATAGAGAGAGAGTTGTAATTATATACATTATGATTAAAGTCACAGCTTACCTGGCATGGCGATCCTCGAGCTGCTTGATCTGTGCCGCCTGCACGGTTAACATGAGCGCCTTCATCGCATCCTGCGAGTCCTGCACATGCTGGCGAAGCATATCCCATTCCTCCTTGCGATGCCGAGCAATCATATCGGTCCACTGCTTGGTCTGATCGTTGATCGCATTCTTGATGTTCGCATCGTTGCGTATGTCATCTTTGCTCTTGCCCTTGATCAGCTTATCGATGGCCGCATTCTGCGTCTTCTGCACCGAGGTGCGCTCCTTGGCATGCTTTTTGCGCAGCGTGTCCAACTCCTTGATCTGCTTTTTGCCCACCTTCTGGAAGCCCTTCTCCTGTCGCAGCGACTCTAGTGTGACCGGCTCAAAGACCAATGGCGGCTCCTTTTTCTCCTCCTCCTTGGCCTTGCCGGCATCACGTGCGGCACCGCCGCTCTGCTCCTCAATGCCCATCGCCTTCATTTGTTCGTTCTGCTGCTTGGCAGCGCCAGCAAAGCCTCGTGGATCCGAAAGCATGGCCATGAAATCCTCAAAGCCATCAGGTACATAGATTTTCAATTCGATGTTTACAAACAACATGGGCAACGACATTGGGAAATTCGCCTCTGTTCGCAACGACACATGACGATAGCCAGCCTGCAGGCCATCTAGCGGCAATATGCGCTGTCCAATCATTTTGCCGCTCTCCTCATAGACGCCGAAACGCAGCACTGCCAGATCGGGCAAAACCACCTTGCGGAATACAAAGGCATCCTCGTTGTAGACGGGATTGAGGCCATTGTTGGGCACCAATCGTGTACGAAACTCCTTCTTAACCGTATCGGAGGGCAGTCCAAACATATCCACCTCCACATAGGTGCCCACCTTTTTGTCCGACAAGAACTGTCCAGCGATTACCTTCACCGAGCACGAGCACGCAATTACACCATCGACGGGTGCATCGGCAAACGGATCAAAGTCCTTGTCGGCACGACGCATAAAGTCTGGCTTTAGGAGATAACCGCAGCCGCCATTGTATTCGAATTTGCCCTGATTCAGTTGCATGGGCAAATCGGATGACTGGAAATTGAGTGAGACCATCTGGCAGCCGGCATTCCAGAACACCTGCGGCATATAGTTCGAGGAATCGGCTCGAGTGCCTTTCGGATAGATGCGCGACATTTGGCGCTTGTTGTAATTGACAAATTCAATGGAGCTCTGCTTCAGGTAATTCATGCCCGCTGATTCCGCAAACGACGACATGTTGTGGGCAATGTTCTTCTCTGTGGAGCCAAAAAGAAAACAAACATTGTCATAAGTTATAGTCAACAAATTTGCTAGACGATCAACGACAACAAGAACAAAAATTATTAATAAATAAAGACTTTTTTTTGCTTTTATCTTATATGGGTTTCTCCTCTCTATGTATATTTATCTTTGCGTATTTGCTTTTTGATTTCCTATGCAATTTGTTTGTAACAAAATCTCACTTTTAGGTGTAGAGGTTAAAATAACTCTAGAGAAGGCAACTGTTCTCACTATATTCCTTTGTATTTAAAACTGTTCTCAATGTCCACTCTTTTTTATAGCTGTTCTCACTTAACTGTTCTTATTTTGGGGTTACTTACCGATTGCCTTGTCGAAACCCTGGAACTTAATGGGCTGCGCATAATTGACCATGGACGAGAGCCAGGGATGCACATTTGTTGTGGAGCCACTGTAATTGGCTGCAGCGGCCTCTGCCTCGGCGCCCCCGCCACCCTCGGCGGCGGCGCCATCAGTGGCTGCGGCCTCTGGGGCAGGAGCAGGTGCGGCGGCCTCTGGCGGTTTGCCAGAGCTGGCATCCTCCTCGGGATCATCGTCGGTCTTCAGTTCACCCTTCAGCCACAGCTCTAGCTCAACCTTCTCCACTTCGGGCTTCATGCGTTTGTTCTTGATGAGAATCTTGCGCTTTAGCTTGCACGGCGGTGGCAAAGGCAAACCCGGATCCAACTATAGAAATAATTAAATAATATTATGTTACAAAGTGGACAAAATAAAGTTAAGTTTAAACCTTTGTTGTTTCTAGCAAATGTATTAGTTTGTTTTATTTGTTATGCATACCGGATGGTCAGAGAGCGGTTCCTTTAGCAGCAGGTCACCAAAGAAGTCATCACAGTATTTAGCTAACTTATATTGCTGGGCGCGATTGCAATGATTCTCGAAGGACAGAATCACCGGATACTCTGATGAGACAAACGCGCAATCCGCAATGGCCTGAATGCAATCCTATTACGACAAAGCCAAATGGCAATTAATAACATGACTCGATGGATAACTTAATGTGCACTCTCACCTTGAACAGGATTTCCGTGCAGTAGGCATGACCGTGGGTAACAATGGGCTCCTCGTCTTCTCCCTTGCCATTCCAGCAATCCAACTCGACACAACGACAGCCCGCAAGCAGCGTTTGGCGATACATCTCAACGGAGCTCTTGCCACCGATTTGGCGACCCGACAAATATGTGTTATGCGAGCTGTTGATATAGTAATGGGCCAACGGTTGATCCATTTCCATATAAAAGTCCAGGCGATCCAGAAACACGGGTGCATTTTCATCGGACATCAGATAGCGCTTGAAGCCGTCCAGCGAGAGTTGCACTGAGTATAAGGAGTATAGGAATGAATTGAATATGGCAATTTTGTAGACTTACCGCTCTTTTTCTTCTCCTCATCCAGCTCGTAGTCGTTGATGATTTCGGTGCAGCGTTTCTCCTCATACAAAGGAAAAAGTATTTCGTTCATGCGTGGATCTCGTTGCCTTTCGTTCATAAATTGCACAAACTGCTCCAGACTAATAAAGTCCTGCTTGCCCTTGGTGCTGTGAAAGCGATGAGACAATAATTAGATTGGTTGTGGACCGAGAAGAGTAAACTATAAATTGCTTGTTTGACATTGATAACTAACTGACTGGACAGACTTGTTTGATCATAGAGAACAGTGGCGAACTAATATAGGGAGCCAATGTTTCAAGCGGGAACAGTTTGATCAGAAAAGTGTCCCTAACAACAGTTGATTTGATGGGCACAGTTATATAGTGTTGCAGTGTTCCCACGTCAGTGTTCCCACGCATCGTTATACTTACATCGATGTGAACAGTTCCTCGATGTCATTGCGCGGACAGACCTTGTGGTAGAGCGCATAGAACTTGTCGAATGTGAACTGTTCCTTGGTCATGGTGGCATTCTTATCATCTGGTAGACCCGCATCTTTGATGCACGTATAGACCAGCTTTTCGGTTTTACCAGATGCGAATGTTTTGGCCAACGTCTTGACTGGAATTTTGCCGCTCTTCTCCACACAATAACTGAGACGCATCCAACTTGAATGATTGAATGATAGAAATACAATTAAATAAAGTGGGAAAAGATCGAACAAGAAATGCACTTAACGAATAGCATTCGTTATTCAATAAAGTAATACAAGTAAATAAATACGAGTATGCAGTATTCTATGTGCTACTGGAAACATAGATTTAAAATTGATAATTTTACCTACCTTGCTGAAGTATCGACTTGATTAATAGTAGTAAATATAATTTAAATTTGTTAATTATTAAATTGAAAAAGATTAAATATGAAAAAATACAAATTTATAAAATATAAACTCAAATTCTTTAAGTAATTGAATTGAAGAAGTAATAATTCAAGTAAATAAATAAACTACTTGAAAACCAACAGATATTTACACAAATCAAAATATAAAATTAAAATAGAATTGACAATCAAATGATATGGTAATTGAAACGCAAATAAATAAGAACTAAGCGAAAAGTGATAGAAATCCAATTACAAATGCATAATAATAATCAACACAAATGGCGCTTGCAAATCAAATGAAAATCACAAAATGTAATTCAATAAACATGAAAATTGGCAACTTGTTGAATTGAGAGCACAGGCTGAGAGCACAGCTGTTTAATGGAAATGTAACTCCTCTGACAAATTGCATAATAAAATGTAAATAATAATCAACATTAATTAAGAAATCGAATCGAATTTCATATTAAGTATACGTGAACGCTAAGGACGCTGCGAACTGTGAAATGCAATGCAGCTGTAAGGCAAAAGGCAGAGGAAGGGAGGGGAGGGAGGGTGAAGGGTGGGCAAGCAAGCCAAGCGATGTGCATATAATTGAAATTGAAATTGAAGTGTAATTAAAATTGATATTGCGTTGCAATTGCAAATTACAACAATTGCAATTAATTGCCAAGGCCCCAAATGTGAATGATCGATTGCCGTGGCAACAATAAATGCAATTCAATTTGACCATCTATGCACTCGCAGGACACTTGACTCTCATTACTTAGCTAAGGATTTGCGTGCTTAACCCCAAAGCCCACTGTCTTTACACGCCAAGTAGCCAGGCTGCCAGGCGTGAAGCGAAGCGTTAAGCCCAATAACCCCATTTTAAAGCAGGTCCAGGTCAAGCAAGTAATTGCAGTTAATGGCCACAGACCTTGCTTACAAAATGCCCCCCATAAAGTATGCAATCAACAACAAAACTTCAAACTGGGTCAACGAATTGCCAATGCAAACATAAAATTGTTGCCACTGGCACACTCCCACACACAAACACAAACACACACACACACACACACACACACACTATCACATGTGTGTGTTACATTTATAATAGCACAATTCACATTCAATAGATCACGCGGCTAGATTAATGCCGACCTCAAAGCGGAAGCTAGAAGCGAGAAGCGGCAACAGAATTGCTTTAAATAATTGCTTGTGTTGTCTAAAGCGACAGCTCGTAAGAGATGAATAGCAGGCAGTGTACACTGTAGAGCAAAGTAAGAAATAAAAGGAAAGAGACAACTTACATGTTACACGAAGGAGCCAAATTTAATGGGCATTGCAATCGAAAGAGGCAGAGAAATGAACAACGAAGCCATAAACTAAAGTTGCATTTAACAGCAAGAAGCTTTAGATAAGTTAAATGAGCGAAAGAGGAAGAGAGTGAAATAGCATTTGTAAAGACTTCTCCAAAGAGCTGCTAAAATTAGCTGCTAAGAAAAGCCATGTTTAGTTAGTGAAAAATAAGAAAACAAAAAGAAGAGAATATAGAGAAGTTATGTTGAAGAGCGAGAAGCTTTTAGAGAAGCAAAGTGAGCAAAAGAGGAAGCAGGAGATATTGGACCTATTGAAAATTAAAGCATCAGCTTAGAAAATCAAGAGAAGTTCAAAATGAGAAGACTACAAACTGAAAGGATTGGAGAGTATTGTAGAAAGGAAGTAGATAAGTAAACTTGAAGAGCGAGAGGCTTAAAGTGACTGAAAAAGCAATAGAGTTCTTGAGCTAGCTGCCAAAGTTCTTCTTGCAGTTATTTCACTATTCAGACTAATATATAACTTTTACTATATTTGTAAAATACAATATATAAATGCAAGTAAGAAATTAATCATTTAATGCTGGCACACTTTTGAAAATTCTGAAGGCTCTGATAAGCTTCAATTGGCGAGAACAAAAGACGTTAGACAAGTTAGCAAATAGCGTTTGCGTTTCTTCGTTAGCCATAATATAATGCAAACTAAGGCAGCAGATGCCTTGAAGAGCAGGTGTACGAATAAAGAGAGACAAAGAGGGAGATAGACGAGAAATGCAAATGAATTGAATTTATTTCCACTCGAAACAATGTGCCAAAGACACAAGAGTAAAACTAAATGCCAACTATTTCAAAGCAAGGCTGGCAAGCGAGGGGTGAGCGGGGTGCTGTATTTGTCTGCGTGTTTGTGTGTGTGTGTGTGTGTGTGTGGCCATTTGATGAAGTCGTTTCCGTTTCAGTTTCCGTTTCCGCCACCCACCTGACCAGACCGCGTCTGATAATTTAAACAACTTGCAAGCAATAATAACAGTATATACAATTTGAATTATCTGTACGAGTATGTGTTAAGAATGTATGCGTGTCTATTTGTTGTTCCGTTTGTTGCTTATAAATCGCTGCAGACAACTTTTATGTCTTTGTTTATCTTTCCATCTCAGTCTCAGTCCCAGTCGAGTCGAGTCGTGTCTTAGTTTCATTGCCACTGGCATTGGCAATGGCAGTCTTCATCTTTAGCTAACACAACTATAAATAAATTCCAATTATGCAGTATTGCTGTACAGTCTTTATTTACTTTTCGATTGTAGTTTTTTTTTGCTTTTGCCATTTGCTTTGCTTTCGTTTTCGAGATACGGTTATGTTAAAGAGCTCTTTAATGACATCCTCATCGCCTCACATTGTTGTGCTTTGCATTTTGAAATGTATTTTTCTAGTCCATCATTTTGAATTTTATCACTACTCACAATTGACTGTTATTTGAAACTATATTTGATGAAGTCTTTGATGTAATTGTCATTTGGTTTTCTTTTTATTTTATATTTCATTTAAATCACAAATTGTTATTTATCTCTTCTTCACTTTAAATACACAATTTGAAGTGTTGTACTTACCCAAGCCTTGTCTCATGTCTTGCTACGATAGTTAGCGATAGCTGCGATAGTTGCGATAGTTGTAATGTGTAGATAGTTTTCGTACTCACTGTTTCATGAGATTGGTGCGTGGACACACATTGGTGGCTCGATTGTTATGCGTTATTTGGCGCAACATCTTTTGCCAGCTCTGATGTGGCACGATAACGATATCGAGATCGATATCGATAACGCGATTACAGTTAAAGAGAACACACGATAACGAGATAACGATAACACGACAAGAATGACAAGAACAAAAGTAATGCGCAAGACATGCAAATTAGAAAACAAAATCAGATATTCGATAGAAATTATATACATAATGACATTCAAAAGAGAGAGATAGATATATACAAATAGAGAGAGATAGAAACATAATGAAATCGATGATGATATGCCATATAGTATGTATGTATGCAAAGAAAGCAAAGACAAACCGCTTTGGAACAACGTGCATTTTAAATTATTAACTCAAATTTTGTACAAACAGAGACAAATTTATAGATAGAGAGAGATAGAGAGAGAGAGAGAAAGAGTATATACAAGTGCGTCTATAGAACATGTGAGGCAGGACCTTTGTAGAGTCCACTTACTGTTTTCTCAGACACATCATGGGACAGATATTATTCGCTTTGACATTATGTGTTATTTTTCGTATGCCATCTAGCCAGATCTATAAGTACAGAGATTATGCATGAAATGATTCGATTATATGTTCCCTTCCAGACCCCCCACTTCCAGACCGCACGCACTTCTCTCTGATCGACGATCATTGATGGAATGAACTCACCTTGGCTGTAGCCGCATCTGGGCAAATAACATGATGATATGTTATATTGATATAATCCGTGTTCGAGCAGATGGTCAGTGATCGTTTGTCCAGTTCCGGTATGTTCGTGCCATTCTTTTTGGTTACCTTGTCGAGGATCTTGGGATCCTGTCAAAGAGAAGAAAATCAAGAATTTGCATAATTCAAATAACTAATAGTTGTTGATAGTTTGATAAACAATTATTACGCATTTTCAATCTCAAGAAAAGAGCAAGGGAAACAGAGAAGTTCCTAGTATCAATATTTCCAAAGATGATAGAAATCCTTTTCATTTTAATTAATTAAGACATATTTCCAGCTCATTCAATCTCGTAAAAAGAGAAAGGAAATACAAGAAATGTCTTTTATAATTGCAATAAATATGTATCATGTTGAGTGATAGTTTTAATATGATTCGTAGTCGATATTTATTTACATCTGCTCAGGAGAAGCATTATGACAAATATATGTAAATTTTATTTTTATTTTACAATAAGAAATCTATATTAAGATAAGTTTTATTGCCGGCAAAAGAAGCTAACTACTTAGTATACCACATTAAATATATTTTGCAGAGTTTGACGATGGATTTAGTATGCTTTATGTTCGATAAACTATTGGTACTCGTATTGTATATATTGTATAATACACATACATTATATATATTGTATAATACACTGTGCTCAACACAAAGTATTCAAAATGATTGTAAAACAGCGAGTCTATTATATTTGAATAGCGTTACGCATACGACCCGTGGCACATTGCGACTCACATGTTTGTTTATCAGAGACCACATGGCCAAGGGCAAGGGTAGCAAAGAGAACATATGTATGTAGTGGGCAGGGGGAGGTGGAAGGGGGTGGTAAACTATTGGAGGCAACTGCAATTTGGCTGGGCACAGCAGAGCAGCAACATTAATCTCCGATCGAATCATTAATCAAGGCAGCAACAAAGCAATTGTGGGGGGCGAGGCCGTAGGAGAGAAATAGAGCAGAGAGCTGGGAGAGGGGTAGATGGAGGAGAGGGGGGCGCTATTCGAAAAGCATTTATCAACATTTGTACATGGAATTAAAAATAAATAAATCTTTTGTGCAAATTCCAATAATAAAATAGCATTTTAATTTCATATTCGACCTTCAATTATCGCTTTGCTTATAAATAATTTCGATTTCCAATATTTGAATACTGAGTTTATTTTCCGATGCCAACAAAAACAAAGAGCAGCAAGAATTTACAATACATTTAATGGCATGGTATTTAACATAGTTGGCGTAAATCAAAGAGGCACAAACGGATCGGCATGCTCGAGTGCCAGCTACTCTCTCCATGAAGACATTAAAGCCAAATTATAATGCCTTTAATTACTCAAGCGATACAAATGAAATATCAACGTTTACGGGGTATTTCTTGAATGGATTGCAGAGAGTGCAAAGTGCCCTTTAATAAGAGTCTGGTGAGTCAGGGCAGCATATGTTTTTCAAATTGCTATCAATTAGATTTTTAATGCATATACAGACTACATATCGTACAGTATTTAACTGGCCATTGGCAATTGGAATGTGGCCATTTCGTAGAGGCGAACAACTTAAATCGATTGCCATCAAGCAATGCTTTCAAACTTCTACATACACATTGTAAGAAGGTGCTATTAAAGCGGCCATCAAGTTGATATCAAAGAGCACTCAAATTGTTATCACACCAGTTTCCTCTCCAGCGAACCGTGCTCTCAATTTTCGCTTTCACTGCAATTGCGGCCAGCATTAATGTTGCATACTTTTCTGGGTTAAAGCCATAATACCTCGCTTTTGGTATTAGTGCTCTGCTGCTGCAAATGTGCAATTTGTTTGTAAATAATGCAAAAGCAGTGCTAAGGCCATAAGGCCATCAATTAGTTGGCCATTGTTCTTGGCATACTTGCTAATAGTCAATATGCGAATGGGCCAAATACAAATGCTCAAGCAGTTTTAACAATTTCAATTGAATCAATTCGAAGAGTCGCACTCGCAATTCGCAATTCGCAATTGAATATTGAATGGCAATCAAATCGAGTGCAATTTGTGTACAGTGTGTGTGTGTGTGTGTGTGTGTGTGCGTGTGCTTGTGTGTGTGCAGAGTGAGCTTAAGGAAACTATTGCATACTTTCGAGTGCTAAATAAGTCAGCGAATAAATAAGCTGCCAAAGCGTTGACTGCTGCCAGGCCAAACAACAAATTGAACTCAACAAAACGCTGTGCAAATGTACAAATGTTCCCCTCCCCCCCCCTCTGCCCCCTGTTAGCTCCTTACTCTTATTCTTATTTTTATTCTTATTGTTGCTGTTGTTTGACGTACTTCGTCAGCAATGAAGCTTCGTGCATTATTGAAAAGCAGCAACAACAACAACAACAACACAACAGCAACAATGAAAATCACAACAAAAACTGCAACGAAGCTCTAATTTTGCGTTTTCAATATTTGTTGGCAGTTTGCTAAAGATACCCTGTAATCCGAGCGACTGCCCAAGCAGGTGGCCTGCTCTTAAGATGTCAGCTTGAATATGGAATAAAATTAAAGTAAATTAATGCAATAAAAAATTAAGTAAAGTATTCTCTCTATGTATTATATTTAGTTTATATATTAAATGTGATATATTACTCTTTATATATATGCATTTCCTTTTTTGTAGTTTATTTGAATTGTACAGGGTATCATTGAGTCGCAGCTAGCCGCCTTGCAGCTGCTGCTTTGCCCATATTCCTTATTTTTGGCTTTTGCTTTGCCAAACGAAGCAACTTTTAATGGTTCATTGTGCGACTGGCACTTACGAGTTGCCTTTGAGTGTATGCGTATGTCTGTGTGTGTGTGTGTGTGCTGTGCGTGTATGTTATGCTGTGCATGTATACGTGTATGCATGTACGTTAGTTGGTTTGTGTAGCTCACTGATTTAATATTGATGACCAAACATTTCAAGTGCTGCCAGCGTACACAATCACACTCACACTCACACTCACACACACACACACACACACACACACGCAACACACACACATACATACACCCACAAAGAACTAAAAGTGTAGTCCTCCATTTAAGGTTTACGATGGGCAACTCAAAAGTTGTCCAAAAACTGCACTTATTGCAGAGAGAAAACGCCAAGAAAGAAAAGCAAGAAAAGGCATGAAAATCATAAATAAATGTGACTTTATTAAAGCCAAAGTTGTACAGTTTTCCTTCATTATCCAAAAGTATGTAATATATTTTATATTTAAGAAATGTTTCACAAGGAATTATTTAGTTATTTGTAGAGACTCGGTTTATTTAAAATTAGCTTTAGTGGCTGAATTTTGTTAAACTTTCAAGCAAATTGAATACTAAAATAATTAGGTGAAATAATTAATGAATATAGAATTGAGGGAAAACATTCCTTATTTGAAAATTGCAACAGTTTATCACAACACATAAAATAAATAGATAAATACATATTGTAATTATAATAGAGAAGAAAGTATACTTTTAATACATAATTACTAATACATAATTACTTTACTTTTAATAATCAAATAAATGGGTTACTTTTACGATTTGATATCAAAATTTCAGAACAGAATAAATCAAAATACTGTAAAGTTGCAAGCAAAGATAATATAAACAAATATTTGTCTTTAGTTTAAAGCCAAAAGGGAAAAGTGACACATCAGTTTAACAAATAGTAGAGTAGTAGAGTAGTAGTAGAGTAGAGTAGTAGAGTAGTAGTAGAGTAGAGTAGTAGAGTAGTAGAGTAGTAGAGTAGTAGAGTAGTAGAGTAGTAGAGTAGTAGTAGAGTAGAGTAGTAGAGTAGTAGAGTAGTAGTAGAGTAGAGTAGTAGAGTAGTGGTGGTGGAGTAGTAGGTGGTGGGGTGGTGGGGTGGAGTAGTAGAGTAGTAGAGTAGTAGAGTAGTAGTAGAGTAGAGTGGTAGAGGTAGTAGAGTAGTAGTAGAGTAGAGTGGTAGGGTAGTAGTGGGGTGAGTGGTGGGTAGTAGAGGTGGCAGTGGTGGGGGAGTAGTAGAGTAGTAGAGTGGTAGGGTGGTGGGGTGGTAGGGTGGTGGGGTGGTGGTGGTGGTGGAGTGGTGGGGTGGTAGTGGAGGTGGAGTGGTGGTGGGTAGTGGGGTGGGGGTGGTGGAGTGGTGGTGGGGTGGTGGGTGGTAGAGTAGTGGGGAGGTAGTGGAGTAGAGTAGTAGAGTGGTGGTGGAGTAGAGTGGTAGAGTGGTGGAGGTGGTAGGTGGTGGGGTGGTAGAGTAGTAGAGGTGGAGAGGTGGGAGTGGTGGAGTGGTAGAGTGGTGGGGTGAGTAGTAGAGTGGTGGAGGTGGGAGTAGTGGGGTGGTGGAGGTGGTAGAGGTGGTAGTGGAGGTGGAGTGGTGGTGGGGTGGTGGGGTGGTAGTGGGGTGGGGTGGTGGAGGTGGTAGTGGAGTAGAGTAGTAGAGTAGTGAGTAGAGTGGTGGAGTGGTAGTGGGAGTGGGAGTAGTAGAGTAGTAGAGTAGTAGTAGAGTAGAGTAGTAGAGTAGTAGTAGAGTAGAGTAGTAGAGTAGTAGAGTAGAGTAGTAGAGTAGTAGTAGAGTAGAGTAGTAGAGTAGTAGAGTAGTAGTAGAGTAGAGTAGTAGAGTAGTAGAGTAGTAGTAGAGTAGAGTAGTAGAGTAGTTTTAAAACACAATAATCATTTTATTATTATTTAATTCAATACTTTTATGAGAGCCCTCGCTTATATGCAAGTACAAACGGTTCAAATGTGCAATGTACAATAGTACATATGTATACATATATGTATATATATTATATACTGGAAGGGCTATACATACATACATATATTTATATGCACTTATGTAGTAGACGTCTATATAAATATGTGTTTAGGTACATGTGTGCATATACTTATATGAGTGCCTGTCACTCACACACACGCACACACACACACAAAAGGAAAACTTTTGCATTTTCTATTCTATTTGGTTTTCACAGTCTTCAGTTGCTGTGCAAGTAGTGGTGAGGTTCATTTTTTTATTTCCTCTGTGCGGTCAAATTTGCGTAGTGCTGAAAAGTTTTGCATGCTTTCAATAGCACTACACTACATGGTAGAGGAACGAGTACATTATTGTATTGTATTCATTCGTACGAGCATGTTATGCTAGGGGTCTGGCTCTACAAGTATTTTTCTCCATTTTTGCCATTTTGTGCCGCTTCCGTTTCCACTCATTTGATTTTCCTTTGTGGCCATTATACAAATTTTCCCTTTTCCCTTTTCCATTTTTCCTATGCTTTCTTGCTCACTCATTGGCATTTATTTTGCATTTTAATTGAATTTATTTGGCAGCTGACATGAATCCGGCTTGGCCCAAAAGTCTTTTTGGCCAGAGAACGAAGAAGATCAGAGAAGGAGAGATGGAAAAAGGCTTTGCTTTAAGCAGCCACAATATTTGAATAGACTGGAGCAACAAAATGTTCCACTTGGCTTGCTCCTGGTCTGACTGACTGACTAGCGCCCCAACTTATGCTGACTTGATTCTCTCTCTTCTTCCACTTATCCCCCTCACACACACACACACACACACACACACTCATGCGAGTGTGCGAAGCACTTAAATGTGCATCGAGAATTGCAAATCTTTGACACTTTTCAATTTGCAAGTGCAACGAAGCGCAGCCTTCACTAACATTTTTACATGCACTGAGAGAAATGCCAGACTATGTTCTACGCTAGGCAATAAAGTTGTATAATATAATAAGAATGAAACATATATTAATTATTAATATTAATTGCACAACTAGCTGACTTGTTACGTTCAAAGTATGGCATTTATTTCATTAGGTTTAAACTCAATTGAGCTAAAACTAAAACCCATTGTAGGAAAAAGACTTCTTGGCAAAGCTAAGATTAAAACACAATATAAATATATTAACTGTGATTTTTATATGTGTATAACAATATAACTACGACAACTTTCAATATGATTGATCAATTTCAATTAAATGATTTATTACACTGAGTGGACAGTTGAACTACTAATCGAATTATGAAGCAATTAAGTGCCTTTGAAGCTAACGAGTTGACTTCATTTTAATAAACAGCTGACAAGGATTTGTTTTAAATATATTGTGTTGAATGTAAAGAGAACAAAGGTCAAATCAAAAGAACACAAATGAGTTGCCGCTCTTGATTTATCTTACTATTACAACTGGCTACTTTCCACTAACAACTTTCTCGCAGTGTAGTCATCAAATAGTGTCAGCATGTATGTGTGTGTGTGTGTGTGTGTCTTAGTGCTTGTCACTGCGTATGCGAGTGTGTGTGTGTCAGTTAATGTGTCAATGTGTCACTGCGACTCTCAATTGTTTCGTCCCTCCCTCCTCACTCCTCCCTCCTCACTCTCCCTCCCACTACACTCGTACTCCACTAACTGCTGTGATGCTGATGTGCTCGGTGAACGCATTTGTCTATGGCACTGGATTTATTGGCTACAACCTGCCACGCCCACATTCCGGCATGACACATAGCATTTCGCATGTTGTTGTTGCTCTTGTTGTTGTTGTTGTGGCATCTCTTAAATGCAATTTATGGGCTGCATTCCGCGCCCATATTTGTCAGGGATTGGCAACAACAGTTTCATCAACAGCTCTCGCTCCCCCCTCGCATCTCCCGCTCCCTTGGTGTATTTATGGCCACAGCACGTGGATGGCTGACTGGCTGACTGGCTGGTCGAGTGCAAGTGGCACAGTGGGCCATCGTTGCGCCTAATTGAGATTTGCTGCTCGCTTTGGCACACATTTTAATTGTGTCAGCACCTGGTCAAACAGCGCCCACACAGCCACGCCCACTTGTCCACAATGCACAATGAGTGCATCCGATATACGATATCGATAGCAAATGACACGCCCTGGTTCAAGCAGCACACACAGGATGTGGGTTAATGCACATCAATGCGACACGTCATCGCTGTCGCATTGCAAATGGACGGACAGACAGACGGACAGACGGACAGGCGGACAGACGGACGCCTTTCAAGTTGAGTGCCCACTTTTCGCTGCTCTGGACAAATTGCCAGTTCCGCGACAGAACCTTGCCTCAAGCTGCCACATGCAAAGTGTGTGTGGGTTGCAAGTCCATTTCCAAAAGCAAAAAGCCAGCTGAGCAACTTTCCCAAACGTGCAAAAAAAGAAACAGTACAAAGTACTTTCGACTCCTCGCACTTTAGCAGGGCTTGGCTAATGGTTAATGCATGCCAGGAAAAAAGGGCGACAGCTCAGCTCGCTCGAGTTAAGCTAAGCTGCCTCCCTCTGGTGCCACTGTCAATCTCTTAATCGAGCCAAGTAGTCAAGTTGCGTGGCAAGATAAACTTGTCAGCCAACAGTGGGTTAATTGAGTGCAACTTTTGCTGCATGCCGATGAGTCCTTGTGCCGATGAGTCTTCCTTGCGAGTGCAGTTTTCTTCTAGAAGTCCGTTTTTATCTCTTATGTGAAGCTTACGAGCTACTCTCAATGTAACTGTCATTATAGATGTTACTGTTATTGGAGATGCTACTGTTAATGTTACTTTGTTAACAGTTTTCCTTTCAGTTCAGTCTTCTTCTCTTATAACATATTCGAATATTCTGAGGTATTCTAATATGTTCAACGACAAATTTAGTTTTGATTTGTCAAAGTACTCGTAATTAAAGTATTAACAAATCGCATCATTTCGACTGCTACAGTTTCTGTTCGTTTAATATTATTAATTAAAATGGTCTCATAATACTCATGATACCAAAAGTGAATGCCTACTAATAATTATATTATTATAATTAATTATTATAATTGATCATTTTAAATGTATTTTTCTATTTGTTCACTACAGTTAGAATGTAGTTAAATCTTATAGTGTGATATTGTACAACACAGATTAATATATCACCTAATGTTTATGTTATGCACTTTCTATTTTATATTTCCATTTTGCGAATGGTATTTTTCAAATGGTCAGCCAGACTGAAGACTTGGGTGTCGGATCTTCAACTTATTGCTGTTTATTATTATTATGATTATGCAAGACTTCTTTTTTATTGCAAATAGTAAGCTATATTAAATGGAACTCACCCTGGGAGTGCCGCCTGCTCGAATATCGCTCACTTGACACAGCTCGATGACATCGCCATCCTGCAGGAAGAAAGCGTAGTTGTTGTATTCAACGAGAGTGTCTATTGATCTGTATTGTTTCGTTTCGTTTCGGAATCGTTACATACCCTGCCCTCGCTCTTCCAGTACAGAAAGAAGCCATACTCGTCCACCTTGAAGAGAGCGTCACGCTCAAAGTCATTCTCTTTGGTTTCCTTTTCGTTCTCGAACCAGCGATCAAAGGTGGCGCCAGTGGTCAGTTCCGGTGGCACCGGAATGATCCAATCGAATTCGTACTTCTTGGTCATTATTTACAATTGTGTTTAACGTCTATGTCTATGGCTATGTCTATGTCAATGTTTATGTTTATGTTTATGCCTACGTTTATGCTTATGTTTACAATGGTGTTAGTGTTTCTGTTTGTGTTTGTGTGTGGTGTAATTATCGCTATCGCTATAGCACAACATATATATCTATGCACATTGACAACAGGACAGAGGCTCTTCTCTATGTATATATCTTCTACATATGTAGTATGGTTTCTTAAATTGTTGTTGTTGTTCTTGTTGTTCGCTTGATAAATTGGTGTTATCGTTTGCAGTTAGCAGTTATCGATTGCTATTGAACTTCCTCCTGTTGAGTTTGAGTTTGGCTGTTTACTTGGCTTGAATCCGCTTCAATTTGGCAACACAGACACATCTTTGAGTCAGCTCAAACGCACACACACACAACACACGCACACACGCACATTGCTAGTATTTTCGATAGTTTATTTACACATTTACAGTTAGTGCAGATCACATTGTGTTCTTACTAAACGTCCAACTAATTGCATTCTCTTTTTCTTCTACCGATTTTCAAGTAAAATTCTACGTTTAGTTTTAGTTGTAAGTTTAAGCTTAGGTTGTTTTTGTTTTGTTTTGTTTTGTTGGTGTTAGTTTTAGATTTAGTTTTCTATAAGCGTATTTGATTTGGTGTTGTTGTTGTTCTTGTTAAACTTGCTCTTGTTGAAATTATTTAGCTGCAATAGAAGAAGAATACGCATAATTAGAGTTGCAACATTTTCCATGAGCTTAACTTTTAAATTAAACAATAATCACATAAGGGCTTTGCTCGCCGCCGAATACCCTGTACTTGAAGTCGTATTAAATTAAGCAAAGCATTATTTTTTATAGAAAATAAATATGTCATATTGGATAAATAATAATGCTTAATTTGTAAGTTCGAGCATCGAGCAGTATTTTCTAGTATTTATTTGGTATTTCAATATTAGTTTCACGTTGCGATTCAAAAAGCAAACTACAAATAAATGCAATCAATTTAAATGGCATCTAATATGCGAGCAATTAAATGATTCAATTAAAAACTTACATTTGAATACTTTTTATGATTTCAATTTGAATAGAAACTTTGTGCAACTGATTGCTAAACATAAATGAATTCAATTTGATTGTTTGAAAACTAAAAATAGCTGCAAGCAGATTTTTATTAATTGACTCCCATTGGCGGGCAACAAATTAGCGAAAATAGTTGAAAACTTTGCTAATTTGTAATCAATTTGATGCAATTTGATTCAAGTTGCAAATCAAATTGTTCAAAATGAACTGCTATCAATTAAAAGCTGTTGCTGGCTACAGGGTAGAGATTGAACTGGAATTGAAAGCAAGCAACTATCTGTCTGTCTGTCTGTCTGTCTGTCTGTCTGTCTGCAGATTCAGATGGACCGATACGTGGCTCACTTTTGTGCGGTTCGTAGTTGCAACTGCGCTGCCAAATGTGTTGCATGTGTCCTGGCGCCACATGCGTCTGTGTGCTCTGTCTATGTGTGTGTAGAACTCAACTGTACTTAAATGGGAATGTGGTTTCATTTGGGCAAATGCCTGGCTTTTTCACGAAATACAACACATGTCTAATTAAGGTTGGCAATATTAGTTGTGCTGTTGTGATGCAAGGAGCGACTTGTAAATAAATGCAATTAATTGAAATTACAATGCAACATGAACTATGCGGCGTCAAGATTGTAGATTAATTTCCTGCAGCTGAAGGTTAAGTCATTTCCGGTAATTCAAGACGACTGCCACTCCAGCCATTATCCTGCCAGCACAGTTCTGTGCTATAATAATCATGGCATAGCTCTCTCTCGGGGCGCCCAACAGCTGCCCCATTTGCTGCCCTTCGTGCACAGATACTAATCACATTAGTTAGTCGCGAGTGGCGACATTGGAGACGATGTTGCCACTGGGCGGCGAGGGGCACGCACCTGGCATTCATAACGATGCAACAGCAGCAGCATTGCGTATTATATTTCTAGCAACTACAGCTGGGACACACATACGAGTTCTTTTCTGCCTTCTGCCTTCCTTTTGTGCCATCTATTCTATTTGTATTCGCAGCCATGGCAACTTGCACGAGTATGTGTGCTGCTCTTTGTTTTCCTTAAATTTGAGAGCCAATCAAGAGAATTGAAAGCATTTTTCACCGTTACTTCAGCCACCTTTTGTATGTGTAGTTACAGCATGTGCTTATGCCAACATATTGGGCAAATGTAAACGTTTGCCAAGACAAATGAGAATGACATTGGCAGCGAGTGCTGCCAGGGAAACGTTTATGAATGGAGTGCAAAGCGGAAGCAAAGAGGAAATTAAAGGAAGAGCACATAGCCAAGTCAAAGCCTGTGAAACGTTGACGAATAAGCTTTGAAAAGGCAGCGAAGAAGAGGTAAAAGGTATGGCAAAAATCAAACAACCTGTGTCTGTTTCATTTTAGCAGACATAACAATGAAGGACAGCAAGTAAAAGAAAGGGAAAGCAAATGTAAAGAGGACAGAGGAACTGCAGTAGCGAGTGGAGAGGGAAGAAATCGCAAAGAAAGAGCCGCAAATAGCGGACTGTTCGCATATGTGCGGAATAAAGTTTGCTTTTGTTCCGTTAGGAAAATGAAAAGTTGACACAGTCGTTAGAAGGCGAGAAGGGAGGGAGGGAGGGAGGGAGGGAGGCAGGGAGGGTGCGAGGGAGGTGCTATTACAAGTGGAGGCAGCCGTACACTTGGGCATGCACTGAGATTTGCATTGCATTGTGACACTGTGCACAGTGGACTAGCCCCGAGAATTAAAACAAATCCCACACGTGACGACGTGACAACAACAAGAACAACAACAACAACAATATAGCCACAACAACAACTATTGGCAGTGCAATTTGTTGTTCACGTTCCCAAAAGATTCGCAAATTTGTTTGACAGCCACTCGACGTGGTCGCTTTGCGATGCAATTGTCACAACAGCCTCCCTCCCTCCCTCCCTCCCTCCCCACTCTTAATGACAGTCTGACAGACTGACTGATTGCTTGTGTGAGTGCTTGTGTGTGTGTGTCTGTGTGTGTGTGTGTGTGCGCTGCTTTCACATGACTTCAAATTCAATGAGCTGCAAAATGTTCGCTCATTGTTCAACTTGAAGCTCGTTAGCTACGTCCAAAGTCAGTGAGGTAACAAACAGCGCTTTGTATGTGCCTGTGTGTGTGTGTGTGTGTGTGTGTGTCTGTGTGTGTGTGTGTGCGTGTATCTGTGTGCTGAACGGATATGATTTCCAAGCGATTGTCAAAATACTTTCACGCCCCGCGAACGCTTTATGAATTTACGCTTCTTGCGTTTTTGAACTTTCCAAAAAGAAAGCAGCGGAAAAATGAAAAGGGAGAGAGAGAGAAGGCAACAACAAAAAGTACAACAACAAAAACAAGCACAACCCGAGTCGCATACAAAGAGAATCTGAGCCACGTTCAAGCTTCAAGTAAGCCAAAAATATTAAGTCATCAATCGAAACACAGCTGGAAAAGGCACTTTCTTCTTTGTTTGTTTATTAATAGACTGGCTTTGGCTTTGGCTTTGGCTTATGTGGAAAGACAGCGGAAAAGTTCTATGCAAAGCGTTGAGCAACAGCAGCAATGGCAATCGATTGAGAACGTTATCAATTTCAATTGTAGTGCGAAGAATAAATTCCATTCCATATTGATGCTCGTATTATGAGCTCTCAGCATGGCAATCAATGATGCCAGTTGTAAATGAAAATCTTAATATTTAAAGCAAATAAATGATGGTTTTTCATAGCATTCTGAATAAGAGATTAATTTTAATTTGCAATTATTAAACAATACAAGAATTAGACACCATCATTTTGGAGTTTAAGCTGCTTGCCTAAACTCCAGACAAGTGCATAGCAAATATTATTACAGGGTATTTTTCAATTACAGGGTATTTTGGGCGCAATCGTGAGCGAGAAACAGTTTTGTGGTTTTTATTATCGCCTGGCCTGGCCATTTGGCATTAAATGCAGATACAGAATCACAATAGCCAAGTGCCACGCCCTCTGCAGCCTCCCCCCGCCATACACCTGCCTCTGCCTCTGGGCACCTGTGTCAATATATTGGACTGCGGGAAAGTTTGACGCGCTGCTTGAAAGCTAAACACGGCAGGCGGGCATAACTTGCATAAACTTGCTCTCAAAGGACACTCACACACGCACACACACACGCACACGCACACACACACACACGCACACACACTTGGTCACACGCACGTACGCGCGGAAAGTATGCTACAAATATGCTCATTACGTGAGCGCCAAGTGCCAGACTCCCAGTCACACACACACTCACACACACACACACACACACACACACACACACACACACTCACACACACACACAAACAGACAGAGACAGCAACAGCGACAATGGCTCAATTTATTATTGCATACTTTGCGGCCATATTTCAGCTGTTCCGCTTGGCGTAGGCGGCGTCTCCGTAGGGAAGGGTGGAGGGGTGGCGGGGTAGAGGGGTAGAGGGAGTGGCAGGCGGCTGCCTTTGAAGTCGCATTTCGTTGCATAATTTGAAGCAACTGTCGCTAGTTAAATGCACACCAGCTAATAGAGCTTATGGCAACACTTGCAGATGCTTTGAATAAGTTTGAACAAAATCTATTATTCATTTTGATAGAGTATATTTTTATTTTATATATTTTCTTCAATTTAGCTAGCAATTTAACGCATCTGTTGAACTAATAAAACAAACTACATTTTAGAACATTTTAGACTTGGAAAAGCTCAGAAATAGCAAAACAAAATAGTTGTAGATAAAAAATAAATGAAATAATTAAAACAAGAGTTGGATACAAATAGTTTGCCAATCGAAGAAAATATATATACTACCCATAATTAATAGATAGTTAATTAAAATATGCACTCAATAATATATAAAAAATAAATACGCTATAAATCAATGAATTGTTTAAACTACTTTAAAACATTTTAGGCTGATATGTTATACATAAATATTTATATATTTATATATTTATATATTTATATATTTATATATTTATAAATATTGATTTGATAAATGTAAGCTGTATTTTATGCAAAGGATATTCTATTATAATGAATGTTTGATCAAACAAGAAGAAAGGCTGCTTATAGGTCGAGGATATCTGCTAGTCGTGCTAAATTGTTGTTGCTGATTATTATGGCTTATTCATGTTGCTGTCGTTGTTGTTGCTGTTGTCGTTGTTGTTGTTGCTGTTGTAGGCATTACTTAAGCTGCCAAATTGAATTTGCTTTGTGAGTATCTGTGAAATTGGCATTTCAATATTTGATGAGCTGCTGCTCAACCTCGCACAGGTAGTAAAAGAAACTTTCCACGCCACGCAGCAGAAGGAGTGGCAACGTAAGAGTGCGAGAGGGAGAGGGAGAGGGAGAGGTGGCTGCCGACTGCTTGACCTTCTCTGCTGAGCAGGCAAAGGAGTGCAAGGCGAACTGAAATTGAGGCATTCATCAATGAGAGGCGCCGACTTCATGTCATGTAGGCGGTCAGTCCATCATTCGGTTAGTGCGAGGGCTCAATCAGCGTATCAATCAAAGACAAGGTCTCGCCTGCATTAAAATGCAGCGACAGAGAGAGAGAGAGAGAGAGACAGAGAGAGAGAGAGAGGTATACAAAAAAGGAAAAAAAAACGCATTTTGCAGCCGCAAATGAACGCAGAAAATATGCCAACTGACTTATCAAGTTGCCAGTGTGTGCGAAGGGTGGGCGTTGCCATACTCTCCCTCTCCCTCTCTCCCTCTCTCTTTCTCTCGCTCTCTTTCACTCCTTTGGCGCTGTGCGTTGTTGGCTGCTGCGCAAAATGTCAAAGTTCGTAAAATGATTGCATACTTTCGGGTTGGCAAATGAAATTTCTCATGAAATTAAAGTAAGCACACACACAAAGACACACACACACACACACGCACACACACACACACATGCACTCAGCGTGTGCTTTATTATTAAATTTGCAAACAACAACAACTAAAAAACTGGCAAGAAAAGGCAAAAGCAAATAAAAATATTAACAGCAAGTGGCATCAAAGCTGCCTCAAGAAAATGCCGCAGCGGCAACAGCTGCAAGGCTGTGCGAGTGTGCGACTGTGTGTGTGCGTGTGTGTGTGTGTGTGTGTGTGTGTGTGCTTGTTTGTATTTTTAGTTTCATTTAATTATTGTTTTCCTTTTTTTTGACAATTAATTGCGCGCCAGCTTTTGAGACACAGCTTCTGCTCCCAACAATTCTCTATTGAAAAAACATTCCTTTCTCATAGCCTTTAAAGCACCATCAAATATGCAGACAGCAGTTGGCATAGCCCAATTAAAAGTACCGTTTTTACTTCAAACTAGCCAACCGTCTGCCTCTAGAAGTGTTTGTCTCTTCTCTGTTAAAATGTCCACAAATCAGAAGCATTGTTTACATGCTATAAATACCAACTGATATGCTATACATTTGACTATTTTCCAGCACTCTTTGGTTTACTAGATGCTTATCAAAGCCAAGGTGCAGGCAATGCTGCAGCAGTTGCTTACTTTTAGCTGCCTACTACTACTGCTTGCCACGCCCACTTGCCCGCCCCCATTTGCTGTGTGTGTTCTGAACAAAGCCAGCGATATTTTGTCACGCATATTCCGTCCAGGCACGCAACAGATACTCAGTTCGAGACACGCCCACTGTGGAGAGTGGAGGCGGAGGCGAAGGGGGGTAAGGGCGTAAGGGCGTAAAGGCGGGCTAACGAAATCAAAGTGCTGCGCCAGGCAAAGGCATCCTTCAAACGAAACTGTCAGCAACTGTCAAAAGAAGTTAAACGAAAACCAACAAAACAAAACAACAATACAAAACAAAACGGGCAAAAGAAAAAAGAGAACAACAGCAAAATGGCACACACACACACACACACACACACACACACAATACAAACATATGTGGGGGGTAGAGGTTGGCAAATTCAGGGTCTCGACCCTCTGTGTTCCTGTTCGATATCCTGGCCGAGAAAGCAGGCGCTGTCTCTGTGATTTGTTCGATGGCACGTAGCAGGCGGTTTATTTTTAGCACCTTGCTCCCGCAAAGAATGAAAAATAAAGAGCAGGCAGGCGGTGGGAAAGAATTCCAGGCAAGCTGCGTATCTTCCCAATCTCCGTATCAAAACAATACATCATCATGGCCAAGGAAAAAGTCGCCTTTTGTTGTTGCTGCAATTGTGAATATTAAATATATGACAATAAGCAGGCGACCAAAAAAGCGACGCAAAATAAAAACAAAACAAAACGTAAAACGTAAAACGTAAAACGCAAAACGAAAAAAGAAATAATAATAATAATAATAATAATAAAAGAAAGCGAAAAAAGTCAGCGCCAAAAAGTTTTCTTTTGGGTTTTTCGCATTGTTTTCCTCTACGCCAATTTTTTGCTATACTCGTTTTTTTGACAAGGGTTTGGGTAGCGCTGCGGGGCTGCTCGGGGAGGGGCGGGGAAGGGTAGTAGGTTATTGGATGGGTAGCAAAGCATAAAGCATTTATACTAATTTCTCGATAATTTCGTTACGGTCGTAAAAAAAGCAGGCGAAAGAAAGAAAGTAAAGTACGCAAGGCAAAATAGGAAATACAGCAAAGGCAGCACGCAGGACTGGCAGGACTGGCAGGACTCTCTGTAGCCAGAGCAGTTGGAGTTGCAAAGAGGATGTGGTTTCGCTTTGGGTGAGTCAGGTCTAAATAGACTTCATATCGATTTGTGCTGTGCACAATTATATTTAATGAGCTTTTAATTGAATTGATTTTTTGTTATATAAATACACACACGCACACACACACACACACACACACACACACACGCACACACATGCAGAGCAAGGACAAAGCACACACACTCTCGAGCGAGAGAAATCGAGAGAGACTGAAGGACAAAGTCCAGTGACAGAATGATGGATATTAGGGCCAAATGAATGGATTCACAGTCGATGAATTTGTTGGGCGGGTCAGATAAACTGCAGCCAATCAACTTGGCAGCAGCCCCTGTGGGGCGGAGGGGGGGGGGTGGTGAAGACAGGGAAATGGAAGTGAGAGTATAAATAAAAGACGCAATCTGGGTTAAGTTGTAAGCTGAGGGGGCCAGTGCTGCTGCTAGTGGAGAGCAAGCAGTCAAATATGGATCAAGGTGATCAGTTCTACAAACAGCGCTGTCCACTTGCCAGCACAGCGCTGCCAACTTAATGAATGGCAATGAGTTGTGGTAGCTTAATAAAAGCCTAACTGTGACTCACACAATTGAATGATTGCATTTAGTTCATAAATTGAGATTAAGATTGATACTTGTATCATTTGTGATAGACGCATAGATTAAATGCTTATCTGCATAGGGATTTCATATATAGTATACACATATAGATACATTTACATACATGGCTGAATATATGTTGAAAGCACTTTTGGTAAAATAAGCTACAAACAAGCCAGAGAGTAACAGTCGAGGCAGCTCGTTTGCAAGACAGAAATTACTAAATAAAAATATGCTATTTACAAGAGATGAATAGAATGGCATCCAATTAAAACAAGTATGAAAGCTACTGTCGAGTGTGCTCGACTGTGAGATACCCGTCGCCCAATTTTACCATCAAAATATTATATTTTTCAAAAATATACTGAAAAAATACTTAAAAAATATACTAAAAAATGCCAAAATAATATATCAAAATTTTCTTTGTTCGAAATTATTAGCTTGGTGGCACTTTAGTTGGTTTATTGAACACAATTATTATGTCACGGAGTGTCATAGCAATTAACTATGTCATGGAGTGTTATAGCAACTAACTAGGTGCAGCTGCAATTCGACGCTTGCAATTAAGTTTTTTTCTATTTGCATGGGCGGAAGGGGGCGTGGCCAAAATAAAAAACAAACTTGATCTGCGTGCAACAATAAGACATACTGTCGCGAAAAATTTGTTGCTCTATCTCTTATAGTCTCTGAGATCTAGGTGTTCATACGGACAGACGGACAGACGGACATGGCTATATCGTCTCGGCTGTTGACGCTGATCAAGAATATATATACTTTATGGGGTCGGAGATGCTTCCTTCTGCCTGTTACATACATTTTCGATCGGCACGAAGCCATAATACCCTTCTACCCTTTGGGTAGGCGGGTATAAAAACATAATTGAGGACATCATAGAATTTCCACAATACATTTCAATTATCTTCACAAATACTAACAACTTGCACTTGTATTGAGTTGTTTATTTCGTTATTTTCCATTATGCACAATATTAATGTATTGAAATCAACTGCATATTTCGATGTATTTGCAAGTATGTATATTTGGGTTTCTTGCAATATTTATGTCCACTGCGAGTGTCTGGTGGAAGGACATTTGGCAGTTATGAAGATAAATTGGCCAATCTATGCTGCAATAATTATCATGTGGCAAAGGCCGGTTGCTTGTGTTGCATGCCACGCAACCCGTTGGCAATAAAGACAGCAAATTTGCGCCAACTGCAGTTTTAACGACTCACGTCTCCTTCGTCTTCGTCTCAGCTTCAGCTTCGGATGCCGAGTCCTTGAGAGAAGCCTTGCCATTAGCGTTTGTTGGCCACATTATGGCGACACTGAACGACTGTTGTTGCAAGCGGCTCAAGTCCGCTTAAAGGTAGCAGCCTGGCGGGAGGGCGGGCTTGTCAACAGATGGGTGTAATGTTGCACCCTCATGGCCACTGGTGTGTGGCAAGTGCCACTGGCCCCGGCATTGTGTGTCAAATGGCTTGCCTGACTGCCTCTGGCTCAGTTCCTGCCCCTCTGCCTGCCACACCGAGCTATACAATGAGCTAAGCTGTCAACCCCTTGTTCAAGTCCGCCCAGAGGGCAGAGGGCAGTAAGGTGGAGGGGGGGGGATGGTTGCCGATTGACAATAAGCAACAACAAATGCAATAAACAGCAATATTTTTTGCACTTTATTCAATTTATTGTGTGCGTTACGTTTTCCTTTCATTTGTCACTAATCGCAGCAGGAAGGGGCAGGGGCAGGGCAGGGGACGGGCAGGGGACGGGCAGGGGACGGGGCACAGTTCCAGGCATGGGCAACAAGCGGGGAGGGGAGCGCAACAAGTAAGGTTAACAATGTCTGCAACGTAATGCATTTTTTGTTCGTGTAGTTTGTCAATGCATTTCATATTATTATCCAATTAAATGCACACAGAGGGGGCGGGCAAGGGGCAGAGGGGCAGAGGAGTTGGAGGAGCCCAGTGGACTGCTGAACTTATATTGCAACTGTGTGTGTGTGTGTGCAATTAATGCGCTTAAATTATGCTTGCAGCTTACAATTCAGAAATGCGCCATAGAGTTGATAATAGCAGACGAGCAGATACTCTGTGAGTTTTACAATTTAAATGCATTTTCTTGCTTTAATTATCATCGTTTAACATTTCTTTATGCTGCTTATAAAACTCACCATGTTATTCATGCCCGCTGGCCAAGCATTTGCTTACAGGGTGTTTGCATACAGAACAACAACAACAACTGCAGCCCAGAAAGGGGTTGTGTAAGACAAAGCGAGAGAGAGAGCGAGAGAGAGAGAGGTAAGCGTGCTTGGCATTAAAACTTTGGCGCTGGCAACTTTCTGGCCAGCTTTTCGACGCTTTTCGGCGCTTTTCGCAGCACTCGTGTTACGGATTTGGGTTTTCTGCGAAAAATACGAAATGCGAAATGTGAAATGAAACTAAAATGAAATTAAATATATGTATGTGCGAGCATAAATTGAAATGAAATCGTTCGTCTGAGCTTAATTATAACGCTGCGTATAATAAAGACAAGGCGTTTCGCCAAAATCCACTTGAAACTGAAAAGTTTCGCCATCCTTGACAACTCTACAGCTGTGTAGGGATTATGTGTGCCAAGCCAACTAGTTGGTGATTAATTTAATTGCCAGTGGGCAAGTCGATGCTTAAATGATCATTACATAAAGTCTAATTTATTAGAATATCAAATAAATTTGAATTTGAAACCGAAACTGATACAGCATTGGAAAAGAAAAAAAGAACAGGGGATTTAAATAAAAACATAAGCAAAAAAGCAATTCATTGTTCTCTTTTTATCTCTTTTTATACCCGCCTACCCAAAGGGTAGAAGGGTATTATGGCTTTGTGCCGACCGAAAATGAATGTAACAGGCAGAAGGAAGCATCTCCGACCCCATAAAGTATATATATTCTTGATCAGCGTCAACAGCCGAGACGATATAGCCATGTCCGTCTGTCCGTCTGTCCGTCTGTCCGTATGAACACCTAGATCTCAGAGACTATAAGAGATAGAGCAACAAATTTTTCGCGACAGTATGTCTTATTGTTGCATGCAGATCAAGTTTGTTTTTGATTTTGGCCACGCCCCCTCCCGCCCCCGTAAATCGAATAAAACCGAATTGCAGGCGTCGTTTTAAACCTAGAACGTTCAATTTTGGTACGCACAATACTAATCACCATCTTAATGATCTCTGCGAATTTAGTTACAATCGGATAAAAAACAGAGAAGTTATTAAGATATTACTTTCATAAGGCGTTACCACGTGCAACTGCTAGTGCTGCCTAGCTAGTTGCTATGACACTCCGCGACATAATAATGGTGTTCAATAAGCCAACTAAAGTGCCGCCAAGCTAATAATTTCGAACAAAGAAAATTTTGATATATTATTTTGGTATTTTTTAGTATATTTTTTTAGTATTTTTCCAGTATATTTTGAAAAATATAATATTTGGATGGTAGAATTGGGTGGCGGGTACGTCACAGTCGAGCAAACTCGACTGTAGCTTTCTTACTTGTTTTACTTGCAATTGATTTAACAATAAAATAACATTAAAAAACAAGCTCACTAGCAACTTGTAAATTTCTTTATGATTATTGAAAATCAATTTTCAATTCAATTTTAAATATATGTATAAAAAGCTAAGAAGTAGAGCTGCATAATTAATACATAATAAACAATATTTATGTACTTTATGTACTTCTCTTTTATTGCAAGTCTGCATTTATTTTTTGCTTTATTTCATTTATTTTCTTTGCAATTTAATTGTTGCTTTGTGACTAAATGGAAAATACAAATGTTTATTTATTAATGCGAATATTATTTGTGCTACCTCAAATTCCATTGAAATCTGCCCGTCACTTAGTGTGATAATTATTTGCACTTGCCCCCTGCCCTTCCCCTCCCCTCCCCAGTCGCCCTTGTGCAGCTACATCGCATGATATTTTATTGTAATCCTGTTGTCGTCGCATTTTGCGTACTCGACACAGGTTGGCAGCGAGCTCTGCCTGTTGAGCTAATTGGATTGCAGCTGTGCATTACGAGCACTTGCCCCTCGCCCCTCGCCACTCGCCACTTACCCCTTGCGCCATTGCAATCATCAAAGTTGTCCCGACTAATCCTAAAACAACAGCAGCTAGCAGCTAGCAGCTAGCAGCTGTTGACCCGGAGCCGAGACTCGGATAAAAACAGATCCGATTGTGTCAATGCCATAAATTAGCCCAATATAAAGTGCAGTTGAATTAGGAATTGCAATTAATTAAACATGGCAAACAGGCGGCGGTAATTACGAGAGCGACAGAGAGAGAGAGTGAGCCATAACCTTCACCTGGCCATTGTGGGAGCAAGTGACGCCATCGTGAGCAATGCAGCTGGAGGAATAGACACATGGCCATGGCAAAGTAATGCCACCCCTGGCTCCAATGCCACACTGCATCTGTGTGTGTGTGCGCGTATCTGTGTGTGTGTGTGTGTGTGTGTGTGTGTGTGTGTGTGTCTGTGTGTGTGCGTGCGTCTTTAAGGGTGTGCAACAAGCTTCAGTCGCCGCCATTTAATCAGCTTATTAATTGACAATTAGAAATCAACAGCCGACAAATTTAATCCAACTTTCTTTGCTTCAGTTTACAATATTTTGTTTACAATCTATTTATTTATTTCTACTTCGTATTTGTCTATGAATTAATTATTTAATTAATTGACTATGAATTACAAACTTTGAGTAATTTAAATCAATCATGTCAATCAGCAAGCAACCTTGGAGTTGAAAGGACAAAGGATCAAGTCAAGTCACAATTGCCAGTCTCATCTCAATAGCTTAAAGTGGACTGCAACCACAACTCAATGCGAGCTTCTTTTAAGCATTATTAAATCTAAAGACATCAAATTCCATGGAATTTCGTCAAGTTATAATTATGCACATTGTCTGCTTCCATTTCCATTTCCATTGCCATCCAGTCAGTTGCTCCCACTCTGTTGGCTCATTTGTCGTGCGGTTGTTTTTGCAAGTGACTTGGAATTGTTCTTGGAATTCAGTTGCAATTGCCAGTGTTGAGTTATTTGTGCGGATCGCTATTTATAGTCCATCGTTCGGTTGTCTTTTGAATGCCGCATTCCAGGGGGGCGGTGTCTGTTGTCTGATGTCTGCTGGTGCCGTGTCGTGCGCAATCGTAAACACAAATTTTCCCGTTACACGTGCGGACATTTCCCCCTCCTCCCACGCCCCACTGCCCATTCGTCACTCCTCAGGCCTCGCACATTATTATTATTATTTTTATTATATTTTATTGTGGTTGCTGCTTAGTTAGTCGGCAATTAGATAATCATTTATTTTTGCATACAGCAATTTGAGTGTGTGTGAATTTTGATTTATTTGCACGCCATACAATGTAACATTGCTAGAGATGCACGCAGCTCGTGACACGATCAGACACGTCGCTGCACGACGTAAACACGCCTAAGCATGACGCAACATGAGCTAACATTACACAAGCAGCAATGTCGTCATCGTCAAGTCCTTGACGCCAGCATGTCCTCTGCTCCTGCATAGCATTTAGCTTTAGTCAGTTGGATTTATTTACTAATTGCTTTATTCATTAATAGCAAACTGAATAAAATTGATTATCTTCTTTTCTTAATAGCTTTATTCATTTTAAAATCGATCATCTCTAACTATGCCTGACAAAGCTGGCTGCATTTTGTTGGTGTGTCATAGCAACGAGCTTCTGTGTGTGTGTGTGTGTGTCTTTGATCTTGGCAATCAACACAAATTGCATGCATCTCGATCAATTGAGTTGGCAACACTTTGCGGAACTTAATCGAATTGCGGCATTTCTGATTTAGTTAATTCTTCTGGGGAAAAATTTAATTTGATTTATTTATTAGCTGTCCATTATTTGTTTATAAACAATAAAAGCCCACAAAAGAATGCGCATTTCAGGTTTATGAATATTTCAAGCAATGGCAACAACAACAGCAACAACAACTGGGCAACAGGCTATGAAAATCAGAAAGAAAAAGGCCAAAACCAAAATCATTTTTATGGCAAATATTTATCTAACGGCATTTTAGGCGCTTCAGGAGTGGTCCGAGCCGTTTGAGGGGAGGCGCCAAACGGCGCCGACAAAAGCCAAACAAAAGCCTCGAGGTCGCTTCATGTTGATATATTAATGTATGCACGTTAATTAGTGGACGCCAGAGGGCAGCGACGGATATATCTGATTATGTATTGTACTCGTAGTACCTCGCCACATACTAGTAGACTCGCCAGATAGATAAATAGAGGCGATACAGCTAAACAGCTAAACACAGATAGAGATAGCCAGATACAGCCAGATAGTTGCTTAGTTTCGTTAGCTCGTCAGGCTCGTCAGGCTCGTATCGTTTGCCAGATCTCGAGAGCATGGCATCATTAATTGGGGCTGCTCAATGCGATCGATATGGGCGATAGATAAACTGGAAACTCTAAGCTCTAGATTTATGCGATTGCACTTGTTATCTCGACAGTTGAAGACATGTTCATCAATTATATAGCATACTTCTGGGTCACTCAAATGTCAGATAAGCTGCATAGATAACTGTTGGCTTATCGCATACAGATGATTGACTGAATGCAGCTAAAGCTAATCATATAGTTGACTGACTGACTAAATGATTGACCAAATGATTAGTTAAGAACTGACCCAGCTGGTATCTGGCAGTCGAGCAGACTCGACTTTCCTAATTGTTTAATTAGGTTTTGATTTTTCGACTTGATTGCAAGTGTTTAACAGTGTGCTTCTCTTGTAAATATTTATCCATATTCTAGTAGATAATAAAGAGTAGCACCCCCTCCCCCACCCCCTCCCACATTGCCCCCCCAATCCCCATAGACAGCATTAATTACGCACTTGTTTATTATTTTGATGAAGTGCTGATGTATTTGTTTTCTGCCCAAAATTGAAAGCTTAAGCAATTGCCCGGGCAACCCGAATGATAATACATATAATTGTCCGTATATATCCTGTCTGTATGTAAAGATGTTTTGTTTTGTTTTTTTTCATTTTCCATTCTGTTGTTGTTGCTGTTGTTGGCGAGGTTACTTTTAGGTGCCGTCAAAAGGTTAAGCGCTTCAAATTACAGGCTTCAAATTGGGCCGAGCCTGAGGTTGAGGGCAGCCCTTTTCTGCAGTTGTACTGGGTATGGAATGGTATGGTTAAAGTTCAGGGTCCGATGTCTGTTCGCTGACCATGCTGTGAAAATTGCGTGAATTTAATTGCGTATCAAAACACATTCTGAAGCGGTCTAAGGGGGGCGAGCCGGGGGGGCGACAGCAAAAATAAACTTGCAAAGTCAAAGGCAGCAGAGAAACGAAATGGAACGAACCGAAATGAAATGAAATGAAATGAGAGAGAAAACAAGTTAAATGATGACTGTGAAACTGTTTTTGTTTTTGTTTTCGTTTTTTCTTCTTCTTTCCTTTCCCCTATTTCTTTTACTTTTTCTCACTTGGTTCTGTGTATTCTTTTTCTCCTTGCTTTCTTTCGCTATTCTCTTCCGTGTCCCTTGCGTACGTACTTTGGCATAAACACAGCACAGCAAGAACAACACCAAATTTTAAATAAATAGAATCGAATTTGGACGTGCTAAAACTTAATGAGCGGCCCGGAAATCATTTCAAGTGCCAGAAACCTACCAAATGTTCGCTTGGCCACGTGGAACGTAAGCGGACAATGAAACAGTTGCATATTGTACTAAAATGAAGCACATGTTTGAATTCGATTACTTTCATCTAAAATAACGGTTAGCTTGTTGAATTGAATCCTGGAACGACATGGAATTGGAACACTATTTTGCGATTGTTAGGGCGATTGTTGGATGCAAATTGAATCAAAGATTACCAGCATGAGCAGTGGAACGAAATGGAATTGGAACGCTATTTTGCGATTGCTAAAGTGATTGTTGTTGGATGCAAATTGAATCAAAGATTACCAACATGAGCAGTGGAACGAAATGGAATTGGAACACTATTTCACGATTATTAGGGCGATTGTTGTTGGATATAATATTGATAAAAGATTACCAACATGAGCAGTGGAACGAAATGGAATTGGAACACTATTTCACTTGGGCGATTGTTGTTGGATATAAAATTGAATAAAGATTATCAGCATGTGCAGTGGAACGAAATGGAATTGGAACACTATTTTGCCATTTCTAAAGCGATTGTTCTTGGATGCAAATTGAATCAAGATAATATACGCATTGAAACGAAATGGAATTGGAACGCTATTTTGCGATTGCTAAAGCGATTGATGTTGGATATAAATTGAATCAACGAAATGGAATTGGAACACTATTTCACGATTGCTAGGGCGATTGTTGTTGGATATGAAATAGATCAAAGATTACCAGCATGTACAGTAGAACGAAATGGAATTGGAACGCTATTTTGCGATTGATGTTGGATATAAATTGAATCAAGATAGTATGCGCATGGAAACGAAATGGAATTGGAACACTATTTCACGATTGCTAGGGCGATTGTTGTTGGAAATAAAATAGATCAAAGATTACCAGCATGTGCAGCGGTACGAAATGGAATTGGAACACTATTTCACGATAGGGCGATTGTTGTTGGCTGTAAAATTGATAAAAGTAACTTAAACGATTACCAGTATGAGCAGTGGAACGAAATGGAATTGGAACACATGGAATACCAACAGCATTTCAGCTTGAAATCAATGTGAATGTGAAAGCGATCAAATGAAATTGAAACAAATGCCAATTGTGCAAGAATCAAAGTCAAGATATCATTTGCAATATTAACTTGAATGTTACCTTCAATTAATGTCACGGAATGGAATTGGCACATAATTGGGCGACAATGTGCAAATAAGCCAATTCTATGTGAATTCAATTTGAGACGAAATGGAAGTGAAAGAGTTTAAATGGCACAACATCATAAGCTCCAGTCTATCAAAGTTGACTCCCACTGTTGTCAGTCTGTTAATAACCAATTTAAGATTCGTAGAGCTTAAATTCACAGGGATCCATTTGATAGGCTCCCGCTGAGAGAGAGAGCGAGAGAGAGAGACTTTTTGGGTTTGCTATTCATTAATAAAAATGTCCTCAGTTAATTGTCGGGCACTTGACTGAGCCAAGTCCAAGTTGGGGCTTTAAACTGATGTGATAATAAGTTTCGTAGACGACCCGAAAATGGCATTCAGGAACTTGGCACGTTATTCGCCTGCTTAAGCATACACACACACAAACACACACACACACACACACACACACACATACATTCGCACACAATGAGTAGACGGCGTCAACCAATGACAAATAATTAATTGCGCACAATTTTGGGCCTAGTGGGCTGCCACCCTTCCCCTTCGTCTGCGTCTTTGCCTTCGTCTTCGTCTTCGTCTTCGTCCTCGTTGTCATCCTTGCTCTCGTCGACATCCTGTTTTCGTGCTCGTCGCATAACGTATCCATTTATAAATGGCACACGCATATTTATGCGAACCCCTTCGCTCCGACTGCGACTCTGAATCCGACTTCGACTTCGACTAAGAGTACGACTCCGACAGTAGCAATTGTTGGCTGTTGGCTTTTGATGCCCCCCCGGATGCCGCCGCCCCGCCATCGTCACCGCCACCGCCACTTGAGTCGAATTGTGTAAATAATGCGATAGACTTGGCTGAGCAAAAGGACACGACTCCTCTCCCCCGTCTCACGTCTTCAATCTGCCGGCAATGTTTCGCATCAATGCGATATGATTTGATTGCACTTGTGGAACGGATGTGTGAGCGGGCAGCTAATTGAAGAGGCTGCCAGGACGTTGATCGGCTCGATTAGACGCCGGTGCCGATGTCGATGTCGATGCCGGGGCTTGCCAATAATTGGCCTCATATTGAGATAAAGGCATCGCCCAAGTGGACCAAAACTGTTCAAAAAGCCAACAGCAGCAACAGTAGCTGGCAAAGCAGACAGAAGCAAACAAACGGTGAAAATGACTGACTAGCCAGATACCTCGCATATAAAAGATTTGCTATAAAATAAAAAGCCTACATTAACTATTTGAGTTGAATTCTTGTTTTCAAAATGGCGAATTTCGTTTGAATTTTAAAATCGAAAAACACAAATCACTTTTATAATCAATATTTATAATTTAACAAGCGAAAAAAAGTGTAATTTAATAATAAATAAATAATATAATATAATAATAATATAATATAATAAATAAATAATAATAATAATAAATAAATAATAATAAATAAACTTCAATCATCAACTAGCTGGCTTGCTTTACTTATGCACAGTTTCATAGCAGCCAGCTGTAGTCTAGTACTAGAATAACCAAATGGAAAGTGTTACATCAACCAGCTAGAGTTTCATAGCAGCCAACTACAGTCTTTTACATGAAAGGGTTTTCCATTGCAGCTTGGCGTACAGGGTATCAATAGAACAGAGAAAAGAAACGAAAAGAAACGTAAAGAAACGAAAAGAAACGAAATGAAACGCAAAGAGAAGAGGAGAAAACTGTTACAGAACGTTTGAGGCAAACAAAGGCGCCTTTCAGTGCATGTGACGGCAATGGCGACGCACAGCTGGATGCTTGTATTTTGTAAATCATTAGTCAACAGAATGTTCTCGCTCTCAGTGTGTGTGTGTGCGTGTGTGTGTGTGTATGAGTGTGGCTATTATACTCGTTTTGTCATCAGCAGCAGCCTGCACTAGATTACGAGACCGACTGCAATGTGCGATGTCATCAGCATTAGTGGCAGGCCACAAGCTGCGAGATCGGCCAGATCAGAATATTGAAGAAAGGTGAAAAGGAGCAGACATAGTCGACTATAGTCTGTGTGTGTGTGTGTGTGTGTGTGAGCAGAGGCTGGCAGCATGTGGAGCAACTGAACTCAACTCGACTCGACTCAACTCAGTTTAACTGAGCTGCTCCTGCTGGCTAATGATGCCCACATTAGGCGGCGCGTTTTATGTGTGTGCACGTAACGATGCTTACACAAGACACACACACACACACACACACACACACACACACACATACTGGCACGCTTGGTGGCAGGGACACAGTGAATGTCAAGGCAGCGCTGCGTTACATAAGCGACGCACAAATGTATGCTACACTTTTTGATGGCCACCTCTATCTCTCACTCTCCATCTCTTTCGCTCATTCGCTCACGGTTTGTGTTATTTTTGGCCAGGCCTAAAGTGTTGCGACCAAGAGCACCACGAAGTGCTGCAGCTGCTGCTCTGCCTCTGTGTTTGCCGCCTCAAAAGCCATAAGCCACGCCAAATTAACATGACGAAATGATGGCAACAACAACTGAAGCGTTCGCTTGGCATGTGCAGGGGAATGGGAAATGGGGATAGGGGGATGGGGGGACAGACATATGTAAGCCAGGGCAAAAAGTGTGAGCCGAGTGCATTATAGATAAGACTAATCTTAAGAGGTTTCAAAAGTCACAACTAAGCCACTGCCACAGCACTGAGAGTGCTCTCCAAAGTGTGGCCAGCTTTGTTTTCTATCCTCACAGGCAAGGCAATATTATTGAAAACAAAAAACTACTTAGTTAATTGGTATGTATTTAATTTGTAATTTTCAACTAAAATAGAGTTAATTGCCACACACTTGATTAAATAATGCCAACTAGACAATAACAACAACAACACATGTCTGTTAACTGGGCAAAGTAAATGCAATTGGCAAGCAGAGCACAAGAGAGGCTCAAATGAAGTGGCGACTATAAGATTTGTCCTTTCTTTAGGAATTAACAGCATCAACATTTAATGTGTGTGCTGAATGCGATTGCATGCCACACTGTTGGGGCTTTTAGGGTAATGGGAACAGGGAGAGCAGCCAGGGCAGAGAGGGGGGGGGGGAGGAAGGCAACATGAAATATTCAAAATACGACATGTAACTGTCATAATCAAGGAGCGGCCAACAAAACTGTGCAAACAGCAGCGGCAGCAAAGGACGACAAGGACAACAACAATGGCTAGACAGAGATGGAGATCGATAGAGAGAGAGAGAGAGAGAGAGAGAACTACTAAAACCCAACTAAAACTAACCCTCATAGTCATAGTTTAATATCTGTTTAACATGTCAGTGGTGTTGTGTGCTTGTGTGTGTGTGTGTGTGTGGGCCGAGACAATTGTTGTTGTTGTTGTTGTTTTAGCCACAAAATCCCCAAAGTGATTATATTAATACAACATGAGCCACAAGTGTGTTGCATACATTCAAGCAAAACGAGCAACCTCAAAAACTATGCCAACTTTACACACACACTGAGCACACACCCACACATGCACACACACACACACACACACACACACACACACACACAAACCGCTTAGTGGCGTTGCTGCCTTGCGTTCAAAGCGAATCAACATAAAATATGAAATATACATAAGCCAACGAGGCAACTGTAATAAAATAATAATAAAAAACAACAAAAAACATAAATAAAAAACACGCACACACACACACACATACACACTACTAAAGGCACCCAAAGATGTTCCGTTCCGTTACTTTCTTTTCTTCTCTTTTTTTTTTTTTGTAAAATGCTGCCAAAGAAAATTAACTTTTCATGCGTTAATAGCGAAAAATGAGAGTAGACGAAGAGAGGACATGCCGACGTTTCTATACTCTAGCTGTGCGCAAGAGCTGCTGAAGTCGTTTGCTTGTTTCAATAGCATTGCAGAATAATTCAATTCAAAGGTTTCACTGATCATCAAATATTCAATGAAGCAGCTGGTAATTCTACATTATTTTCAAAAAGGTTTTTTAAGCAAATAATAATAAATTCAATAAATAAAAAATACTCTATGCTTGCTATAAAATCAATACCTAATTTAACTGCAACTTTAAGTATTTTATTTATTATTACATTTTTAATACAAGTATATTTTTCCTCTTCAATTTATTTGACTTTTTGTCAGCTGCCTTTAACTGACATTTAATAAATTAAACATCATCAATAAAAAAACTAAAGTATTTATAAACTTTAGTATATACCAAATCATTAGTTTATAGAATATCCATTTGGCTATTGTTCCATAAGAAAAACTTGTCATAGAACGAGCAACTTTAAATGGAACTTAATGCAAGTACAGGGTGTTTAAAAGTCGGCTCAAATAATGCTTGCAACTTTAACTTGGAGCTAGGCATTACCTGAAGCTAACTAACCTATGTTGTGTTATAAGGCGCATTAAAACTTACCCCAACTTTGGTGTTGAGTTGCTGAGAAAATGCGTTGAGAAAGTCTGCAATGAGAGCGAGCGAGAGAGAAGAGCGTGAGTAACGGCACACAAGAAGAATGGGAGGGTGGGAGAGTCAAGTTTAAATATTTAAAGTTATATAAGGAATGTTGTGTGTGTGTGTATGTGTGTGAGAGTGTATGTGCATGTGTATGAGTGCGCACAGCAGCCAGAGAGTTCCCTGAACTTTTGCTGTGCACAATTGTTGCTGTGCTTGTTGTTGTTGCTGCGAGTTGGCCTTAATTTGGCAAATCAAGCAATGTTATGTACATTTTTTGTGTTTTTTTTATTATTTTCTTTTTTTTTATATATAAAATGTGAATGCGAAGAGACATGAAAGGCAGGCAAGTTGGGCGGCGGGCACAGCACGAGTATGTATTGTATGTGAAGGTCGCCAGTGTTGCCGGGTTGCTGCCACAGTTGCACTCCAAATGTTGCCACACACACACACACATACACACATATACACACATATACATGTATATAAAGAAATTGCCCCATAGCTGTGCCTAATGAACTAAATTTCCATTTCTTTGCTCCCACTGTCTTCCTCTCTCTCTCTCTCTCTCGCTCTTTCTCTCTGTCCCTTTTGGCTGGCATGTTACGTTTTCTGCTTGAGCTGCTTTCGTTGCCGTCTTTGGCAGCGACAGCGTTGCCAGATCGTTGGCAGTGGGAAAGCAGACTCGACTCCCACATTGCTGTTTATCTCGCCTCCATGCACATTAACCTCTTTGTTAATCATTTATAAACAAATGCAAATAAAATAAAATACACAACCAGGTAGCCAGGTAGGCAGGTAGGCAGCCAGGTGAGCTGAGCTCTGCTCAGCTGAAGCTGAAGCTGAGCCCAAGCAAACGACGAACGGCTATGCAAATAAACAGGCAGCGAATGAGCAGCGAAATGAGCGCAAAAGAAGGCACGAAAAAGGAAACAAGAAGAAGACAGGCAAACTCAGCAAGCAGCAGCTTATAGGGAGGGAGGGAGAGGGAGAGGGAGAGGGGGATGCTACTTCGCCGTAGGCAATGAAAATGCATGCCAAATACGCAGCTGTGAAAAGAGAGCGCAAAAAAATAAATAACAGAACTTTGAAACGAGCCAAGTGAACATTGTTATAATACAACAACAAGCACAGCGCATAGATTGAGGCGCCACCTCGCCACCTCGCCCTTCCCCTCGCCCCAAAACGAATTTCTGACTTTAAAGCGATTTACAACAAATTTCTATTGACATTTTTTGCAATTAGTATGCAGCTCACATTCAAGGCGAATTCGCCAATTCGCCGCAAAATGGAGCTGCAATTGATGTGCAATTAATATTACTTGTTACTAATGCAAATAAATTAATTATTGGCAGAAAACACTGGCAATTATATAATTAAACAATATCTATTAAAAGTGATTAATTATTAATTATTAATTATGCGCATAAATAACAAATAAAACAAGAACTAAATGCAGCTGTAATAGAACACAAATAGTTTTCCAAGCTCAAATTAAATGACAACAAATGCAAATGGAATAAATGCAAAAATAAATATACATTTGAATTAGTTGCTATTAAAAATAATAAACAATTAAAACTGCCCAAATGTGCATAATTAAATAAGGCAATAAGGTGTAATAATTATGATTTAATGCGATGCAGTCGAAAATGAAATAAACTTGTAAATAATTGATGTATTTGAAAAGCACACGAAATTAGATTAATGTAAGTTTAAGTCATTGTGCTATTGTTGTATTGTTGTATTGTTGTATTGTTGTATTGTTGTATTGTTGTATTGTTGTCTTGTAAATAACGGCATGCAAATGTGAATGAAGCCAGGAGGCTAGAGTTGTATTAACTTTTGATATTTGGCACACTTTAACACGTTTCGTTGCCATGCATATTTTAGACTCGATTATAAATTTAAATAATCTCTCAACTTTACACTGCGCATTGCAAATTGCATTTTGAGCTGTCACGCGTAGCAATCTGGCAACTTTGTGTTGGACAAGCAGCAGGACGCAGGAGGCAGGAGGCAGGACGCAGGACACAAGGATGTAGGACTTTGCCTCCTATTGACTTGCTAAAAACTTTTAATCAATGCTGAAAAGCAGGACGACAAGTCGCTGTCTAAGATGTGACTGCCAAAGGGGGTAGATGGGGATGGCAAGGGGAGGGGGGGGAGAGTAGGGCGGGGAGGGTGCCAATTTCACAACTGCTTTCATATGCAAAAGATTCCAGTGGCGCTGGAGCGCATAATTAGTTTGGCCAGATGTCTGTTTGACTGGCTTTGGATCCGCATGTCCTTTGCCTATGACAAGAGTCCTTCCCCCCCCTCATCTGCTGTGCAACAACTATTTCTGCGTGTTGTCCCAGTGTTTATGAGGTTTCAGCTAAGTGCGTTTGTCGAGGCCGCTGCCGCTGCCAATGCAGAGGCTGATCCTGATCCTGAGCTTTCGCATTTCCTTTCCGCCTAATGATATTTTAATTAATTATGTGCCATGGCAAGGTCAGTTTGTCCGTTTGTCAATTTCGCCCGTTGCCAAGCAATTTTTAATCAAATTTATTTTCACCTGAATTTCGCAATCTTTTCCCCTCCTGCCCAGTGTTTTTGTTGTTGTTGTTGTTGTTGTTGTTGTTGTTGTTGTTGTTGTTGTTGCTCGACGATTTGGTAAATCAAATTGAGAACCTTGAACTTATTTCTCTTCTCTTGATATTTTCATTTATAGTTATTGCAGGTAATTGCCTGCCAGCTCTCAACCCCCTCCACCCTGCACCCTCCTCCCCTCCTCCCCTCCTCGCCTGTTAGCGACACGGCCCCCAACGGTTTATTTGTAAAGCGCTCAAACTGTCAAAATGGCGTGCGGCAGACCAACAACAACAACAACAACAACAACAGCAACAACAACAACAACAAGAACAACAACAACAACAACAACAATGTTTGGTAAGTCAATAATGTAATTTTCTCATTTCACATTTTCGTCTCACACGCACACACACACCCACACACATACACCCACACACACACACACACGCACACACACACACACACGCACACACACACTCGTGCGTATATAGCTTTCATCGCATTACCTTTAACTACCTCCCGAAACATTTTTATAGCTCCATAAGTATTTCATATTTATTTATTTCTTCAAACTCTGACGTACATCGCTTTAAGAGCGCAAAGGACAGGCGACGCAAGAGAGAGAGAGAGAGAGAGAGAGAGACACTTAAGCAAGCAGAACGAACGAGCAAGTGAAGAAGAGGAAGAAATGGCACATAAAAAACGGCAATCGAAACTAAAGTAAGACAGCACTTGTATTAAATTGCAACTTGATCTGCAATCAACAACAATTTCTACTTTGTTTAATTACAAACACTGCAAAAACAGCAGCATAAATGTTAACAAAAGAGACAGACGGAGACAGACGGAGAGAGAAAGAGACAGCATTAAAAACAACTCCAAATATATTTATGCTCAATTGTTGATTCATTTTCAGAAAGAAAAGAATATCTACTTATTAAAGCAATCAACATCAAATAAAACGAAATAAAACATTTAAAAGAAAAAGTAGCAGAATGCTGTTTTAATTCGGGAATATTTGATATTATTAGCAGCAATCAAGAAATGTAATATTATCTATATTAAATGATAATAAAGTAGGCTGGGCGTTTGTATTTCGCTCTTAACACATTCGACGTTCAGTTTTTGGAGTTAACACAGAACAAATAAAAAAAGAGAGAAACACTCTTCGAGCAGTTTCTCGACTTGAATTGTTTTTGGCCAACATTTTTGGGTAACAGCATCTGGCAAACGGTAAGTGGCTAAGGGGATCGGGCAGCGGGCAGCGGGGTCGTTGTAGCATACTATGTAGTCGTAGTCAATGGTAATCCTCAGGCAAGGTCATGTCATCGTCATCATCTAGCATTAGAAAGGACAACAAAATTCCACAACACTTGCTACTCTCTTGGACCACATATGAATCACGTCTGAAGAGCGCACTTGCTGAACTCGAACTGGCATTGACACCGAAGGCACAATACTCTCTCCCACTGATGTCCACTTGCCCCAGTCAAATGCAATCGCAACGTACCATGGATGTGTCCAGTCTCGGGCGGGCCACCAAGGTCTTCAATGTGCTGCTCACTCGACTCTGGCGACGTCGACGCGCCCAAGTCCTTGATCTCCGCGAGCTCATTCGCAAATACCAGCTGGAGGTAAGCAGAAAGAGAGCAGCCATTTATTAAGTATATTGTGCAACAAAGCTAGCTGGCATAGGGGCTGCCAACTTGTCAATAAGGTGCTGCCAACATTTACACTTTCCAGTTGAGCACATGTTATTTGCCAGGTCTATTTAGATGCTAGAAATTATATATTAAAATTATAATATATTATACAACATTAAGTTCTTGCCCTTAACCCTTTACCGCCCCCCCACTTTGCGCAGGCCAACAGAATGCGCGACGATCTCTTCATGAGCAACAACTTGATCAATCGCGAGCAACAGCATTCGAATCGTTTGGAGTCGGAGCTGCATCGCTCCAAGCAGTCCCACCAACTAAAGGCACATAGCAGCGAGACCATTAACAACGACTTCCTCGAGGCGTGTCGCCAGGAGAAGCAGTTGCGTTGTGAGCTGCATGCCAAGACCCAGGAGTGCAACAATTTTGACGAAATGCTGAGAGAGACCAAGACTGAAATGTTCCGAGAGCTGTGCAAGTTTCGTGAATGCGCCCAGGAATTGGCCAAAGAACAACGACGCAATCGCATGCTCGAATTGCAGAATGCACAGCTGGAGGATGAGGTGACAACTCTGCTCTGATAACGGCAATAATTATAATAACATCTATTGCAGCTCATGACGCTCAAGGATCGCTTTCAAGTGCAGCACGATCAGGTTGTGATAGCTGTGCACCACAAGCAAGAGCAATTGGACGAAGCTTACGAAACCCTTAAAGGCTTCGAACAGGAGCTTGCCGCATTAGAGACGTAAGTAGTTCCAAGGATTATTGAGAACTAAATTGCAAGGTTGCCCAACTAAATGGTTCCATTTAATTAGTTTACTTCACCCACTTTTTAATCATTTGTCTGATTTGAAAATCTTGCAAAATTATTGTTTACCGTTAAATATTTATACAACACACTTTTCGTCTTATAATTAACTATATGTTCAATTTGTATTCATTTAAAAGCAGAGCTTTAACACTCTTCTACCCTTTGGGTAGCGGGTATGACAAGTGTTTACAGTTAAAGCTCTGCTTAAAAGAGTTCTGTATCAGCTCACTTGCTGACTGCTATGACACCCAAGTATTTCTGCCATGACGTATCATCTACTTATCCGCACTTTAAAGCTCACTTGCTGACTGCTATGACACCCAAGTATTGCTTCCATGACGTATCATCTACTTATCCGCTCTTTAAAGCTCACTTGCTGACTGCTATGACACCCAAGTATTGCTTCCATGACATATCATCTACTTATCCGCTCTTTAAAGCTGACTGCTACGCCACTAATTGTGCTCCTTTGCAGCAAACACAACGACTTGATAAGGGAATCACAAACGAATGCAATACTCCAAGAGATCAAACGAATGCAGCATAAAATTGGCATAGTTCGCTACATGATTTGCTTGCATTGGACGAACTTTGAATGTGCACCATCCGAGTTGATTGCCATTTTACTCAGCTATATGTTGCAGCAGCAAAAGCCACGCCAGCAGCCAATGCCCGTGTCATCCTTGGGCCTCTGTCTGGCCATCATGTTGCTAATTACGGCCATTTATTAGAAAAGCAAAAGAAAAAAGAAGAAGATGTATGATATGACAGGACCTTGCAAATAGACAAAGGTGTTTGATGATGCCCGTTGAAAAAGTTGAAGAAATTTGCATTTTAAACTTTTATTTCCGATATTTAACGATTCTTTTTTTTGTATTTTTACATCAGCGAAATGCAATCAAAATTATTGTCATCAGGTAGAATGCACTAAATTAACGTTTCGATTAAATTTTGTACAAAATGTGAGAAAAAAAAGAAAACATAAACAATGACCATAGAAATATAAGAACAATTTTCACACCAATTGTTGTCGACTCAATTAGTGCACAATACTACAACAACAATAATTATCACGATTGTCAGAAAGCAAACACCTTTTGACATTTGCACAGCTCGTTCGCCATTATTGGTAGTAGTCGTAGATGGGGGGGGGGGAGAAATAGAATAGGAAATTATATTGGCATTTTCATCAGCCTAATGTCAGCACAACAACTACAACAACAACAACAACTTCAACGGAACAATGAAAATGTGAAAGGCGCAAACCGCAACGCAACTTTAATTAAACAAAATAGTTTGCAATGTAATTCAATACGCCGCGTGTTCATTGTGTGTGTGTGTGTGTGTGTGTGTGTGTGTGTGTGTGTGAGAAATATGAAGCCATCAGCAAACACCTCGACTGTTTACACTGTGGAGTCCGCAGGTCTCCTTTTGCCTTTAAACATATATTATATCACTATCAATTTCTTTAAAATTGTACATCAATGCAGTTTTGCAAACGGCGTGAAGTTTGGCAACGCAGCACGCAGAAAATTGGCAACACGACTGTTTGTGGCAGATTCTATTTGGCCTAAAAAGCGAGAAAAGAAAAGTTTGTTTTGACTAAACTAAAACTAAAACATTTTTGCTACAAACAATAATTTCATTATCTGCATATAATATACACAAGAAATTTCACATGAAATTTACATACATTCTGGAGGTCTGTTGAATCTCTCAATACCTGTGCGAACTTCCACAAAGTGCTCATCCCACAGTACTTAAAGTGTTTTGATTAAATTACAGTTGTTCACTCTCCCTCAGTAGTAATTCAGTGTTCGTTAAACTTTTCCTATAAATACATATGCACATTTGTACATACATACATACATACATGTGTGCTTACTAATATGCAGCCTTTGAGTAGCACTGTGAAAGAATGTTTGCAAAAACTACTCAATCACTTGGAGCTTAGTTGCTTACAGTTTGAACGCCATTGCACTGAAGACACTCACCTGCTCTGCTTTGTGCTCGCAATTTGCCCTTTCTCTCAAATTCTTCGTCTCTGTATCTCTGCTGCTCTTTGGCCAACTGACACCTGCTTGTTGTTCTTGCTATTTCCGCTAATTTGTTGCATTTCTTGCTTTGTAATAAAAGCACACTCACACATACACGTGTACGCGGGCACTCACTTGAAAAAAAAGAAAACAACAACTACTGAATTGAACGCATTTCGAGATCAGCTAATCCAATACATATGTACATATATACATTATTATTAATGCTACGTTTTTATTTTTTTTTTTGTGAATATATTTTTTTTTTATTTCGCGGTGCCAAACAATCGAGAACGAAACACGTTGCTGCCGTCGTCGTCGTGACGTTGTGTTTATCGCGGAGCTATGGGTGCGAATGCGAGTGCGAGTGTGAGCGCGCTAATGGTAAAAGCACAGTCAAGCAACTGACCGACCGGCTGAGAGCGCAACCAAATGGATACGCACGCCTTGCAGTCGCAGTCGAAGTAGCAGCCATCACCGTAATATGTGTTTCAAAGCACAAAAGAGCGTGTGAGAGCAAAAGGAGAGCGCACGGTTGCGTGGGTGCCGATCAAGTGTCAACGCCATGCATAAAGAGAACGTTGGAGAGACGGAGAGAATGCAGAGAGCGAGTGCAAATTTGATAATTGTTCTTTGCGTTTGCACGCTCATACTACATAACATACATATGTAGAACATGGCTGTGTACCTATGCATGTTGATTGTGTTGGTGTGTGCGATGAGTGTGCGACCGCGCTGTAGCAGAGGCAATTGTTTGTTATTGTAGTTTTATTGCACAATCTTCACAGCACGCAGCCAGGCAAACAAACAAAACTTAAATGTTCTACACAAAGTGTCGAAGCGCAAATACCCTCGTAAAATTTTAATTTTAATTTTAAAATATATTCCTCTTTTAGATATGTATGTATTTGTGACTTACAACATATGCTACAATACAAATATTTGCAAAAACAACATGTATATACCCGACACATTTTCATTTTATAGGGTATAATGGAGATCAACGTACATACCGTTTTGTTCGGCATTTTGCGGTTGTTTAGCAAACGACGGTGGAAGGCAACAAAGTGTCTGAGCTGCTCAGTGCTGCTCAAACTTCACCATGCATGCCCTCCGATGAAGCGAATCTCCCATTCTCCCATTCTTCCACCCTTTCGCCCTCCCTGCCTCTTCCTGTTGAGTGCGTGTACATTTTTGCTTTAATTTTATGGCCTTTGCACAATTTACTTATGAGCTTTGCACAGCCTTCTCACGCCTTCCTCTTGCTCTCCCTCTCCCTCACCCATTCTCTGGCCGTGCTATCTCAGCAACTCTCCGATTTTCTCATCTCGCACTCTGCTTCTGCTGCTCTGCTGCTCTGCAAGCTATTGTGTTCGCGTCGGCGTGCGCGTAAGTAAATTTCTTCTAATTTAATATTTTGTTTACATTATTTATTCATTTACTTATGTATCTTGTGTGCCTGCCGCTCACCTCCTTCAACGCTCCCAACCTCCCTTCCGCACACATTTGTTTATTTACGTGTTTCACCTGGCAGTCAGCATCGGTGCCGTTGTTGCTGCTGGAGCTGGAGCTGGAGCTTGCTAAGATTTAAGCTTGCGTGAGGATACAGCTGATCTAACGGAGGTTTTGCCAGTCGCTAACTGTTCATTCCCACTTTGGTTTACTTCTCTGCCTCTGCCTTTGCCTTTGCCTTTGCTTTTGCCTTTGATCTGCGCATTTCCTGCCATTTATCTTTATCCACGAATTGAACAATTTGGAAATTGATGTTCGATAAATTACAATGACTTGGCACAAATATAAGCAAGTAATAATTGCATAGTAATTAGAAACTTTTGAATTCAGAAATGTTTTTCAAGTTCGCCATTTCTCGTTATGCAATTACATTTTAAAAATTCAACTTATAGTTCCCTGAAACTTCGATATAAATAACTTTTATTCGGAAAATGTCAATTAATTGACAATCTAAGTGCAGACTGTGGACATTTCCCAATAATTTTGTAATATAGAAACAACGTCTCTAATGGATTATTTTCTGTTGCTTAGTTGAGGGCGAAACCCATCAATTTGGCTCAATCAAATTCGTAGAAGAAACTTTGTCATACTCGTACACAACACCATTTGATTCCAGTGCAATCTGCACTTCAAAGGGTTTCGCACAGAAATAGTAGTCCAATCAGAATTTTAACTGGAATTTCCCAGAGCCTTTAAGCACATTTCTGGGTATTTCGAAAGAGATGAAACACTGAAACATACTGTAATTGTGGATAAAGCCAAACGATGGATATTTCTGATGAATGGATATAATACAAAGTTCCCAGATTGCATTTTCGATGAAATTGAGCATAAGCTTCAGGATATTTCAAAGTTAATGCATAATTGCAAACCAAAGTGGGAGAATACCAAGAATACCATTGCAATGCAATTGTGTGGGCGAGAGAGAGAGTTGGGACATTGTCATGGGTGTGGGCAGGAAAGCTCTTGCTACATACATGTGTATGTATGTGCGTCTGACAGTTTGCGGACATTTTAATTAGTTGTTTTTTTCGGTTGCAATTGAAGTGTTTTGCGAGGGCGCGCCTAAAAGAGCGCTGCAAAAACATGAATTGCCGCATTCACACAAATACATACATACAAAGCACAGCACGGACACGGATGCGGACACACACACGCGCACGCTTTCGTACACACAGTCAGGCTCGCGGGCAGGAAGGCACACATGCCAGCAAGCCTTAACACTAATGCAGACTCAGCGAGAGATAAAACGAGAGCGAGCGAGAGAGCTCAGCCGTAAGCTGGAATTGTATGCAATGCAAATGGGACTTTTTCTTTTTTTTTTTTTTGTTGCTTTTTTTGTTTTTTTTTTGTTGTTTTTGTGAATGCTTACCGCTGTCGACGTTGATGTTGGCATTGGCGTCTCCTGCGCTGCTGCTACAAATTGAAATTGTGATTTCTGTCTGTGATTTTGTTGTTGCTGTTTTTTGTTTATGTTTTTTTTTGTTTTTTTGTTTTTTTGTTTTGGCTGAGCACTTTAATTTACACGGCCGCCATTTGTTGTTATTACGAGCTGTGTGTACAGTAAACACATGAAAAATTTGCAAAAAAAAAGCGCTTACAATCAAAAATAACAGAAATAGACAAGAAAATGTTGCTTTATGTTTTTATTTACACGCACCACGCGAAACAAACAGCAAAAAAATAAGAAGATTCTTTGCAACGACAGCAAAAACAGCAAAAACAACAACTTCAGGAATAAGGAGCTGGCAGCTCGTTTGTTATTGTAATTGTTGCAGGACAGAAACAAACCGCAAAATGCGCGTGCTTTAGGTTTTTGCTGCTGTTATCGTTGCTGCTGCTGCTGCTGCTGTTGTTGTTGTTGTTGTTCGAGCTGCTGATGTTGTTGTTGCTATTGTGTTTCATTCTTTTGCGCTCGCCTTCACATTCTAAAAAGGCTACCATCAACTTTTTCTTACTTCTCCTGTCTACTTTTGTTTATGGCACTTCATGCAGAGATATAGAGTATTGCGCGCTCTGCATCCGCCTCGCACGAGTGTCGTTGGTGAACTGAACTTGCGTTTATTTACACGATGACGTTGTCGTATGCGAGCGACGAGCGCGGAGCTTTAGCATCAGCTTCAGCCCTATACGCGGCAAAAAGCTCTACAAGTGCGACGACGACAGCAGCTGAACATTTTATATGTTGTGCTTGCGCTTGTTGCGATGCACAGTCGGGTCCACCAAAATAAACTAAGAGCATATGTACAAATCAGTACAATAATGAAATCATAAATTCAATTAGCAATTGTAAAAAATGCATATCAGGTCATAAAGATAGAACTACCAAAACCAGTATACATGTTATGTAAAAGGGATTAAACAAATGAGATATGGCTAGTCTACTTTTATGGGCAGCATTGTACTAGGGCCATCTTAGCGTCTCTCAGTGCGTGTATGTGTGTGTGTGTAACTGCTTGTTTTTGTTTGGTTTCCAAAGCTAATGCTGGCCTAAAGCTTGGCTGCACTTGAGGCAGCAAGGGTTCAACACAGGTGCGAGTGAGAGGCTACACGTGCTTTTTGACATTAGTATTGGGCAACGTGCGAAAGCACGTGAGCTGCCACTAACAAACTGCCGCCTTAGCGCCCAAGCTTATTATTCTTCATTTTATATACATTTATAGTATTTAAAAAAATATATAAAAAAATAGATTAAATATAGTTGGATTAATTTTGTTAATCGCACTCTTATTGCTGGATGCTGTTGACCTTATCTTATATACAAATGTACATACATATGCGGTACTAAGACGAAGGCATCCCCAACCATTTCAAGTCAATTCATCGTCGGCAGGATTATACATTTAAGCTTTTGTGCCAATTGGCGTCATTGTTTGAGGTTATGTGTGCGTGCTGCCCGAAGTGCGCACTCGTGTGCTACTCCTGTCGCTTTGACCCTGACAATGAGCGCCCTGGTGCGGCATTTTACTTGCTATGTATTCATTTAATTTAATTTGTATCAGCTTAAGCTATTTAACGACCAGCACAACAAAGCGGAAACGGAAAACAAAATCCCCCACGCCACGCCCAAAACCTTTTTGAGGCGCGACGTCGGTAGCGGAAGTCTAGTCATACGCTTATTGATGTGTGTAGCGGCGGTGAGACTTGACTTTGTCTAGTCAGCGTCATCCAAGGACATGGGCACCGGCAACAGCAATGACACGAGGTCGCGAGAGGCGGGTCGCGGGCACATAAAGAATCAAGACATTGTTAAGTATTTGTTTGTTTGCTTTTGCTTTCACTTTAAATGTACGCTAATTTGAGTCTAAGTGGATTAAGTTTTGCTTTGCGTGGGCTTCAGGGACATACACAAACACTCTTGACTTACATATTTGCACAAGGTTAAGCCAGATTTGTGTTAAGCTCAAGTTTACATTAAATAATAACGAATACCGCAATTCTTTAAGCAAAAAAGAAAAGACACGAGATGTATATATATTTCACTTGTAATTTCGCGCGCAATTTCTAAGCAGCTGACGCTGTTATCGATAACATCAGTGTTCGATTGCCTCACATTGTAACACAATCAGCTGATGACTGGCATATTTAGCACTTTTTTTTATTCTGCCGAGACTTGCACAATAATTTTCAGCTGCTTCACAATAAATTAGAATTTAACTCAAATTATCTAACAAAAATGCAGCTAACGAATGTGTTATTCAAGAAAGTTAAAAGCAAGTAAGTGTCTGTAATAAATTTACTCAGGTTTTGTCGAATATGATACAAATACATTTAAATATTTACAGACGCATTATGGTCTTGCTGGAGAGCGTGGTCAGCGGCCACCAGTTCAATATGTTCCGTGACCGTCTAGCCGAAAAAATAGAGCTCATACGCTTCGATCCGTATAGTAAGTTGGAGTATGATATAGTTTAACTAGAAAAAAAATGCTTATGATATTTTCCATGTTTTTGCAGTTCAAAAGGAGAGCTTGTATCGCGAGCGCAAGAGAATTCGCAGCGCCTAATAAATAAAATATGGACATCAACAAAAACTGCGTGTTTTCCTATGTTTAGTATCGCTTTTAAATATATATAAGTTAAATACATATGTGTTCTGTATATAACTAAGCGTGAACCCTCTGTTGATAGTAAGAGAAATTGGTAATGCGTATGTGCAAAATGGTATTGAAGCACATATGGGATAGTTTCAACTGAGAATGCAACAGTTATGCTTCCAACGGTGTTTTTCAGTAGTAGGAGTCTACATTGAAATAAATCTGCCTTGAACACAGCGAATTCTCCATTTCCATAGGGCATCTCAATTTATGTATAGCGATTTACAAGAAGTCGACCCTTACAGCGCAATTGGGACAGCTCGCCTCTTAAGAAAAGTGAATCTACAGCAAGCCAGTAGTTGCTGTTGTGGAAGAACTGTCTCGAAAGAATTCTGCACTTGCTTTGGATTGACTAGTATCTAGATGATCTTTATTTCTTGGCAAAGATGATACAGGACATTTGTTTCTGCTGACGCAAGCATCAGACTGGACTACATACAAATAGGCACAGATAACAAAGATCAACGTATTACAAAATTATAAAACATTATATCTATTCTCTTCTTTTCTTCTCTTTCTTTGTGGAAGCCCTTGCATGAACTTTCCTCTTTTCTGCTTTCTTCTTTTCTTTTGCAGAATGAACATTATTTCCTTTACATATTGTTTTCTACATTTGCATAATTTCCTTTTTTGCTTCTGAAATACTTTTCCATTTCCACTCCACTCTTCATTTTCTTGGATAGACGTTAATTCTCTTCACCCTTCCCTTTCTAGAATAAACGTTTCCTGCTTTTCTCTCTCTTTCGAAGAAGTAACATGCTGAATAGGCGTGCTACTTGAAGGGTTTCTTGGTCATGAGCAGACCGCGCTCCCAGAGTGCAGTGGCCACTTCAATGCGACGATCACGGCTGCCCAGTGGCAACTTTTTGACCTCCATATACTTGGGATAGGCTTTGATAAGGGCCTCGACAGCAGGTGCCTCCTCCGACTCAATCTCCATGAAGTTGGCATCAAACTTGCAATACTCGAGCGCATTATCCAGATAGTAATAGATGCGCAGGCTGCTGCCCTCGGCAATCAGGCGCAGAATGTTGGCGCGCAGCAGACGAACCTCTGTGTTGGCCGTTAGATTATAGTCGGGCAGGCAGTTGCCCTGCGGATCCGTTTCGCTGGTGGAGCCAAAGACGGTGCGTTCCTTCTCCTGGGGATGCACAACGGGCGGCAATGCTTCGTGCTGAAAACGCTTGGCCAGCTGATCGACAGCGGCATCTATTTGGGTGGCGCTGGGCATCAAGAAGCTCTGCACTAGCTTGTTGATGTCATCAATGAGTTGAGTGCGTCTCGGCGTCTGTTGGTCACCAGCAGCCAGACCCAAATGCTGCCAAGTGTCCAGCGGGAGACCACGACGCAAACTCAAATGCTGCTTGATGGCATGCTCCATGACCGAAGGCATCAGTTTCTCGATTAGATTGGCATACGATTGCTGCTGATAGACGCTCAATGTGATGTGCAGCGAGTGCTGTTGCTGCTCGGTGACCGCCTGATGCACAGTGCCGCGTGGAAAGTAGAGCACATCACCTGGTTCCAGCACCACATCCAAGGTGGGTGGACCCAGCTCTTGCTGGCTGTAGTTGCCGGAGGAGACGCGTGCCAGCACATCCTGAGGCATAGGCGGCGCATACAGACGCCAACGTTTACGTCCCTCCACCTGCAGCACAAAGGCCTCGATGTCATCGTAGTGCGGGGCAAATCCCTGGCTATTTGGTGGCGTCAAATAGGCATTGGCACCCACCAAACAGTGGAAATACTCTTGCATCTTGGTGCACAGTTCGCGCAATTGACTCAAATAGGTGCTGGGATTCAGAATGCGCACACTGCAGCCACTGGCATAGTAGCCCCATACAGTGGGTGGCATGGCACGACCATCAGGATTGTGGGTCTCACGTTTGCCATTCTCATAGCTGGTCACATCGATGTTGGTGGTGAATTCAAGATGATTGTTTAGCAGCATCTCTTCGATCATGGGCAGCGACATTAGATGCGCATAGTAGTTGGATTTGCGACGGACCACCTGGCAGGCATTTTGCTCCCAGTATTTTTGAAAGAAGACCGTCGGATCGATGGGATTAAGCAGCCAGCTAAAGGCACGTTTGCCCTCCTCGATGCTGTTCTGCAGATGCACTTCCTCACAGGCTGGCTGATCCAAATTCTTGGCCAGCATGAGTTTCGTTTGCTTGCTCTCTTTCTCGTTTGGGTCATCTAGCAGCTTGCGACGTCCGAGTTTCGTTGACTGCGGCTCGGTTTTTGGTGCCTTAGACTGCGGCTCTTTTTTGAGCGCCTTAGACTGCGGTTCAGCCTTGGCTACCTTAGGTTGCGGTTCGGCCTTAGGCGCCTTAGGTTGCGGCTCGGTTTTGGTAGCCTTAGATTGTGGCTGGGTTTTGGACGCCTTAGGCTGCGGCTCTGTCTTGGGAGCCTTGGGAAGCGGCTCGGTTTTAGACGTCTTAGGCTGTGCCTCGGTTTTGGGAGCCTTAGGAAGCGGCTCGGCTTTGGGCATCTTAAGCTGTGTCTCGGTTTTGGTCGCTTTAGGCTGCGACTCGGCCTTGGTCGCCTTGGCACGTGCTTGGGACTGCGTTGCCTTTGTCTGCTGCTTTGGTTCCGTCTTCTTCTTGGGCAAGGGACACGACTTGACTTCAGATTTGACTGGCAGCGGACATGAATTGGCTTTGGACTTGGCTGACAATGGACATGATTTTACCAATTTTGAGAGCTCCTCGAGCGCTTGGCGCTCCAACGAATTATGGCGTTGATTGGTCTCGTTGTTGTTGGCATCCTGATTGGAACGTCGGGACGAGGCTACGGGTGCTGGTGAGTCTGTGCTTTCGTCCAAGGTATACTCCTCGCTAAATTGATCCTCATCCTCATCATAGCTGCCACTGTCGTCCTCGTCATCATCGCCAGTTGTTCCACAGTCGCAGCTGGTTTGGCACTCGACATCGGATCCTTCATCGTCACAATCGCAATCCATGGAACACTCTTCTTCGCTAGCATCATCTACATCGCTGCCGGCATCGTCACTAATGCTAATGTCGTCGTCGTCGTCGAAATCATCATCATCGCTGCTGCTGTCATTGCAGTTTTCATTAATTGCATTTTCAAGTCCGCCATTGCGGCCAGATTTTGTATTTTTATTGCACATCTTTTGGCTGTTGATTGGAGACGAGTCTCCATCATAATCATGGGAATCGCTGAGCTCAACCACTGCGCCATCTTTAACAGTTTTGTGCACCGGCATTTTAGTTTTAGAATTGTTAGCTGCGAACTTCTCGTTGAAAATGACCGCACTCTTTTGATTGCTGGCGTTTACTCCATTTTGCTTGATGGCACCGTTATTATTCTTTTTTTTGGTTGTCCTCTTTGCGGCGCCATTTGGTGCATTTTTAGTTGGCACTATTTTCTTCTTAGCGCCGACTGACATATTTAGTTTCTGCTTTATCTTTATTGCTTTTTTTGGCGTTAGACCATAGGCCATGTACGCCGATACCTCCACCGACATTGCGTTCGCTGACTGTTGCTGAAAATATTTAAGAAATTAGTAATTTTCACATTTTTTTTTTTCATCAATTCGGATAAATTAAAGTTGATGTTGCCTTACCAATCACTAAAATCGAATTAAGAATAAAATGAATTGCAAACGCTTTTAAAGTCGCACGTGCTTGAACGACTGGCCGCCTCACAGCCTACTTCAAATACAAATTTCATTTCAAAATGCAATCGATATTCTATATCGATAGGGCCTTAGTTGAATTTGCATGGAACAAATGTGCCATAAATACTTTGAAATGCATAAAAATATATAACTATCTTTAAATTATAACCATAAATACTATACATCTGGTATTTTTTCAGTTGTGTTATTTTTTTCGCGTCAACCCATTTATATTGTGCGGCTGTGCGATAGTGCCATATCTGGAGCACGTGCTATCGATATTTTTTGTTGAGTGTAGAAAACAGCTGATTTATAGAGTGCCGGTGTTTTGTTTACTTGTGAAATTGTTGCGCCATGTCTGAGTCGGAGCCGCAAATTGACAAAGATGCAGAAAACCCAGCCCCTGAGCAGCCAACTGAAGAGGCAACTGCAGTCTCAGAAATCAACGAGACGCTTACGGATGAGGATTTAGCCAATCTCGTGACGGCCGAGGAGTATTTGCTGCGAAAAGATGTTGTGCTGCTAGAGTACGAGAAACAAATGTTTCTGGACATGGTACACCAAGACGGATTGCTCGTGTGTGCCAAGTAAAGTGGACAACAAATAAATGACAATGATGACTACAACATTTAAATTATTTTCTATTTCAGGGGACTGGGCTATGAGCGCGTCTTGGTCAACATATTGAAGGTCTACAGCGATGCAGGTAATTTGTTGCTGGTGATCAACAGTTCCGACTGCGAAGAGCAGTACTACAAGTCCAAGCTGGATTCCAAATATGTGCACGATGTGGCCAACACGGCCACAGAGCGGTAGCTATGCCAGCTACATCAACTAAGTCAGCATATTGAAGTTGTCCTTTTTTGCAGTGAGCGCGTTTATCTTGAAGGCGGTGTGCAGTTTATAAGCACACGTATTCTAGTGGTTGATCTGCTCAAGCAGCGGATACCCATTGAGCTCATCACCGGCATCATAGTGCTGCGAGCGCACAGCATCATCGAGAGTTGCCAGGAGGCGTTCGCCTTACGTTTGTATCGCCAAAGCAACAAGACGGGCTTCATCAAGGCCTTTACCAGTAGCCCAGAGTCCTTCACCATTGGTTATGCGCACATTGAGCGCACCATGCGCAATCTCTTTGTTAAACAGTTGTATATTTGGCCACGTTTCCATGCCACAGTTCGTGCTGCTCTCCAACCATGGCAGACGCAAACAATTGAGCTCCATGTACCGCTGACCACAAGAATCAACTCGATACAGACGCACATATTGGACATAATGAATTTTTTGGTACGCGAAATTAAACGCATCAATCGCACCGTCGACCTGGAAGCGATTACCGTCGAGAATTGTGTAACTAAAAAATTCCACAAGATTCTGCAAGCGCAACTCGACTGCATCTGGCATCAGCTCAACTCACAGACCAAGCTCATTGTGGCGGATCTGAAGATATTACGCAGTCTGATGATGTGCGTGTGAAATATGAATTCGATCTAGTTAATCTAATCTAAGCTCCTTGCAGTTCCACCATGTACCACGATGCGGTCAGCGCCTATGCGTTAATCAAGCGCTATCGCGGCACAGAGTACGCCATTAGCAACTCGGGCTGGACGTTGTTGGATGCTGCCGAGCAGATATTTACGCTCTCCAAGCAGCGTGTCTACAACGGGCAGCAAGGTGATTACACTCGCTACTCAATGGATAGAAGAGTAGAGAGCTGGAGCTATCCATTTAGCAAAAGCTTAAATCGCAATTTATTTGTAGTATTGCATAACAGTCCGTATTTCTGTCGTGTCTGCATTTTAAACGCTCGAAACTCAAATCCTATTGAAGTTACTCAATTGCTTCACATACAAGAACTGACACTACCTTTCTTACTTGCTACTTTGTGCAGAATTCGAGCCAGAGCCGTGTCCCAAGTGGCAGCCACTTACCGAACTGCTGACCACGGATATACCGGCCGATATGAGAAGTCATCGCGGCGCCGATCATTTGGAGCCGCCCAAGGTGCTCATTCTATGCCAGGACGCACGCACCTGCTACCAGCTGAAGCAGTATCTGACCCAAGGCGGCGCCCGCTTTCTGCTGCAGCAGGCCATGCGCCACGAGGTGCACGTGGGCAAGCTGAGCGATCAGTTTGCGCGCCAGAGTCAAAGCAATGCCATGGCCGAACCAACCGAGAAGAAGGCAGAAAAGCTAAAGTCGGAGGAGCAGACTAAGGTGCCGTCAAAGTCACAGGCACTAGAAACGACAGCACAACTTGATGAGCTGGCGCAACTGCTGTGCGAAGCAGATGCGGATACCGATACACAGTTGCAGCAGCAGCTGTTCGAGGAGAGCTATATGCTGACCATGACACAGCCATTGCTGCCGGCTGAACCCGATCCCAATGCCTCCATCTTTGAGGTAATACCCGAGCTGGAGCAGTTTGATGTGTCGGCCGCATTGGCGGCGCATCGTCAGCCCTGCATTTGTCTGCAGACGTTCAAGACGGAGCGTGAGGGTGCCATGGCATTGGAGCATATGCTGGAGCAGCTGCAGCCCCACTATGTCATTATGTACAACACAAATGTGACGGCCATACGCCAGCTGGAGGTGTTCGAGGCGAGACGACGTCGTCCGCCTGCCGATCGCATGAAGATCTACTTTCTCATACACGCACGCACCGTCGAGGAGCAGTCGTATTTGACCAGTTTAAGGCGTGAAAAGTCCGCATTCGAGCTGATCATCGACACCAAGAGCGTAAGTCATCGTGATTTATAGTCGTAATGATTTGCTCTATTTACTAAACCGTATTTCTGTCTGTCCTTATATAGAAAATGGTGATACCAGAGTACCAGGACGGCAAGTCAGATGAGGCCTTTGTGCTATACAAGAGCTACGACCAGGAGGAGCCAGCGAATGCCCAGACACGCCAGGGAGCCAACACAGGCGCTGCGCTGGCCGCGGCAAAGATAACGCCCAAGGTGATTGTGGACATGCGAGAATTTCGCTCCGATCTGCCATGTTTGATACACAAGCGCGGTCTGGAGGTGCTGCCCGTGACCATCACCATTGGCGACTATATTCTAACGCCAGATATATGCGTGGAACGTAAATCGATATCCGATTTAATTGGCTCCCTCAATTCGGGTCGCCTGTACAATCAGTGTGTGCAGATGCAACGCTACTATGCCAAGCCCATATTGCTCATTGAATTCGATCAGAATCGTCCGTTTCATTTGCAGGGCAAATTTATGTTGTCGCAGCAAACGACAGCGACCAATGCGGACATTATGCAGAAGCTGCAATTGCTAACGCTGCACTTTCCCAAGCTGCGTCTCATCTGGTCGCCCAGTCCGTATGCCACCGCCCAACTGTTCGAGGAATTGAAATTGGGCAAAGCCGAACCGGACGCCCAGACAGCGGCTGCCTTGGGCAGCGAAGAGGCAACGGCGGTTGATCAACAGCAGCATCTGCTGCTCAACAATGCCATTCATGATTTTCTGCTGCGTCTGCCCGGGATTCAGACCCGCAATGTGCATGGCCTGATGCGACGTGGCGGCAGCTTGCGTGACCTGTTGAAGCGCACGCAAGCGGAGCTGTCGGATCTGCTGCAGTCGGAGGAGAATGGCAAGCTACTCTGGGATATACTGCATGTGGCGCATCTGCCCGAAAAGGATGAGGTTGCCGGCTCGACGGCTCTGCTTGCTGCCAGCAAACAATTTGGCAGCGGTTCGCACAATCGCTTCCGCAAAGCTGCCGGCGAAGCGAGACGCGGTCGTCGTTGAGTGCGCTTTAATACTATATATGGAAAATGCACTACAAAAGGAGAAAAAAATATATATCAATTAATTTCCAGCTCGCTCTGCACTGCATTGTTAATGCATCAGGCCATTGCCATTACCACTGCATTCTGCATCCCTTTCAAAGGACAGCCAGCTTCAGTCCTTGCGGCAATAAAATCTACATACCGGATTTAAATGCTGCGTTTATCATTTATTATTGCTTAGTTATAGACCATGCCCGTATTGTGATGAAATTAAAAACAACAACATTTCCCACTTGCCTCAAATTAAGCAAATGTTGTACAACTTTAAGTTATGCTTAAAACTATTATGAAAAATAAACCATACTCATTTTTGGTACGTGCCAAGTCGAATAATTGTGGCTTTGTTCCCTTTTGAAAGGTGAATAAAATCAATTTACTATATATAAATAAAATACGATAATAATTGGTATATACCTATTTTGTTCAATATTATTTATTTATGTTTGTCTTTAATAACTTAAATGCTATACTAAATTTGATTTTCTGTATTATTTTTTTTTGTAAAGTTTATAATTTCTTTCAAATAGTTTTTGCTGTAAAAAACAAGAAAACAAATATTTCTTAGAGCCATACACATGTATATATACATAGAGCCAGCATTTATTTGAGTGTGGTATACATCGGTATATTTTTTGGTATATTTTATGCATATATGTTCATTGCAAATCCACACGTTTGGGCTGGTTCAGAATATTCTTGATGAAATAATATATATTTACTCTTATTTTGTATTGCATTCAGAAGAAGTTGAGGTATCTTGCAGTCAAGCAAGCTCGACTATAGCTTGCTAACTTGTCTTTATGTTATGATGAATTCGAAATGAAATAATGCATAGTTTTAAGCACTTGCATGAGCTCGGGCATGTTTTGCAGATTGACCGTTGAAGTGTAAAACAACCGTGATTAGAGCGTGTACAGGGTATACAATAAAAGCAAAGAGAATATGCAATTGGAATAGAGCCCACCAAAAAGCAGCAAATCAAAGGGCTCATTGGAGAACTGTTTACCACCCCGGGGAAAGGGGCAGGGGCAGGGGCAGGGGCAGGGGCTGGCTGACCAGCTGCAACAGTTGCAGCATTGTGCTCAATTGACGCTTGTTTTGTGGCCAGAAGCGGCCAGAAAAAGCGAGGCACAAAATGAAGCACATTGTGCCGGTGGCAAAATGGGCAGCCGAAAGACAAAAGGACACATCAGAACTAGCGACCAAAAAGCATGTTGCATTCAGGCCAAAAACCGAATCAGAATCCAGCATTAGAGAGACTCGGCATCCCGATTTCGGAAAACAGCAACAGTTTTTGGGTATTAGAAACAGGACTAGAGAGAATCTCAATCAGAAACTGAATTACAAAAATTGAGAGGGGGTTTTTGCGTGCAGAGCATAGCAAGAGGGAAGGGAAGGGGGAAATAAACCAAGAAATCAGACAGTGAAATGTTGTTTTAATTGCGATTCTCTCAGGCCAAAAATTGTTTGTCAGGGACTATTACGATTGCCATTGCTGTTGCTGTTGCTGTTGTTGTTGTTGTTGTTTGCTGTAATGGTCGTTTGGTGGCGGGCGGGGCGTGGCACTTTTCGGGATGCTTGCACAAAGCGCAGCCAATTGGCAAATATGCTTTGACATTGGCCCCACGGCTACAAAGCCGTTGGCATCCGTCAACAGCAGCAACAACAACAACAACAACAACAACATTATTAGGCTTTCACTTTGCGCTTAAAAGTAAGCAACACATACACACACACACACACACACACACACACACACACACACACACACACACACATTTTCCACTGACAACAGTATAAACATTTGTGCCTTTAAAGCTGTCCCTCTGTCCCAGTTGTCAGAGACTCTGTAAACCGAGGCAATTAATATTGGTGAAAAGACAGCAATATTTAAAATGCTTCCTCAGTTTGGCTTCAAATGAAGCCTTAGACTTAGAATAATCAATGTCAATAAGCAGCCTAGAAAATGAGTAAGAAAGTGTATCAATTTCATCTACATATCTATCATCTGTCTAATCAAAACTGACTGTATTTGTTGTCAATAAAAAACACAACACACACGCTGGAAAATTGCATTTCTTAGATTGCAAGTCAAGTGTTTATCCTTTTTATTTATTTTTAAAAATTCTTGTTGTTTCATTTTTGTACTGTTAAAAATGCTGGATGCTTTGAAAGCGAGGCTTACATTGATAAGCTTGGTTTACGCAATTCAAACAACTCGTTTGTTAAGAGCTTAGTCTGTGGTTCAAACGGCATTCATCTACATTGGATGACGTATTCATACCTGGACTCAAAATGATGCATCAGTTTCTTTCTTGCGGTTGCTCTAAATAATTGGATTTAAGTCAGCGTGAAGTTGGAGTTAGAGCAGAAGTCTTGGCAATAAGTTAATCGTTGACTAGGAGATACTCTGTTAAAATGAATGGATGTGAATTGCTTATAATTATCGACTTGGCAAGACCCTGTCATGAATTATTACATATGTATTTTACTTTTTAATCAATCAAAAGCGACGCTGTTCCTTTTTCTATTACAGTTCCCTTCACCAAACCTAATCAATTCTTCATTCTTCATTCTCTCCCTGCTTAAACATCCTTTGCCACTTCTCTTTCACCTTTTCACATCTGTCGCCCAACTATGGCATCGATTAAACAAAACTGTGCAAACAATCGATTTAATTGGCATTCGAGTTGCTGCAAGAATTTGGCAATGTGTGTTGAATGAACCACAAAAGCGAGCCAAGACAAACATTAGACATGCTCGATGCACAATAAACGAAGGACAAAGGGCGAAGGATAAAGCATGACAATTTACATAGTACACATGTATGTACATGTGATGAAGGCACAGTTGAGCATGCGGCAAACTGTCGAGTCAAGCGCCAATTAGACAACAACAATAATCAATTCAAATTACCCAAATGCAATTAATTGAAAAATCTCGACTGTAAATTGCTCTGCACAAATGCATGACAAATTTATAAATGCTAAAATGCTATGTTTAATTATTTACTTTTATTATATAAGAAAATAAGCAGAATACTATTACTTTATAAATCAGCAATCAACTAAAAAATATTCTTAGCTCCCACACCCGTTACATAGGCTGACATGAGCCTAGCATACCCGCTATCCGCTGCCTGCCATTTACAGGGTCTTTATTGAATTACGATTAATGCCAGACAAATCGCCTGCAAATATCTCAAATATTTTAAATTGACACAAAATGCCGCACAGTCAAAACGCAGAGCGTTTCAGAGAAGGGGTTGACAAGCCAGGCAGTGCTAAATGGAGGCGCCGATGGTGCCGAGGGGGGGGGGGGGGTTTGTATAGTTGATTCTCACTTAAATTAGTGCAAGGCAAGCAATTATTTTATTGCACATCCTGCACGCCAATGGAATTCCATTAGTCAAAGTCAAAGCCCAAACCATTTATCAGGCGCAGGACTGGGAAAGGGAAGAAGGGAAAGGGGAGAGGAGCCACTGGGGCAAACCGTTAAGGCATGCTCCAATCGATTTTTGGGCACAAATTCATTAGAGAGACGCAAATTGTTGAGCAATTTGACACATTTTGGCCATTTCGATGCGAGGGACATTTCACAAGTAGTTGACTTGACTTGACTTGACTTGAGCATGTCCCACTCTGATCGACACAGCCTGTCAGAGTGCGGTTGCGCCAAGGGACTCTGGATATAAAAGGCGTAGAGCTAACAGTTGAAAGAGTTAACTAGATTAGTTGAAAAGCTTGCCAGGGATTGCTCAATACTTGGGCACTTTCATAGCCAAGTGGTAGCTACTAGATGGTTGTCTGTTATGAATTAAGCTACTACCTTTTTCATTTATCAATTCTGCTTTTCTTTATTCTAACTGCAGGTCCTTTATAGAAAAGCAGTAGTAGGAATGTTTCTTATAATTTATATACTGTGTTTAATTAAATTAGCTTTAACAAAACATATACATATTTAACTTTAAGCACTACCAGTAGCTTCCTTCAGGGTATTAAGTACTGAATTGCTTTGGGCAGCACTTTACAATGTTCATGTCATGGCTTTGTTTAGTAAATGAAAGCCTGTAAGTAATTCAGTAACCTCAGCATTTACCTAATCTCAAAATTGTATATTTTTTGCTTCTTTCAAATTCCAATCAAAGTCCACTGAGAAATGAAAATTTTGAAATTTAAAGTCAACTCCATTGAAGTGGGCTTAAATCATTTTTTGGCCATTGCAAAAACTTGACAGCGCTTTAAAATTTGTTTTGCCAACTCGCAAACTAAAGTCAAAGCCAAGTGGCATATCAAAGAGCGGCACTTTTCAAGCACTTGAACTAAAATTGTTGGCAACTTGTTTGGCAGAACTTTAATTATTCTTTTTCAATATAAATTATATTATTGTTGATAATTTTGCCAGCTGTACGACGAGACTTGGGACAGCAAAAAGGATGCTCAGGCTTTAGCATATTAAAAGGGATTTTCAAAACAGTTTAGCATTTATGCAGCTAAGTGTGTTCCTTTCTCTCTCTCTCTCTCTCTCTCTCTCTCTGAGTCTCTCTCGCTTTCTCTTTGTGTGTGTCAAAGCCAATTAATGGTAGATGGCTAAGCAAATTTTCAATTACATAAAATTCAAGTGTAGTCCACAGACTGAAACAAGCAAAAGCGTTGCCAGCGATACCCGGCTATTAAGACTGAAGGGGTATGCCGAGCGTCTGCTTTTCAAATGTTTTAAAACATTTATTATGCAATTCCCAATGTACCAGTTTGTCGAGCATCAAAGGACTGCTGCACTTAGGCAGACAATTGAAGTAGAGTTATTCCCAAGCTACCCCATCGCCAAGTACAGCGAGGGTATTAACAGTGCAGGAAACTACAATGGGAGAGAGTATCTTTAAAATTGCAACTTTTCAACTTTCCCTTATCGCAAATGACAAATCTTCAAGTCGCTTTTGCAAATGGCAATCACAGCGAGAATGGCCAACAACAAGTCGATGATGGGGAAGGCGAAGACGAAGAAGAAGAAGAAGCAACAACAACAATGCTAGGAAAGTAAATAGGCCAACGGGCAAACATTGTCGAAAAATGGGCCAAATGGCGTTGGCCTCCAATTTTACTGCATTTGGTGTAAATGTTAACGAAATAATCGTTCAGCGCCATCTAGCGCCGAGGGCCTGGGCTACCCCCCTCTCCGCCCTCCCCCTCAACACAACAAGCAAATAACCATGAGCATAAACATTAGAGTTTCACAGGGGTTCGTTGGACACCAGAGAGCAAGTCACCCCCTCCCCCCACCCTCCTAAACCATTACTCCCACCAACTGTTGTTGATAAATCTGGCAAGGACTTTGAGCAAGGTGGGAAGTGTCGCTGAAGCAGCTTAAAACTAACGAGCGAATGCGAAAAAAAGAAAAACAAAAACAGCAGGTAAACTAAATATGTGCACATCTCCAATGAAATGTCTTAAGATGGATAACCTTAGCATTTGTAGAAAGCGAATTCCTTGAGCATTTGCCAGATATGCCATATGGCTTTATATTTAACTAAACTCTTTCCCATCTCTTTGATTAAAACGATTGCTTACAATTTCTAACTTAAGCTACTTTATTTGCATCATATTAAAATACATATTTATGAACTTTTTATACCCGCCTACCCAAAGGGTAGAAGGGTATTATGGCTTTGTGCCGACCGAAAATGTATGTAACAAGCAGAAGCATCTCCGACCCCATAAAGTATATATATTCATGATACGCGTCAACAGCCGAGACGATATAGCCATGTCCGTCTGTCCGTCTGTCCGTCCGTATGAACACCTAGATCTCAGAGACTATAAGAGATAGAGCAACAAATTTTTCGCGACAGTATGTCTTATTGTTGCACGCAGATCAAGTTTGTTTTTGATTTTGGCCACGCCCCCTTCCGCCCATGCAAATAGAACAAAACTGAATTGCAAGCGTCGTTTTAAACCTAGAACGTTCAATTTTGGCATGCACAATACTAATCACCATCTTAATTTTCTCTGCAAATTTGGTTACAATCGGATAAAAAACACAGAAGTTATTAAGAGATTACTTTTATAAGGCGTTACCACGTGCAACTGCTAGTGCTGCCTAGCTAGTTGCTATGACACTCCGCGACATAATAATGGTGTTCAATAAGCCAACTAAAGTGCCGCCAAGCTAATAATTTCGAACAAAGAAAATTTTGAAATATTATTTTGGTATTTTTTAGTATATTTTTTAAAAGTATTTTTTCAGTATATTTTTGAAAAATATAATATTTTGATGGTAAAATTGGGTGGCGCGTATCTCACAGTCGAGCAAACTCGACTGTAGCTTTCCTACTTGTTCAATTTTACCTTTAACTACAATCTAGCAGTCTAAATCTATCAATGATATTTATATTTAGTTAGTTGTCTAAATTTGTTATCGTATTTGAAGCACAATTGTTATTAGACCAGCAATGTCGAGATATCGCTTCAGTGATTTAATACTCGAGGCCTTTATGGAATTCCGCCGACCAATGGCAATGGATGAGGTTGTCAACTATGTGGCTGAAATGACCGATAGCACCTACACCGAAGTGCGTCTTCCGGTGGATAATACATTAACAGCCGCCTGGTTGCATGGCTTTGTGGAGCGTAAAAATGATCTATATATTCTGCATTTGCCAGACCATGAAGTGGGCAGAAGTCGTAGCGACGTTTCCTTTAATCAATTCGAGTGGCGATCGTTCGATCAAAGACATCGATGCAAACGTTTGTAGTTCTTCATTAAATAATTTTACTTATGTATTGATCGATTGCATCTGTGAAGCAGAGCCCAAGAATTGTTTTTATTACAAATTTCTAATTCCATAAAGTAATTAAAGGTATTATGATAATCACAATGAAGCTTTCATTTCAGAAACTGCAATATTAATTTGCCAATCTTTCTTGGAATGTTCCTTATTAAACCTATAACTTATGCATGTTTCTCCAATACTTGGTCTTTATTCCTTGATCGTTTTTTGGTGATGCTTTCAAAGCAGTCTACTGTAGATTCGTTGAACCATTCGTAAGATCAGTTTTTGCGATTGATTCAGAAGTTTTATAATATTGTTTGTTATATTTATTTATGAAAAAGTTATCATCCAAAAGTCAATCTTATAATTTTGAATATACAATATTAGCAAGCACTACTATTATGGCTATTTGTGGCCTACATTTGTTTTCTTTTATTGTATTAATTACTATATTACTCAATACAAGTCGCCCATCAGATTATTTATTGGCTTGAATAATTGTTATCATGCCAATAATTGTAAACTCCTAACAGCCATTTTGAATTGAATGCCACGAGCTGGAGTTTCACTTTTGCACAAATTTGAGAAAGCAAATTGCTTTGGGACTTAATCCGTTCCCATGTCAAGTCAAGTCAGAGACTTGAGTGGATATCATAGTGTGTAAGGCGGTCATTTAATGGGTCTGTTGCTATTTCTTTTCTATTGATTTTATCAGTGCTCTGCCCCCCCCCCCCTCCACTCCCCTCGCTCCCTCTCTCGATAAGAAAGTAAGAAACAAACTACGAAACATTTCGCTTTGTGTTGTGCGCGCTTTTTTTTTTTTGCCATTTGCTTGAATTCCCCAAAGTCAACGGCAATTTCCGACAACGCCAAACCGACAAAGCAATTGCAGAGCTGAAGGTGAAGGAAGAGGGGTGAGGGGTGAGGGGTGCAGGGTAGTCGGTGCTCAAATTGGACTGCCAGTTGTTGTGGCTGCTTACGGTTAAATGGGAACTTCGCCGCCAACTTATAACGCGCTCCACTTCCGTTTCCGCTGCAAGGCAAACAAACTAGGCCAATGGCCAATGGTGCTGCCCCGTCTTGGCCTTTTCGAATCACCCTACCTACCCCTTGTGCCCCTTCCTTGTGCTTTGCTACATACCCTCTTTGGCTGCGTGTTTGCCTTGCCATTCCCAAAAAACTATTAAATCACATTTTACGAGCGTTAAGTGCACAATTAAAAGCATTTCGTTAATGTTGAAATTGTGCCACCATCTGACCCCAAAGCACTCTCTCCTCCACTCCCATTCTCTGCTGTTTGCTCTGCTTCTTCTTTGTCTGTGACTGCGTCTACGTGTTTCTCGTCTGTTGTGACGTAATTAAATTTGCAGTCCCCATTGAGCAAACCATCGCTCCCAAAAAGGACAGCTGATTTCACTTGGCTTATTGCTTCTTTTCTTTTGGCTCACGAAAAAGATACACGAAATGAAAAACACTAACTAAATCGATTATGCTTGTGATGTAAATTTTTTAGTGACATGGCAAAAGTTCTTTGGGTTTCTTACAATCCACTTTAAATACATTTACAATTGAGTACTTTACTATCTGCTATTCAATTCAATTGAAGACAAGTAAGAAACCCTAAATAAGTTATACTAAAACATTATACTATACGAGTATATTGAACTGACTGCGATCCCATTGATTTGCATCCAGGCGCCATCTTGTGTTCAGTTTCGAAAGTATGAGCATAAATTGTTTGTAAATACTGGGACAAATAGACAGCCGGAAATGTATAAATAAAACAACTTTAAGTGATGATTAAACAGCTAATTTGTAAGCAATGAAATTGTAAAAACAAAACTTTATAGTTTAGTCTGAAATTGATTGTTCTGTAGTTAGATTTACGCTTATAGATTACGCTTATTTATAGCAGAAACAGCTGTGCAAATTTGAATCAAGCAAGCTGCCAAACTGCCAAACTGGAAGACTAGGCTACCGAACAAGAGGCGGACAGACGGGCAGACAGACAGACTAAATGACTTGGGCACTAAATGAGGTTGAATGTGTGAGGATCTGATATGGAACACGAGTGGCAAAGTTATCGAAGAACTGTTACGTCAATTACTTAAGAGAGAGCGCTAACATGCTGCATATGAAGATAGAGGATAATTCCGCTGGTGCGGGGGAGGAGGGTGTTAACAACATGATTTGCCTTGCACTCAGCTGGCGAATTGTCGTGCTTGTTCAGCTCCTTCTTATGCTCATCAACGTGGTAACATAATGGGGGATGGGGAGGGGGAGGGGGGGGGTGGAGTAAATAACAAAACGCAACTAAGTAAGTAATATGAACTTAGTAGGCGTGTGAAGTGCACACTTAATGGGCTGTTGCCTGCGGGTGGTAGGCTAAGGCTAGTAGGTGAAAACGCCACGGAAAGGGGTGCAGTAAGACGAGGGGGAGATGGGGGGAAGGGGGACCTGGTAGATTGCAGCTTGCGTGTCACTCACACCACTTCACACCCCTCTCGACAACGAATCTGACTCCAGCTGCAACTACAGTTCCAGTTCCACTTTACGCACACGCCTAAGTGCGGAAGCATGTTCAAGTGTGTTGAAAATGGAAAGCAATGTGTTACTAGTTCTGCATCAGCCTCGTCCTCATCCTCATCCTCATTCTCATTCTCATCCTTTGCCTCATCCTTAGCCTCAGTTTCAGCCTCAGCCTCAGCCTCAGCCTCAGTCTCAGCCTTACCTTCAGCTTTGGTCTCAGCTTTAGTCTCATCCTTAGTCTCAGCTTTGGTCTCATCCCCTGTCCCCTCAGCTTCTTGCTTTAATGCCGTTGCCTCTGCCATGTCATCTTTTATTTTTTTTGTATCTCTATACTCTATGATTTTTATAAGCTAGCTATTGTGCATTACAATGCAAACAAGTTGTTTGCAACAGACATGGCTTATTTATTTATTTCATTTTTGTTCCTTTTCAATTAAACTGACATAGCTGCTTTTTCTAAATGTCGATATTAAAATCAGCTCTATTTCTAATAGCTGCCATTTATTTTTGCATATGAAATACATTTTTATTTACACACAAAACTATAACTAATTATACTATAATAATACTAACTAATAATACTATAACTATATTGAATTTAATTTTGAATTTGTTAAAACAAGCGCATTCAATATTCGGCAATTTCAACAAGTAGCATTTGTTTTTTCTACTAGTTTTCTTATTTTTTCTCTTGCATTTTTTTCGCATTTAAATTTGCCTTGTAGCTGGTGTTGCTGTTGCTGGCGCTGTGATGACGTCACGCCCTTGCGGCCCAGTTCAGACATTTGACGACACAAAGCGGCACAAAGTTGCCTCAAAAGCGGAAGCCAAAGGAGCAGCCCTGACGTTGACATTAGCTGCAGCAGCAGAGAGAGGGGGGAGAAAGGGGGGAAAACGGTGTCTATTTCTCGAATATGTCAGTACTTCCGGCGCGCTGACTGCCTTTTCGATAACCTGCTGCGTCTGCGTCTCTGGAGTCTGGCGTGCCAGGATGACAGAACGTCAGGGCATCAAGGGACAGCTGTAACTGTATATGGCTGCCTAAGAGAGTGGTGAGTTGAAGGGGAAGGGGGAGGGGGGGAGGGCGGGGGCAAGCGTTGACTTTAAAATGCAACATTTATGTAGTTTGTTGCATGTTTGGACATGTACGTGACATTTTGCAAAAGTCGCGAGGCAGGATGCAGCCAAAACCATGACAACAGGATATACTTACAACACACACACACACACACACACACACAGTCTTGTTGTACTTGTGTGTGCATTTATCAAAGTCCTTTGTCTTTGTGCCTTTAGCTTAATGTGCCAGCAATTTCTTATCATCTTTTCCTGCTTGTCGCTGTTTTTTTTTCCTTTTTTGATTTCCACAAAGGCCACGAAAACTGCTGCAAATCCTTGCTACACAATCAGCAATAAAAAACTACGTCCAGAGTGGCCACATTTCAAAAGAGCGAAAAGCAGCTCAGACTTGTCAAACAAAAGCTTTTACATAATATTAAAAAAAATATGAAACGTAAACATAAAGTGGAAAATCTTCTAGTTGGTGGAAATCTTTGATCACAGAACTCAGTGCAAGTTAAGCTTAGATTTGAACACTTCAAATGTAGTTACAATTTAAATTATTTATTTACATTTTTATTATTTCATTTAATAAATACATTTTTTATTTTTATCAAACCATAGCTTTGAGATGTAGATTGGTTTACATATAGAGAGGAGAAGCCTATAGAAGATCATTTTGGAACGTAGCTTTCAGCATTATTAATAGACTCGCTCACTTACTTAAATTACAGGGTCTTTAAAGCATAAAAAATAAATAATAATATGCTTAAATGGGTGCTGTTTTATTTTTTGATTTCAATTAATTATAACAATTATAATATGTCTTAGAAAAATCCAATCTCAATAAATAAAAGTGAAACAAGTTTAGCTCCATTCAAAAGCTTCAAACTCAATCAATTGACTTTTAATTAAAGCATGTGCTGAGCTAAAGCAAAGTCGTCAAATAGCCGAGCAATTGAATCGAGTGCCGACACAGCAAATTGCAAAAGGGAAATGCATAAAAATGTGGAATTTATGTGCCATAGTCTACAATCACATTGGGGGCCCATCAAGTGCTTAAATAACGGTGCATGGCATCGCATAGTCGCCATGCCAGATAAGGTAAAGTACTGCTTAGCCTTAAGGCGGGCTTAAGCCGCCATTCGTTAAGCTGCGCAGAGTGCAAGTCGAAGAAGCCAAAACCCATAAAATTCACATGG